>SKCR01038354.1:0-392875 GCA_019454045.1 Zanthoxylum bungeanum
TGTGAATCAATATATCCAATTGTTTTAATTCAAAAAATTACCATGAAACAATTCCTAGGGTATTCGGCCAGGTATAGATTTTAGGGAAAAATAATCTAATCCATTTTTCACAAAATCAATCATGCATAACTCGAAGTCATCATCATCCAACCATGTCAAAACAACCAATTTAGGCATTTACAAGCTCCAAGCAAAAATCCCTAAATAAAGTCTATAACCCTAGAAATTAAATCAAGCTTAAACCAGGCTCTAATACCATTGTAAGTGTCCTAGACATGCCACGAGATCTCTAAGCGTGATTCGTGTGTGAATAAAATCAAAAATAAATTACGGAACACTTACATTGATCGGCTTGAGTTCAAACTTTTATGGATGTTAAGCTTCCAAGCTCTTGGGTGAGTATCTCTATCACCTTCATTAGTCTCTCATATGTGCTAGCAAGAACAAATTGAACAAATTTTATCTCCCTAGGAGAAACAAATTTGTTCGAGAGAGAGAACGGGGGAATCGACCAATTTACTTTTGGCCTTTGTTTCCAAAACAGAGGCTAATAGCCTCTCGGCCAAAAGTGATGCAAAGGCCAATTTGGCCTATACATATCATGCAGCCCATTCGGCCTTTGATTATGTTGGCCAATAGAGTGAATGCTTCAAAAGCAAAAACAGAAGCCATTAACTTTGCACAGAGACCGCCAATGAGATGAATTTTTATGGCCAATTGCTTTTTCATTTCTCTAAGAAAAATAAAAGTAATTTCGGCCAATCAATTAATTCAATGGCCAATTTGAAATCAAAAGCCACTTTTGATTCAGAGGCCATCATCCATTTTCAATTATGTGGCCATTCGACCAAGAACCATTCAAGGCCAAACGGCCAAGATATGGCTATTCGGCCAAAGTGTAAAGCCAATCGGCCAAGGTTTCAGGAGAGAGAGAGCGCACTAAACTTTTTGACTTCCAAAGCCCTTTTATTTAAGTTTGTGGTTTTGTGCATTTAAGTCATCCAATCACTATTCCAACCATTTCCATCACAAAATGACTAGTTGATGTAAATTAATGGGTCCCACACTTAAATTCAAAATTCAAGTTGGGTGAGATTATACACTTAGGGCTCGGGTTCATTTATTCTGAATAAATGAATTTTCCGTCGCAGTATAATTAAATCGAATTTAATTAAATAATAATGCCTGGTAAAATTATTATGGAAGTCGCTCACGAATTAATTCCAAATTAATTTGTTTGCTAAAATTAAAATCCAATTTAATTTCCCGTTGAAATCCGATTTCAATTAATATATCTAATATATTATTTAGCCCAATAAATAAATTAAATAGTAAAATCTAATTTAACTATTAAATTATTTTATCGATTAATTCCAAATTAATCGCGCTCTCTCCTTTCGAAGAATTTAATCCCAGATAAATTCTCGACGTAATTAATCCCAGATTAATTCTTGTCGTTATTAATCCCAGATTAATTTCTTTCTTTATTAATCCCATATTTATATTGTTCGAGTCAAACATCATCGGTGAATCTTTGGGATGCGACCCAATCGATCCCTGGATATGTTGGTAGTAAATACGGTCATCGTGTTGGTTTAAATCTAGGTCCCAAGATCATCAAACAAGCATGAAATATGTGTGAAAACAAATCAAAGAAGTTGTGGAATACTTACATTGATCGGTTGAGACGATTTGAAGATGAATAAAATCAAATTTTTCCCTTCAAAGTGGCGCCCAAACACTGCAGTTCACAACCCACTGTTTCAATTTTAATCTAAGGATTTGAGCTCCGAATCTTCATCGAACGATTCCTGGCTCATGGGTGAGTTTCCCTAACACCTTCGTATGCTTCTTAAGTGTGCTAGCACCTTGAGTTTTGCCATAAAACCCCATTAATCTCTTCTCATTGCTCACGATTTTGAGCAAACCACAAACTGAAAAATGCCCCAAGGGCGTGAGGGGAGAAAGAAAAAATATGAGAGAGAGAGAGTTGTGTTAATTGATACAAATGGTAAATCATTTACTATATATATTTTTCTAAATAAATAAAATATTTACCATTTAATTTAACTTTCAAAAAGTCAAATTAATCAATTTTAAAACTTTGAGTGTTCCTCACTCAAGCATCAAAAATCCATCAAGTCATATCAAGTCTTTCAAGTTGTCAAGTCACATCACTCAAAGTGACAAGTGATTTGACGCTTGAAACGACTAGCGATTTGAGGCTTGATGCGACTAATGATTTGATGCTTGATTTGATTTACGTGCCACACTCGAATTCGAAATGCGAATGTGCTCGTAAATAATCTCGAGCTCGGGTTCGTTAATTCCAAATTAACGATTTATCCGTCGCGTCGTAATTAAATGATTACGCCTAGCGAATTCACTATTCACATCGCTAACGAATTAATTCTAAATTAATTCATTCACCCGAATTAAAATCCAATTTCAATTCCGCGTCGAAATCTAATTTCGTTTAATATATCGAATATATTAATTTACCGATTAATTCCAAATTAATCTTTTTCTCTCTTTAGATGATATTTTATCCCATATAAATATCTCTATAATTAATCCCAGATTAATTAAAGTGCGAGTCATACATCATTGGTGAATTATTGGGAAGCGACCCATGAGATCCCCAGATATGTTGGTAGTAAATACGGTCGTCGGACTATCCGAACACGTACGTACCAAGTACTACGTTTTACCGATTCACAAGACAAGGTTGGCTTCTAGCAAAGCGCCATGCCTACCCAATTCTCCGGAAATATCCTTACAGGAATATGTGATCTATATCAGGCGTAGTATACATCGTATAGTGCATATCGGTCCAGTATCGGATGGTCACGTGCTAGGCCTGGGGCTGGAGTTGTGTCTGCCCCGTACGAAGCACATGTCGGATGTCTGGTAACTAGTCTCTATAATCGGATATACATGACCTAGTCATAATATCCCGATGGCCGCCGCGCAGCACTTAAGAGCACTAATACCGTATCCTGTGTGACATCATCTCCACTATGACTGGAGTGATACTTCCGTCTTGACATCACACCCAATACTCTACGATTCTCAATATACCCAGTATTGGCGTACACAGAACCGGTTAAAGCCCTGGACGACCTCAACCAAAGTATATTGATTGTCGTAAGCATTAGCGGTGCAAGTCTCAGATTAAGACCAAATACACCTACCCTGATGTCGGATTCCCATAGACACATAGTCAAACTACCAATGGGATTCGAGGGGGTCTATCCAGAGCGAAGCTATTTCCCGTACCATCGGTGAAACACAACCTCCTATCGCACTTGCATAAGTATCCAATACTTAAATATGAGAACTATGTCGTTGTGCCCTCACAACGCGCACAAGTGTATACTAGTCTTTTACGTATTTATCGATGTCCAATCTCGATAATACTCTGACTAGGGATATTTAATGATTTATCCTTCGTTGATTGATACTGTCTCATATCATTCTCAATCAAGGAACAAATCATAAGGATCTCATCATTTATATATCTAGGTGATCTAATCACAAATGATAAGAGTGCAATCTCCTTTGTCACATAGTTAATTTGTACAACAACACCATGATCTGTACAAAGTGGTTATGGATAACTGTCCAATAACAATCTCCCACTTGGCCTATAGCCAGTCACTCGAGTGCCTAACACCCGAACTATGTACGGTTGGCTCAAATTGCTGAGAAAAGCTTTCGTCAGCGGATTTGTATGATTATTGTCTGATGCGATTTATACGATCATCACATCGCCACGATGTATGATCCGAACGAATCAGTTGAATAGTCGAAGTATGTATCTGGATCGTTGATGAGACCATTAATTCTTTAGCCTGTGCTGACGCCTAGCTCAGCTGCTAACAGAAATACATCTAATCTAATTAGATTTATTATCGACCCAAATGGCTTCTTTTGCTGCCTCAACTGCAGTAATAATCCACATTTTTTGTTTATTCGGTAACAGTATCTTGCTTGAAGATTTCCAGCTCACTGTACCGTTATTCAAACTGTATAGTACCGTTTGCGACTTTCAATCGTTTTATCGGTTTGGAAACTTGCAGTAGTGATCCCAGTCACTTCAAGTTCTCCTTCTCCACAGATTAAGACAGCATCCTTAGATCTCTAAGATTCTAACGGATGTTCTTAACATCAATCCAGTGACTATCACTTGGATGGCCTGATTGTGAATCCATATGCTCAAAGCGATATGAGACACCAGGTCACGTACATTTTTCAATGTACGAGTTCTCGCAGAGTTTTAACAACTTAATCTATCCCAGTAGATCTTTATTCCTAGAATAATGGTTGTTACTCCCAAGAATTCTACGGAGAATTTTCTCGAAAGCCAAGCTTTCGCCGACTGTTTTATGGAATATCATTTCCAAGAAATGACATATATGTTATCATTATTTTATGCAGGACATTCATTGTCAGTGCACTCCCACTAACCTCCTTATATACACAAGAATCATTTTCGTTTTGAATTCAATCATAGACCATTATGATGACATCAAAACGATGATTCCAAGAACCTAATGCTTGCTTCAATCTAAACATGGATCGAATAACCTGCAAACCTTGTTTGCTGGTTTTTAGTACGACAAAATCGTCAGGATGTTTATAAACATCCTCCAAAAGGTTTCCTTTTAAGGAAAGCGATTTTGATCTTTAACTGACACATTTCATAAATGAAACGTGCAGCTACAGCAAACATTATCCAAATGGATTTGCCGTGGCAACAGGTAAAAGGTTGAACCGTAATCAACACAATGTTGATAACGATACCTTTCCGCTACAAGCCTAGCTTTGTACGTTGGTATGTTGCCTTCCATGTATGTCTTCCTTGAAGACTTATATAGTACCTATAGGCACAATGCCTTACGGTACATCAACTAGTATTCTAAACACAGTTGTTATACATGGAATCCATTTCGGACTCATGGCACTTTGCCATAATAGGGAGTCGATACCTTGTATCACTTCCTCATACGTAGTCGGTTGGTATACCTCAAAAGACAGACATCTTTATGAGGTGAGATCACCCATACCCCAGGTTGTTTTCTGATTCTCTCCGATCTACGCATTTCTTGTGTATACGAAGATTAATGGTATAGTTTCATCCTTGATGAACTATTTGTGTTCCATTAAGGACTTCATGCCTGGAACAGTATTACTCCGATTTTCATCGAGTTATACCATCCTCCCACTTACCACTGCATATCGGTAATCCTCTAAGGAAACCGCATGGCGAGCAACAATCACAATTGTTCTCTAGTGAGATGTATAAGTACTATACTTATGGTTTTCCTAGGAACCTATATTTGGCACTTATCCGATTTGGGTTCTAGTTTGGTATCATCCAAACGTAAGCCCGGCATTCCCAAATCTTCCGGAGTGTGAAACCTTGTTTCCTTCCGGTTCATATCCAATATGAAGTCTGTCAAATAGAATTTACATGGAACCTTATTCAAAATAAGTTTTGCACTGTTTATGCTTATCTTTGAAGGAAAATGTAGCTCAGAGCGACTCATGATTAACCTTATCATGTCCAACAAAATTCGGTTTCTCCGTACGGACACACAGTCAAACTGACGTGTTCCAGGAGGAGTCCTCATTGAAAGAATATTATACTCTTTCAAGTATATGTGAAACTTATTGCTTAATTATTTTCCATTACGGTCTTACCGTGACGGTTTAATACTTTAGCGATCTGTTTGTCTATTTCGTGTCGAAACTCTAAAAGTTTCCGATTTGTGTTCTTTAAAAGAAACAAACATAACCATAACGCGATGCCACATCCGTATAGGTCACGAAATATTCATATCCACATCTAGCCTAGCTAGATATGGGCCCACTTACTTCACTATGAATAGGGCTAACAGATCGGTGGCACTTACACTATTACCAAGTAAATAGTGTTTTAGGTACTTTACCTAGATTCGATTCGTAGACTTTATTTGAATAGTCAAATCAGTCCTAGTACCCACTCTTCAAAAGTATGGATATACGAGTCTCATTTAATTGTGTCCTAGACAACAATGCCACATATAAGTCTCATTTGATCAGATCAGTATGAGCTATTAGTTTGTCATATTATATGTTCGAGATTTTATTTATATTCAAAATATAAATACTGTTATTCACATCTAATGTGTTTATCTCAATGTCATCTTTATATAATGAAATACTTTAGTGTTCTAGAATATAAAGGTTTATCCACAATGGATAAAACACTGATATAGAGATAATGTTTCTAGTCTAACTAGTTACATTATAACAGTTTCCTAATTTAAGTACATACCCGAAGGTAGTTCCTAAATTTAGGTATCTATGGTCGAAACAGCGACTTTCGTCCCGTTTCTGATTCGCATATTAACCTCAGCTTGAAGTCAGTATCCTGCTCACAGCAGATTCTGAACATCAATACATATATTTTATGTACCATACTAAGTATTTTAAAATCCAATTTTAATACTAGTAATGGACATAATTTGACAAACATCCTTAAAGTCAGAGCCTTGCCCTTTCTTTAATTCCTTCGTGTCTGCCATATCCAAACGACAGTCACTTTGGGATATGTCCTTTATCTTCCCAGAAGATCATAATGATTTTGCCTTTACCCTATTTCAATATTTCAGAAGTCTTTGGCCAAGCCTTGGATTTCTAGAATATTGACGTAAAGTGCGCCTTGCGCTACTTACCTAATTGCAAAGTTTGACTTTATCTCCTTGAGATTAGTCATTAATTCTCCAAGAATTATTAATTGCAAATATAATACTTCTTAAATCTAAACATAGATTTATTACAAGTACATTGAATTAAGCACTTAAGTCATCATCACATAAATCTTCCAAAGATTATGCTCTACTATTTGCTTAATTCTGGGCTAGGCATAATAGGTTATTTTATCAAATAAAGTAACTTATTATTTATTTCCAGGACCATCCTGAAATTTCATTCCCAATTTGAAAATTTAAACCATTTAAATATTGTAATCCAAGATTATATTTAAATGTCCAATTTTCAATGTATCTTGATTTTAATAGTCCAACTATTTAATCAATTATTTAAGGTACTATTTATTATAATGATTACAATAATACAATTTTAATCAACTATAATATTAATTCAATTATATTGATTACTATAATCCAATTATAAAATCAACTATTTATTGAATTTATTTGAATATAGTCTAACTATATTAATTAAAACAACATTAAATATTAGTCCAACTAATACTTTTAATTATTTGACGAGTGATATTTGTTTGAGCGTGTATGGCAAGTATTTGAACGAATATTGCAAATTCAATTCTTGCCTCCCACTATTTTTCGGCGAGCCTCTAACCCTCTGTCGAGTACTCGGGAAACCGTGTTTCCTAGTGGGCTAGGATCCCGTTAAATGTCACACAATCTTGACTTTGGCCAACAAATTGTATGATAATTAACTAGGTAGATCTCTAAGATCAATTGGATCCAATCCAATTCCTAGATCCGGTAGGTAGACATCCAAGTCCGAAACATATATCTTATATATGCCTACATATCCAATATGTACCCTAACCGTTTTCCTCTGAATCAACTAGGCCTTGGTTTGGCACAACAAACCTAATGATCCCAGTCAAGTGCGACCCATTGACCATGGAAAGCTTCGTAATCAATGTCGATGGACAAGAAGTGGTCTTGACTTTGGCCAACAAACCACAACTTGGACAAGACACCAATATAGAACAAAACTCTCGTGATTCAAACACATCTTCGACGGACAAAGGGCTTGACTTTGGCCAACAACCCAATGCCAGTCTCGGATCTTGAGTAAGAATCACTCAATGGAAGGAAAACACTTGATATAAAATGAGAGGTTTTTCGCGTGCAAATTGGCTCCAATTTTTATTTTTGTTAATGTGGTCATCATCATCCTTAAATGCATTCTAATTCTAAAAACATAAATACGAAATATATAATAATAGATAATAATGATAAGCGGATTGATACATTGATCCTAGATCAAATCTCTCCCTTCTCTCTCAAGCTAGCACTTGTATTACTTCTATCCGTTACACTACACTTCTAAAGAAACCTCATTTACATTGAGGGGAATAGGTGAGAAGAGAATACAAAGAGAATAGAGGTGATAAGGCTGGACACGCAGGTCCAATTTAATAAATCAAATTTATTACAACAATTTCCAAAATTGCCCCAACCCGACTAATATCCATCCGATATACATTATTCATTCATCACAACCATGTATTCACACAAGCATGTTATCAATCAATCTAATAAAATTAATTAAACTGATAATTTGTGATCATCCAATGTTCAAATAACGATTTGATTTTGCTCGAGTCAAACTCGTTTTGCGAATAAGTACTCAAAGTATGAATTCTCGAATTGAATTAAACTACGTCATTAAATCCAATTTAATATGCATTCAATTCTAATTCGTTATTTAATTCCAAATTAAATATTACACTTTAATAATAAACCTTTTACGACTTAAATTCCAAATTTAATCGTAACGCGTCTCAAAGACCGATTAACGTCCAACGTCAATTCAATTAAAGTCTAATGGGCTTTTAATTGATTTCTTAAGGTGTGGACTTTTGGTCAACTCGGGTCAAACCGAATAACCAAAATCCAATCCGGGATTTACCCCATAAGCCCACAAATCAATCTTGGCCCATTAGGCCCAATTAAACTTTAAAGGTTCATTACGTCGCAATTGGGCTTAACGAAAGTGGTTTTGGGCCCAATTGGATCCAATCCAATTTTCCTAAATCCAACTTTGTACAACAATGCCCAATAAGCCCATTTACAACTTTAAAAGCCCAAATCCAATTTAAAGGCCCAAATAATTAAATTACCAAATTCAAAATTCCAATTTAATTAATCTAAAGTGTATTTCATGATTAATCACCTAAATCAATATTTCCAAAACATTAAATTAGTCCAATAAATCATGCTTTTATCATCATCACATGTCCAACATACTTTGATGAAAAATCAAACCCATTTACATGCTTAAAGTGTCTCGGCCAAGGAGGGATTTTTTATCCGATTCGAATTCAATCCAATTAATTTCACAATCGATATTAAGTCCTCATCCTGAATGATTTCCAACACATCCAATGAATTAAAAAAATCAAAATTCCAAGACATTAGGGCATATCCAATTCGGCCATCATAAGGAATCTGGGGATTTTTGTTCAATTCAAAATTCAATCCAATTAATTTCAAATTAACATCATCCTACATGATTCTAACTCATCCAATGAATCAAAATAAAAAAATTCCAAGAATTCCAAATTCACTATACATTCGGCCAAACTCCAAAAAATTGGGGAAAATTGATCCAATCACAATTTCATGAAATTGATCCAATCAAACTTCAATTAAACATCATTTAAACATGCTCAATCAAACAATTTAACTAAATCATGCTCAAAATCATTTACCCAATTTTAAGCCCTAAAAGTTTCATGCTTGAACCTAGGCTCTGATACCAATGTTGGTTTAAATCTAGGTCCCAAGATCATCAAACAAGCATGAAATATGTGTGAAAACAAATCAAAGAAGCTGCGGAATACTTACATTGATCGGTTGAGACGATTTGAAGACGAATAAAATCAAATGTTTCCCTTCAAAGTGGCGCCCAAACACTGCAGTTCACAGCCCACTGTTTCAATTTTAATCCAAGGATTTGAGCTCCGAATCTTCATCGAACGATTCACGGCTCATGGGTGAGTTTCCCTAACACCTTCGTATGCTTCTTAAGTGTGCTAGCACCTTGAGTTTTGCCACAAAACCCCTAATCTCTTCCCATTGCTCACGGTTTTCAGCAAACCAGAAACTGAAAAATGCCCCAAGGGCGTGGAGGAAGAAAGAAAAATAGAGAGAGAGAGAGAGTTGTGTTAATTGATACAAATGTGTAAATCATTACTATATATATTTTTCTAAATAAATAAAATGATTTACCATTTAATTTAACTTTCAAAAAGTCAAATTAATCAATTTTAAACACTTTGAGTGTTCCATACTCAAGCATCAAAAATCCATCAAGTCATATCAAGTCTTTCAAGTTGTCAAGTCACATCACTCAAAGTGACAAGTGATTTGACGCTTGAAACGACTAGCGATTTGACGCTTGATGCGACTAATGATTTGATGCTTGATTTGATTTGCGTGCCGCACTCGAATTTGAAATGTGAATGCGCTCGTAAATAATCTCGGGCTCGAGTTCGTTAATTCCAAATTAACGATTTATCCGTCGCGTCGTAATTAAATGATTACGCCTAGTGAATTCACTATTCATGTCGCTAACGAATTAATTCTAAATTAATTCGTTCACTCGAATTAAAATCTAATTTCAATTCCGCGTCGAAATCTAATTTCGTTTAATATATCGAATATATTAACTTTACCGATTAATTCCAAATTAATCATTTTCTCTCTTTAGATGATATTTTATCCCAGATAAAATATCTCCGTAATTATTCCCAGATTAATTTTCTCTCTCATTGAATTAATCCCAGATTAATTAAAGTGCGAGTCATACATCATTGGTGAATTATTGGGAAGCGACCCATGAGATCCCCAGATATGTTGGCAGTAAATACGGTCGCCGGACTATCCGAACACGTACGTACCAAGTAGTACGTTTTACCGATTCACAAGACAAGGTTGGCTTCTAGCAAAGCGCCATGCCTACCCAATTCTCCGGAAATATCCTTACAGGAATATGTGATCTATATATGGCATAGTATACATCGTATAGTGCATATCGGTCCAGTATCGGATGGTCACGTGCTAGGCCTGGGGCTGGATTTGTGTCTGTCCCGTATGAAGCACATATCGGATGTCTGGTAACTAGTCTCTATAATCGGATATACATGACCTAGTCATAATATCCCGATGGCCGCGCAGCACTAAGAGCATTAATACCGTATCCTGTGTGACATCATCTCCACTATGACTGGAGTGATACTTCCGTCTTGACATCACACCCAATACTCTACGATTCTCAATATACCCAGCATTGACGTACACAGAACCGGTTAAAGCCCTGGACGACCTCAACCAAAGTATATTGATTGTCGCAAGTATTAGCGGTGCAAGTCTCAGGTTAAGACCAAATACACCTACCCTGATGTCGGATTCCCATCGACACATAGTCAAACTACCAATGGGATTCCGAGGGGGGTCTATCCAGAGCGAAGCTATTTCCCGTACCATCGGTGAAACACAACCTCCTATCGCACTTGCATAAGTATCCAATACTTAAATATATGAGAACTATGCCGTTGTGCCCTTACAACGCGCACAAGTGTAATACTAGTCTTTCACGTATTTATCGATGTCCTATCTCGATAATACTCTAACTAGGGATATTTAATGATTTATCCTTCGTTGATTGATACTGTCTTATTCATTCTCAATCAAGGAACAAATCATAAGGACCTCTCATCATTTATATATCTAGGTGATCTAATCACAAATGATAAAAGTGCAATCTCCTTTGTCACATAGTTAATTTGTACAAGAACACCATGATCTGTACAAATAGTGACGTTATTGGTCATAACTGTCCAACACATCGAACTATCCGAACATGTGCGTACCCGGGTACCACGTATTTACCAATTTACAAGACATGGTTGGCTTCTAGCAAAGCATCGTGCCTACCAAATTCTCCAGAAATATTCTTCTACGGAATACATGATCTTTGTCAGGCGTATTAGTATACGTAGTATTGCGTATTACGATCCAGTATCGGATGTCACATGTTAGGCCTGGGGCTGGGAGTGGTGTCTGCCCCGTACGAAGCATATATCAGATCACTAGCAACTAGTCTCTTTATGATCGTAAAGTCATGACCAAGTCATACTTCCCCGATGGCTATAGCACTTAGAGTACCAATTCTGTATCCATGCATGATCATCATCTCCATATGACTGAAGTGATACTTTTATCTTGACATCACAACCCAATACACTACGATTCTCAATATACCCAGAAGAGACGTACACAGAACCTGTTAAAGTCATGGATGACCAAAACCAAAGTATACTGATTGTTGTAAGTATTAGCGATGCAAGTCTCAGGTTAAGACCAAATACACCTACCCTGATTCGAATTCCCATAGATACATAGTCATACTACCAATGGGATTCCGATGGATCTATTCAGAGCGAAGCTGTTTCCGTACCATCGGTAAACAGAACCTCCTATTACACTTGCATGAGTATCCAATACCCAAATATATGAGAACTATACCGTTACGCTTCCATAACACGCACAAATGTAATACTAGCCTATTCCGCATTATCGATGTCCAGTCTCGATAATACTACGACTAGGGATATTTAATGATTAAACCTTTATGGATTAATACTGTCTCATATCTTATTAATCTGGAACTAATCATAAGGACTTTTATCATTTATATATATCCAGGTAATCCAATTACAAATGATAAAAGAGCAATTTCCTTTGTCATATAGTTAATTTGTACAACAACACCATGTTCTGTACGAATAGTGATGCTATGGGTGATAATTATCCAACAAAAGGACCACAATAACTACTCAACTCGAAAAGATAACTATTGATAGTTTTATGGAATATATATTAGTCATCTTCTATGAGTTTGTTTGATATTCATTCCATTAATGAATATCCGCATTTCTATATGAACTTCCACTAAGCTCATAGTCTGTTGAGACAAATCATATGTCCATTACATATATAGACAATGCACCAGTCCTATCGATATAACGACCGATCCATGTCAATGGATCTAGACTGGGAATAATTTATATTGGAGAGAATGCGTGATATTTCTCAACACCATTTGCAACTCTTGTAATTATATCACCATATATTGTAACTCCCGGGTCTTTACTAATGTCATATAAGGTTCTGAATGAAACTTGAAATCTCTAACTTATAGAGTAATCTAACACTTAGATTTATAATATATAAATAAAAGTAAGAAATTACCATACAAATAAATAAATAATCATGATAAAGAAAATATTACATTCCATGAATAATAAATATTCATACAAAAAGTGAATGGTGCTCGATTACCATTTTCAACATTAGCATATGTACATGAGTGACGTGATATTTGTATTATATTTCAGTATTTTCTAACCATCAGATATTACTAATAAATAAATAATAGTCTCTTGCAACCATTTTCCGATAGATTTTGTCGTTGGAAATCCTCACCATTGACTATTATCTATTATCCACAGCCAGTAACTATTTTCCAGTGTTCGTTGACATAAAATTGCATATGAAAATTTTCATTGTTGACCTTGTGTAATGAAATACATATCACTAATAATTGAATTTTCGTTCATAGTAAATTTATATTTAAAATTTTGACCTGCAAAATTTATCGTTTTTAATGGAGGAAAATTACAGATCACCGCCACCATCATTAGGTAGATCAATCGACGATGAAGTGAGGGGAAATGATGACTGGAAATTTACAAATATAACTATTTTCATTTATTCAATATAAAAATTAACCAACAATCTCAAAAATATTTCTATTAGCCAAAAAAATATTTTTGAAATCAAATTACTCTCCTTTTCAAGTTAAAAAAGAAAATAAAGATCTTATCAATCATAACAACAAAAGTTCTACTAATCTCACACTTTTTGAAGAAAATATTTTAACAATATTACTCAGAAAATCTTGGAAAACTTATTTCATATGTTGAAATTAATCAAATGAGGTTAGTAATATTTAATTATTGTAGTTTTTGATAAATTTTATGATGGACAATCTGCCAATTATCCGGGCGCCAACGTTGGCACCCGAGCAACATTGCGATCGCGAGCGCAGGCACTTATATTCCTGCATGAGCACCCATGTGCATAGTCATATGCGAAGGACCATGTGGGCGCTTATTTTCTATGTGGGCACCTACGAGAGCGTCCAGAAGTACTGAGAATGTATTTGAGTGTCCTTGTTTTCTCTTGGAAACCTATGTCGATGCTCAAAAAACATTTTCAATTTTTTTTTTGAAAAAAAAAAACTTATTCATTTTGTGTGATTGTACAGGTTCAATGGATTTAATTGTGCTAAAGATGTGGTACGATGGATCATGGATAACTTCGGAAAATGGTATAATGGATTATAATGATGGAATAACAATTGTGATTATTGTTCAAAATGATATCAAATTTGATTAGTAAATAGAAAAAATCTTTGCGACAATCGTTAAAAGTTCAAATGAATATAGTGTTTCTTTAAAGACAATTTTTAAATACGCTTTTGGTATAGATGGTCCCGAAGGATTCCCTGTGGACATTACGAGTGATGAAGTAGTTAAAGCTCTACTGACTCTAAATTCTCTAGCGAGAAACCACGGTTTGACTTCTTTTTATGGATGACATATCCTAAAATTTCGATAAAGTCTCATTTGACACATTCAACAAATAACGTAGAATTTTTTTTTATGAAAGTCAGAAGTTCGCACCAACAATATAATCAGAAGCATTTGGTATCGGTGTGGAAACTAGGGTCCCAGTTATTTACCAACATGGAATGATGACAGTGGGTATAGTCCATGGAATGAAGAGCAAATATATAATAGTCAAATAAACGAAGTCATTGAACTTCCACGGAATAATGGAATGCATGTTACCTCTTTTGACCCACTTAAGTTATACTCCCTCCAGTGACATCTAATTGAACCATTCCAGATATGGTAACAGAATCTATTTCCGGTAGTATTTTTCTTGGATAATTATTTAACCTCATATGATAGCATACAATAAGAATCTGTAAATAACGGATTATATGTATTTATTAAAATCATGACACTTTCCCTGAAACGTCTTCACTCAACCATCTCTGCTACCATTTTTTCGAGCATAGCTCCCTAAACTCATTCTCTTGTCTTAACTTCTCATTCATGGATGAGTGCATGGAAGATATTTCAAGCTCAATGTTATTCAATCTCCTCATAACATAATCCATACCCCCATTTTGTTCGAGTCAACAAAACAATAAAGCTAACTATTATAGTTAATATATAGGTAAACAACTAACTTATAAGAAAATTTATATCATAACTTCCTTCGTAATATTACATCATCATAATCATTATCTTTATCACCTTTTGGTACACTTTCTGATCTTTATCCATGATATCATTGGTAAAATATTAGCACATTTGATAAGTCACTCAAATTGAAAAAAAAATTAAATAATTAACATCTAATTATTTTCCATATAATTGGCCACGATATACAAAGAAAGAAGTGTGTTGACCTTTTCTACCCATTATGGGATAGAGGTACAATAAGACAGCACAGATGTCCAATACGGAGTAATCTTCTCATATTTTATGGGCCCCAATAGTTGTTTGGTATGTAACTGAAAAATGAATAGAATATAATTTTTTACCAATTATATTATTTAACTCCAACTAATCGTATGCAAATTAATACCTCATCATCGAGTCTATTAAGTAAACCCATTATACATATCTATCAGTTGTCCACAGATTGTCCACCTTCTAATGCAAGGATAAACACGGTCGCCTTTGATGGCATATTCTGAAGCCAAATTTCAATACCTTTAAATATCTACGCCTATATATATACAATGCCATTAGAAAACTCAAACATAATTTGACTTAATAAAAAAATAAAATACTTAAATAATTTACCTGAAATCCAAGACAAAAGTAATGAAAATTATACTTTTCCTCTCATATGTTTCTTGTCTTTAATGCGTTCCATTTTGAATTTATTAGTTTTACCAACTATAATTTTATTTGTTTAGTCACAAACAATATCTCATGTCAAGGTATCCAGGAATATTATTGAAGAAGTCTAGATATTCCATAACATTCATAAGTTCTATTTGTTCATGTCTCTCATCATGATGTGCAAACAAAACTCAATTAGTAAAATAATACAAAGATATCTTCAGTGCATCAGAGTCTGGAATCTTTATGAAATCAAACTGAAGAAACTTTGAATCTACATCAGTAAAATAGGTATTTCATATATCAAACGTATCACAATCCATCTGAACGGAAGAATCACTTCAAATACTTGTGACTAGGCACCATTCCCAAATGGATAGCCTTATTAATTTCCCACCAATGTGAAACAATAATTGAGACCTCATCCCACTTTCAGTCTCCACAACAAGTATAAGAAAAATATTGCGCATTATTGATGAGTGGAAAATATATCAATATTTACCATCTTTTTTACTTAATATTTTCTATGGTTTCTCGAGTTTTATGAACGTTTTGATGTGTTTTATTTTATTTTACAGATAAAATAAAATCGAGACTCAATGGAATTAATCAGGACGAAATGCGTAACAAATAAGGGTAAAAACAGGACTTGATATTTGGATTTTGGAGGTTGGAAACTTGAAATCACGTTATAACGAATTATAATTTCAGAAATTTCAACTTTGCGTAATTTTTATATTTTGACCATAACTTTGTACTTCGATATCGGATTGAGGTGATTCAAGTTCTAGATGAAAGAAGACTCAAAGATCTACAACTTTTATATCATAAGAATTTCGAATTCTAAGTTTTCAAGATCGAAATTGATGAAAAATATAAAGTATGGTATGTGTAATTATTAAAGTCATTATCAAAAACAAAAACAAAATGGAAAATGACAATTTACAATTGTCAAACTTCCACCAAAGTGCCATGTTTGGTGTCATGCTTGGTGCCATATTTGATGGAGAAATTGATGGAAGCTTTTATATTTGCCTACAAATAGCATGTCAAATTTGATGTTAAAACTCATACTTTCTTATAGGGAATTTCCTTAGAATACTAAAAAGAGAGTATCTTGTTTGTTTAATTTTAGTTTTCTTGTATTTAATTTTTATTTTAACAATAAAATTTTATTTGTTTTACTTAAAGTTTGAGTTGGTAACTTCTTTCTGCTGGGGTGAAAGGTGAAACTTTTATTATTATAATTTAGATAATCTCCCTTATTTTATAATATATAAATTATCTTAAAACCTGACTTAATTGGATACCACCTTTATGGTCAATTGGACTTAATTAAATTAACTTTAACCTGACTTAATTGGATCGCGTCTTTATGGTTGGTTGAATTAATTAAAATATGACTTAATCAGGATACCGCCTATATGGTCGGTTAGTAATATAACGTAAATTTATATATTATAATAAAGGAGATTTCTAGATTTTAGATAATAAAAGTGGATCCCCAAACCCTAGCATTTTATTTCATTGTTATAATTTTTACTTTTTAGTTTTCAACTTATTGCATGATGTTTTATTTATTTATGTCTTTAGTAGTCCTAGGCATATGTTGTAACTAAATAAAATATCTAGGGTTGTGAAGAATTCCAATATCAATGGTTTTATAAGTTGATTTGTCTTATGTCTTGTGTAATGTTTTAGTTTATTTATTGAGTCTTGAAATTAATGCTTCTTGTTAAATGGCCACTAATAAGATTGATTTGGTGAACTTAAAATGAACTTGACAAAGGGATTTTAGGTTTCAGTTTTAGACTCAATAGCTCACGATCTCACATTCACCTTAGAAATTTCCTTCCAGGATAGACATATACCTGTCGGGCGTGGGTATCCATAATTGGAACTTAATCTTAATGAATTCGGAGTTTCTTAATTAACCTAGACATATAGTTAATTGGGTTACTTTGGGTATTTACATCTAACCACCGACATAGGCTTTTGCATATGTTCATGTTCGAGGTTAATAAAATGATATTTACACCAACTTAAGATAATCACTTCATCTTTAGAATAATATTGGAATGATTCACAACCCTAGATAGTTTCATAATATTGACTTTCCTTTAATTTACCTTTGCATTATTTTAATTACTTGTTTTTAGTTAAAATCACCATTTAACCAACAAATAATTTTAACAGAATTTTATCTTCATAAATTAATAGCATAGGTTTTAAGTCCTCATGGGATCGATACATTTTATACTACTTGAACGATACATGCGCTTGCATAACGTGAGTGATTTCACATCAATCAAGTTTTTGGCGCCGTTGCAGGGGACTTATTTATCTTTTACTATAAATTTTGAGGTTTGATACTTTACTTGTGTCTAATTTTTTTTTTACTTATTATTTTTATTTTCGTGTGTTTGAGATTCTCAGACACTATATAAGAAGAAGGCAAAGCTTTGAAATTCATCCGCTTAACCCAGAAATTGAAAGAACTATTAGACCATTGAGAAGGGAAATACGAGAAGATCAAGAAGCACTAATCAATATGAACAATCAAGAACCTGAACCTTTGGAAGTAGCACCACCAATTCCCATTTGAGATATAATAATTCTGGTAGTTGACGAATTCATATCATGTATTGTACTTCCTCTCTTACCTGTAAATGCTTGTGACATCAAAACATGCATCCAAATGCTACAGTAATCGCTTCAGTTTGGGGGAAGTCTAATTGAAGATCCTAATGCCCACATCAGTAACTTCCTGGAAGTTTGTGGCACATTCAATTACAACCGAGCGGGAGAAGAAGCAATGTGTCTGTGTGTGTTCCCACATTCCTTGAAAGACAGAGGGAAGACTTGGCTCCATTCACTACCAGCAGGTTCCATAACCACTTGGAACAATCTTGCAACCAAATTCCTTGCAAAATACTTCCCCCAGCCAGAATATCAAAGTTGAGAAATAACACCATATCCTTTGTGCAACATGACTCATAATCCCTCTGTGAAGCATGGAAAAGATACAAAGAATTGCTCCAAAAATTCCTTCACCATGAAATTGCAAAGTGGCTTCAAGTCCAAACCTTCTACAATGGACTTTCTTGATTTATGAAAACTATAGTTGATGCTGCTGCTGGAGGAGTTTTTAATGGCAAAAGGAGAAGATCAAGCTTGGCCATCAGAGAGAAGCATGATCCATCGAATAGCAGGAATCCATGAAATAAGAACCAACACAGCTGTGAATGCTAAGCTGGATCAGATATGCAAATGCCTGGAAACTCTTAGCATGCAAGTTAATGTTGGATCCACAAGTTCACAATATAGAGGAGTATCAGAGGTAGAATCTTACAATCAACACTATGAGACTGTGAACTATGTCAGAAATTTCAAAAGACATAGAAACAATCAATATTCCAATACCTACAGGCCAGTTTGGAGGAATCATCCCAATTGTACATGGAGCAACACTTCAGGGCAAAGGAACAATCTACCACCCGGATTCCAACAGCAGAATAAAGGTTAGAAGTATGAAAAAGAACCAGGAATAGTAGAAGTGCTTTCCCAGATGCAAAAACAAGAAGCCATATACGATGCTTTAGCAACTGTGGTTCAAAATCAAACATCTTCTATAAAAGCATTGGAAAATCAATTAGGATAACTGGCCAATGCTCAGAGTTACAAACCGCAAGGTACCCTTCCTAGTAACACATAACTAAATCTAAGGAACAGAGAGAATGAGTAATTCCAAGTCATCACTTGAAAAGCGATACTGAAATCAATAAATATGTTGGATCAAGGCATCTACTGAGAATGTTCCAAAAGAAAGCAATAAATCAGATCCATAGATGGAGGAAAAAGAGGCAAGAGACAATGATTGAGAAAAATTTACTCAACCTCCATATTTTCCACAGCGTCTCTAGAAACACAAACTGAACAAGCAATTTGCTCGTTTCCTGGAAATTTTCAAAAATCTGTATATCAACATTCCATTTGCAGAAGTGTTGGAGCAGATGCCCAGTTATGTTAAATTCATGAAGGAAATTCTATCACGAAAGCGAAGATTAGGAGATTACGAGACTGTAGCACTGATAAAAGAATGCAGCACCATCATTCAGAGGAAGCTTCCCCAAAGTTAAAAGATCCTGACAGTTTCACCATCCTTTGCACCATAGGAGGACATTACTTCGGAAAGGCTTTGTGTGATTTAGGTGCTAATATTAACTTGGTGTCTTTGTTTATTTACAGGAAACTGCAGCTTGGAGAAGCAAAACCCACCTTAGTCACTCTGTAATTTACTGATAGATCACTCACATTTCCAAGAGGAGTAGTGGAAGATGTGCTTGTCAAAGTCGACAAATTCATTTTCCCAGCAGATTTTATTATCCTGGACATGAAGAAAGACAAAGTCGTACCCATCATCCTCGGGAGACCATTCTTGGCTACAAATCTAACCATCATAGATGTACAAAAAGATGAACTAACCATGAGGGTGCAGGACTAAGAAGGAACATTCAATGTTTTCAAAGCCATGAAATTTCCAAATGACGAAAAGGAGGAGGAATGTTTCAGACTTGATTTAATAGATAGTATCATTCAGAACACAGATGTAATGCAACTTTCCACTAACAAACTTGAAGTATGCATCACCTACATGATTGACAGAGAATTAGATGATGATATTCTGTAATGCATCAACTATCTTGATAGAGCCTCTCGCTTCAGTTCGAAACCACAGATGGAAAGCTTGGAACTACCAAAAAAGGAGTAAATCAATCCTTGATTGAAGAACCACCGCAGTTAGAACTAAAGCCACTTCCGAGCCATATCGGTATGCATACTTGGAAAACTCTTTCGATTTACTTTGATTATTTCTTCATCACTAACATGGGTGCATGAAGATAAGTTATTGAGAGTGTTACGTAAGCACAAAAGAGCTATTGACTGGACTATAGTAGACATTCGAGGCATCAGTCCATCATTTTACATGCCCAAAATCTGATGAATGATGAGTAAAAAGCCACAGTGGAGCATTAATGAAGGGTGAATCCAATTATGAAGGAAGTAGTAAAGAAAGAAATCATCAAATAATTAGATTCAGACATCATCTACCCCATCTCTGAGAACTTTTGGGTGATCCTATCCAATATGTACCCAAGAAATGAGGAATGACTATTGTTACAAATGAAAAAAATGAGCTGATTCCAACAAGTACAGTGACTGGATGGAGAGTGTGTATAGACTACATGAAGCTCAACAAAGCCACACGAAAGGATCATATCCCGCTACCATTCATTTACCAGATACTAGACAGATTGGCAGGGCATGATTTCCACTGCTTTATGGATGGACACTCGGGGTACAATCAGATTTCCATCACCCCAGAAGATGAAGGAAAAAACAATTTCACATACCCGTATGGTACTTTTGCATTCCACATGATGTCATTTGGACTCTGTAATGCTCCTGCCATATTTCAACATTGTATGATGATCATATTTTCAGACATGATAGAACAAAGCATGTAAGTCTTCATGGATGACTCAATATTTAGAAACTCATTCGATCACTGCTTGTAAAATCTGGAACAAGTGTTATAAAGATGTGAAGATACTAATCTGGTACTGAACTGGGAGAAATACCACTTCATAGTGCAGGAAGAAATTATCTTGGGACATCGGATCTCACAGAAGGGAATCGAGATAGAAAAAGTAAAGATTGAGACTATATAGAAACAACCTCCACTATCATTAGTCAAAAGGATTCGAAGTTTTCTTGGGCATGCAGGATTTTACAGGAGATTCATCAAAGACTTCTCCAAGATTTCTAAACCATTATGCAATCTGCTGGAGAAAGACGTGCATTTCCATTTCACCAAGGAATGTTATCATGCTTTCGAGATCTTGAAACAGAAGTTGATCTCTGCTCTCATCATAATAACACCAGATTGAACGCTCCCATTTAAAGTGATATGTGATGCCAGTGATTTTACAGTAGGTGCAGTTTTGGGATAATGAAAAGAGAAAGTTTTTCACACCATTTACTACACCAGCAAAACTTTGAATGGAGCACAACTCAACTACACAACAAATGAAAAGGAGTTGCTCGCAATCGTGTTTACTTTTGATAAATTCTGCTTCTATTTGCTGGGTCCCAAGGTGGTGGTCTACACAAATCATTCAGCAATCAAATACCTTATCGTGAAGAAAGATTCCAAGCCCAGATTGATCCGTTGGGTGCTTCTATTATAAGAATTTGATGTGGAGATTTGAGATGGGAAGGGACTAGAAAATCAAGTTACAGATCACTTGTCGAGGCTCGAAAATGGACGTACAACTGGCAATAAATTGACAATTAATGAAACTTTTATAGATGAACAGTTATTTTCCATCAAGTAGCAAGAAGTCTCATGGTATGATGACTATCTAAACTACATAGTATCGAGGAAATAGCCGTTGGAATGGACACATCAGCAAAGAAAAAAATTCTTCATAGAATTCAAATATTATGTTTGGGATGAGCCGTACCTATTCAAACGTTGTGCTGATCAGTTATTAAGGCGTTGTGTGCCACATGAGAACCATACGACGGATAATTCAGTAGAGATAAAACCGCTGCCAAAGTAATATAATCAGGTTTGTTCTAGCCCACCTTATTTAAAGATGATCACTTATTCGTTCTTCAATGTGACAGGTGCCAGAGAACGAGAAATATTTCGAGGAGAAATGAATGACCTATTCAAAGCATTCTCGAAGTGGAGATATTTTATGTATGAGGGATTGAATTTATGGGACCCTTTGTTCCGTTATGTGGAAACCTGTATATTCTGGTTGCAGTAGACTACGTCTCCAAATGAGTTGAAGCAATATCACTACTATCGAATGATTCTAAAGTGATTTTAAAATTCCTCAGTGGGTGTCGATATTCTTATTTTTAAACTCTGTGTCTTGGTAGAGTCTATTACTTATGTAAGGCAGGTATGGGATAGACTCCGTCAGGATAACTTCCTTACTAGAATCACTAGGTTGTGAGGATTTTGGTAAGTCAAATCTTATATATATTCGTCTCTTTGGTTAAGGTAATTAATTACTTCTCTTTACGTCTTTCATTGTACTTTCTCACTGTTCGGGGTTTGGGTATCCGAAACTTCTACATCTCTTATGATAGCTTAGGTTTACTAGAAACTCCATTGACTAATCTTGATCTTTTACTTCTCTTTTTCCTGAATATTTTTTCTATTCGAGGGAAACTTTGCTATTTAAACGAGATGCTTATGGCTACTGGGTATACCTAAAGGAGTTTTCTGATGAAAAATGAATCTTAGTAGAAAAGAAGAAATTTACTCAAGTTTACTCAACATATTACTCTTATTCAGGCTTGCTATTTTCTTTTTTACTACCATAAGTTCTAGTGTTTTCTTTATCATCTCATTATGTATCTCTATCTCTTTACTACCTATGATTACTTAGATCATTTGTACCTTATCCTTTTACTTTTCTTATAGATTTCTCTTTATCATCTGCTTCTGTATCTATCCCACTTATTGTCTCTGGTTACTTGAACATCTAGGTATCTTTCCTTATTTTTCTTTCTGGATTTCTTCTTATCTTCCTACTTGCATGGGTGTTATCATTAGAACTTACTATTTCTTATTGTTTCTTTACTTTTCTCATCTTTAGCTGCTTAAATAACTATGCATATTTCCTTACCTCTTATAGCATTCTCTTCCCACTCTCTGGGGAACTTTTCTTAGTACCATATTTTCTGATTTTATAGCTAAATTGGAACTTCTACGAATAGTTCATGATGATTATATAAGGATTTTCAAAAAAAAAAATTATAATTATTTCTAAGGAAATATACTTAAATAGCTCAGGAATTCTTACTAACCTGTCTGTAGAACTTTAAGGACATATTCGAGGATCGGATACTGGAGAGGTAGTGCCTTATATACGGGTATCCCGGACATGCTTTTTATATAAGACCCCAGTACTCTGCCTACAGCAGTCACTGATTTCCTAGACCATACTTTGATACCATCTTTGTAACATCCCCGACTCAGGAGATGCTACCGGTAAGGGATAGATCGTACTATCCCCATAAGCCTCTGAGTTCTGATAACTGCTATTATTATCTCACATATATATAAACTCATGCATGGGACCATATCCCAACTCATCAACCATGTATGCATCATACTCTTAATACTAAGTACTCTATTTAATTACACATTTCAACACTGAGAATAACTTTTATAATGCAATATGCATGTGACCTTTACTGTATAACATATATATGCTACATGACATTCTCTAACTCTGACCGAACTAGACTTTATCCTTGACTTGACCTGGTGGACCAACTCCTTAGTGTCTACCATCAAAATCCATCCTCCCGAGCTCATCCTCCAAGAACCTACAAAATAAAACACTGGGAGTGGGGGATTAGATCATTTGAACGATCTAAGTGAGTGGACAATTTAAAATGAAAACTGAAATACTATAATGAAAATTTTTAATTCTAAAACCAAGGTCCTTTCAGAAAATAACTTTATATGAAAACCTTTTTTCTTATATGAAGACTCTGAACTATTTTCAGAAAATCTCGTCTGGAGTCTCTTTTATAAAACTTATCTTTTCTAAAATCTACTTTTGAAAGTCTGGTTTTGTAAACTTATGTATGAAAGATCTGTTCGGAAAATTGTTTCTGAAATATCTGTTTTCTGAAAACTATTTTTAAAATCTGATCTTTGAAAACTGATTTCTAAAAAAAACTGATATTTGAAAACTGGTCTCTATCTCTGAAAAACTTGATGTAAGGGGGTGTTACATATCATCGTCCTTCCATACACCGAACTAGAGCTAGGAATGCAAATCTAGGACATTGAGGCGTTACATATCGCCATCCCCCAAAGCATGCCACTCATGTCCCTGAAGCTAATGGTCTTGGGGTGTTACGTATTATCAGCCCCTAAGCCACTGAACTAGAAATGAGGGTGCAGAACTATGCTACCCTTCAAGACTGAATCTATGATCTAGGGGTATCTGTCATCCCTAGTCGTGAATTAGGATCTGGAGGAGTTACGTATCGCCATCCCCCTTGTCCTCTACATGTGCACATGTCATCTCCATCAATTCCATATATGTGACAAGTTACATACTGAGGTGAATTTTTTCCTCATGCCTCGAAAACACAAAACTCATGTTTTGAAAACTTCTTTATTCTAAATCATTTCTTAAAATATGATTAATCAAAATATAATTGAAAATGAGCTTGGCTAACGCCCTAAATGCGAGAAAGTAAGTCTGACATTTAAAATAACAAAATAAAAACCAACTTAAAGGAAAACTGTCCACTCACTGGTTTGAAATTTTGCTAGTGTTGTGCCACTAGTCAAAAGGAATAATGGTTCATGCGATGAGCTATTTTGGAGAAACTCAATTAGAATATAAATCATGGAGTATACTTCGGAGCTAAGTTAAAATCATCTGTTTGAACACTTGTTATCACTACAAAATGTATGACATCTATATTATGATGTAATGTATGCATGCAAGCTAATATGTGACCCTTAGAGTAGTCTCTAACATGCTAGTGGGATGAATTAAAACTATTTTGGGATAGTTGTGGGTCACGCGTCGCGATGCTCAAAATTCCAGAAACGTGTTCTTGTAATTTTCCAGTGCGCGTCGGGATGCAACCCCTTGCGCGTCGCGACATGTAAAAACCAATAGTTATTCTACAAAAATCCCCAGTGCGTGTCGAGATGCGAGCCCTTGTGCGTCGCGACGCCGGCCTATTTTCCAGAATTCTGTGCTTGTTTTTCAAAGTCCATCTTGCCCCCAAAACACCATAGCACTTCTATATCACAATCATTGCACAAAATAATATATTGAACTTAAAATTCACATGTTCCACATCTAGTTATCAACTTCAAATAATTCTTTAAATCTCGTTATCAATGTTTTAACTAAACCTTTAAAACTTTCAAAATTTGGGTACTAACTTCAACAATCACTTTCTTTATTTATCAATCACCAATATGCAATCCTTATCATACTAACATCTCAATTCTATCATCATGCTTTCAAAATCCAACATATCAAATTTTGGGTCAAATGAGTCTTTCCTCCTTTCTTGTTGTTTCCTTCATCATCCAAGTCTTCCATGATTGCTAAGCCTTTTTCTCTATTTATTCTTTCCTCTTCTCTATTTCTTCTTCTTTTCCTTTCTTATTCTTCTTCTTCTTCTTCTTCTTCCTCATGCTTACAACCCTCTCTCTTTCTTTACAAAATTCCCATTTTTGGGATATAGTCTTCTTTCTCAAGCTTATGTACCTCTCTCTTTCTTTAAAAAATTCCCATTTTTGGGATATAGAAATGGTATCCCCTTACATACTAGGGGCCATTTGAAAATTTCACTTTTGAAATATTATGTACAAACTTGTAGAATTATCTAGATATGTCTGAGTTATTATTCATCCAATTTTTTTATATGTATTTTCAACCTATTTCTGCTTCAAATTAGAAAAATATTTAGGCGGAAGTTGTAGGCCTCGATCTCTGATTTCCATAGATATAAAATTCATAAAAATCAGAGTTCGTTTGAGAAAGTTATAGCCTAAATACCATGGGCTATCCGGAGTGGAGTATTATACAGTTTCGTATCAGAATTTCGAAGAATTTACCAATTGTCGCCAAAGTCATTCTATGAATATATATATATACATACTCGAACATAATTTATACTTTGTAACACTCATCCCAAGATGTAATAGTAATCAGGATTTCTGGTCGTTATATATAGCCTAACTTGAAAAATCTATAAATATTTGGACCTCTTACGCCGTGTTCATAATGATTGTAGTTATTATAAATCTTCTCTAAATCTTATCATCTGCATACATGTAGTCCTACAACACAAAGCTAAAAATGGAAGAGTAAGTCGTATGAATAACCTAGTGAGTGAATACTGAAAACTTAAGTATAAATTAACGTAACATGTCCAGAAAAATTTGCTTCATAATTCTGAAACTTGACCCGTGAAACAAAAGTAAATAAAAAGATATCTGGCGCGGCGAAGCATCGTGGTAAAGGATTTTAACCTCTTCAATTAGAGGACCTTTCATTGCACTTACTAAGCCCATGCACAATTAACACAATGCATATATATAAACAAAAGTAAATACAAAGATATCGAATTTCGTATACCCGATTGAACATATCTCACATCTAATCGAATATACATCGTCCGACGCGGTGAAGTATCATGGTAAAGGATTTTAACCTCTTCAATTAGAGGACCTTTCATCGCACTTACTAAGCCCATGCGCTTTTCTCATCATTACATAAATAAATAACATGCAGAAATCTAAATGATGGAATAATTAAACAACTCAAAATAATAAAATATGTGCCGTTTGCTCGAGTGGTACGTGGAATTGTATCCCGAGTACAGATCATACTACCGTCCATTCTGAATCGGCTATGAAATTTACGTACAGGTTTCCATCCTATAAACCACAAGAGGTGACACATTTTCCATTCATCCAATACCCATAACACACATCATATCCATAATACATGTATATTTATCTACTTAAGGGCCACAACATGCATTTTTATCATAATAATCATGCGAAAAAAAACTCAATAAATAATAAAAATAAAACAGAAAATGAATGTGGAAAATACCCTCAGGTTTAACCTTTTTTCCGACTTTTGGGCTTGCGTTTCACGGAGGTCGGAAGGGTAAAGCTCCTCAGCTTCTCTGGTTCATTGGTTTAACGTCTTAACTCACTGTTTTACTGTTTTACTGGCTGTTTGGCTTCCGTTTTACTACTGTTTTCTCTATATTTTCTGCTTACTGTTTCAGGTCTTTAAAGCTACTGTTTTTGCTTTTTTTAGTGGTCTAAGGGCTGTATATTTTCGGTTGTTATTTTAAGGTTTAAGTGTGTAGTTTTTGCTCACTGGTTAGATGATTTAGGGGCTGTTTTAAGTGGATTTTGCTGATGTTTTAGGGGTTAATTTTACTGCTGTTTTTCGGTGCTTTAGTGGACTGTTTTGAAGGTTTATGTTCGGTTGTTTAAGGGATTTAAAGGTGCAGTTTTTAGTTTCTGTTTTAGGTGATTTAGGGGCTGTATTGGGAGAGTTTGATTGCGGCATTGAGGGCTGTATGGGGATGTCTTGTTGCGGCAATGGGGATGTCTAGGGGATGTGTATTTTCGGCAATGGAGGGGTTGAGGAGGGTGATGTTTTCGGCTATGGAGGGAGGAGAAATTTTTATTTTCTTACTTGTGTGTTGCCGTGAATGGAGAGCTTGGAGAGGGTGTTGGAAATTCTTTGCTTGTTTTTTCTTGTGATGGGCGTGAACTAGGAGGAGGGGGATGCCTTGGAAAAGTATGGTTTATATAGAGAAGGGCTAGGGCTTCCCCTTGTCTCACAAGGAATGAATTTGATTTTGTGTTGAGCAAGGAAAGTCAAAGATTGAGGGGGGGACAAATTTTGGTGAATTAGGAAGGTTGAATATTTGATTTGCTTGGTTTAGGAATACAATTTTTTTAATTGGTTAGGATTGATTTTAATTAGGCATATCATTTCTTTAATTTAGTAAGTAATATTATGGATTAGGAAGTTATAATATTTTAATTTGGTAAATGGTTTAATTATTTTATTTAATTTAATTACATTATCTCATTAATATATTAATATTTAATTTAATATTTGATTTAATTTGTGTATATTTTAGGGTGATGGGCGTGTGGGCCTAGTGGTGGTGTGGGCTTGGTTTGGCTTGGTGTGTGGTGGCTTGGTGAGTGGGCTTGATGTGTTGGTTTGGTGAGTGGGTTTGGGCCAAGATTAAAAGGTGCTCTGAACGGAGGTCCAACAAGTGAGCTTGACGCTAAACAAGTGAATAAAGATCTAACGAAATACCGATTCCCATCCGACGAACTTTTCCCGTAATATCCTTCACTAAAAGGTAGTGCCTCCAACTGAGACTCATCATCGGGTTTCACATACAAAAATGCAATGCCTACAGTCGCCCCCACTTTGATGGGACTTGTACAGTGTGTGACTTTGAACAATCCTATCAAAGTTATGCAATGTATTTTCACTTACCTGGCTCGTCTACTGCCTCGAGCTGAATTGGTGCTGCAGTGGACCTCGATCCTGGGATGCATCCCAATAACTGCAACCGACAACGGGGGCATCTCGACCCTGGGACACATCCCGATACCGCTGGAAATGAGGGCCTCGCCCTCGAATAGATGATGTAGTGGGCCCTCGACCCTGGGATGCATCCCAGAACTACACCTGATGATGCAGTGGGCCCTCGACCCTGGGACGCATCCCGGAACTGCAACTGACAACAGGGGCACCTCGACCCTGGGACGCATCCCAAAACTGCTGACGATGTGGGCCTCGCCCTCAAGCTGCTATGGGCCTCGCCCCCAAGCTGACATGGGCCTCGCCCTCGAACTGATATGGGCCTCGCCCCCAACCTGATATGGGCCTCGCCCCCAAGCTGACATGGGCATCGCCCTCAAACTGATGATGATGTGGGGCCTCGCCCCCTGGGACTCATTCCCAAAACTGAAACTACGCTGATGCTGTTTGGCTCATTTCTGCCGCTTCTCCTTTCTTCGAACCTGTGAACACACAAAACAAATACAAACACGAAGAGAATGCAATGTTACGTGTATGCATGAATGATTTTCTTATTCCGTTAGGTTAGGCCTTCCCCTCATTCTCCTGGTGACTGCTCGGTCTACTCTCCCTCAGGCAAAGTATTGCTTGAGTATGTCTACGTTGATCGGCTCGGTGAACTCATTCCCTTCCAAGTCTGACAGTTTCACTGCCCCATTTCCCATTACTTTCTGCACCATGTAGGGTCCTTCCTAGTTTGGTATGAATTTTCCTCTCGAAACTGTCGTCGACGGCCTCGACTGCTTAAGTACCAACTCACCCTTTCTGATTCTGGTGGGACGTACCTTCTTATTGAATGCTCGGGCTAGTCTTTTCTGATACAACTGCATATGATGTAGAGACTTCATCCTCTTCTCATCTAGCAGTGCTAACTGATCAAACCACTGTGCGGCCCATTCTGGTTCTGGTAACTCTGTTTCTGCTAATACCCTCATAGACTGTATCTCAACTTCCACTGGTAGCACTGCTTCCATTCCATAGACCAAAGAATAAGGTGTGGCTCCGGTTGCTATTCTTACTGATGTTCTGTACCCCCACAAAGCATATGGTAGTTTCTCGGCCCAATCTATGCAGTTTTCTGTCATCTTGGCTAAAATCATCTTTATAGTCTTGTTGGCTGCCTCAACTGCCCCATTTGCCTGCGGCCTGTACGGTGATGACTTTGGTGGCATATCCCGTATTTCTGTAATATTGCCTTCGTCTCTCCTTGAAATTGAACTCCGTTGTCCGTAACCACATGGTGCGGCATACCATACCGACAAATAAGATTCCGAGCTAAAAACTTTGCCATCTGCTTCACTGTGACATTACGGAATGACTCGGCTTCCACCCACTTTGAGAAATAATCCACTGTCACTACTATGAAGCGATGCTCATTCGATATATTCGGTCGAATCTCTCCAATCATATCAATTCCCCATGCTGAGAAGGGCCACGGCTCTGACAACCCGTGCAACTCTGTGTGCGGCAAGTGATTCAAATTACCGTGTGCTTGACAATCATGACAGTGCTTTACCATCTTCGCGCAGTCTGTTTCCATGGTTGACCAGTAAAAACCTTGCCTCACTATCTTGCGGGACAGATTCAGCCCGTTCATGTGCGGACCACATACCCCGGCGTGTACTTCTTCCATTACCTGCTGAGCCTCTTTTTTCTCAAATATTTCAACTGAATACCATTTGTTTGCCTTTTGTACAGTTCTCCTTTCAAAATCACATACTGAGAAGCTCACTTCTGAATGGCTAACTTGTCTTTTCTGCCTGCCCATTCCGGGAGTTCCCCATGTTCCAGAAACCTCTGAATGTCATGATACCAAGGTTTTCCATCGTCGATTTCTACTTTCAGAACTCTTTCTGTCTCATAAACGGGTCTGTTTGCTGTCGTCAGTACCAACGATCTCATCACTAACTTCTATGGATTTTCCCAAGTTGCTGTAAGTGTAGCCATTGTATCTGCCATCTGATTCTCTTCTCTCGGTAAGTGCTGAAACTTACAATCTGGGATGACCTGTGCCAATTTTCTGAGGTGAAGAAGGTAAGGTTTCAACCGTTCTTCTTTCAATTCCCATTCTCCTCGCATCTGTTGGACTACCAACATAGAATCTCCGTAGACTTCCACACTCCCGGCCTTCAAGGCTATCAATGCTGTCAAACCAAAAGCGCATGCCTCATACTCGGCCATGTTATTAGTCACTCTAAACGTCAACCTCTTGGCCAAAGGAAAAGTCTCTCTCTCGGGGGTCACTATCATGATCCCAATTCCGGCTCCCTTATAATTTACCGCTCCGTCAAAATACATTTTCCACCTCTGAACTGTTATTGCTTGGATCTCTTCATCTGGAAATTCAAACTTATACTGATCCCCATCAATCGGTTGCAATGCCAGAAATTCTGCTATTGCTCGCCCTTTGATCACTTTGGAGGTGAGATACTCAATGTCGAACTATGTCAGCAATACTAACCACCTGCCCAATTTCCCCACTAGCGAAGGCACTGAATGCAGATATTTCAAAGGATTCTCTTTTGCCACTACCTGGATCTTGTAAGACTGGAAATAATGCCGTAATTTTCTGGAAGCCCATACCACTGCAAGACATATCTTCTCTACTTCTTGATACTGAAGGCTGTCTGACACTGTTCATTCCATCTCACTGGCTGATCTTTTCTCAACAGTTTGAAAATAGGCTCACATACTGACGTCAACTTGGCAATGAACCGACTGATGTACTAAATTTTCCCGAGGAATGCTCTGACTTCTTTCTCTGTCTTCGGTGCTGGCATCTCAGTAATTGCCTTGATTTTCTCAGAATCCACCTCTATTCCACCCATTCCCACTGTATGGCCAAGCAATTCCCCTGATATCACTCCAAACACACACTTCTTAGGATTCAGCCGCAAGTTGTATTTGTCAACTCTCTGAAGGAACTTTTCAAGTGCCTCTATATGCCCAATTCTTGTCTCCGATTTCACCATCATGTCATCCACATACACTTCAATCTCTTTGTGCATCAAATCGTGGATTAATGTAGTGGCCATCCGCTGATAAGTAGCTTCTCTGCGTTCTTGAGCCCAAACGGCATTACTTTGTAACAATAAGTGCCCCAATCTATGACGAAGGCAGTTTTGTGCTTGTCCTCCTCAGCCATGAAAACCTGATTGTAACCTGAAAACCCGTCTGCAAATGAATACATAGCAGATAAAGACACACTGTCAACCAGAACATCTATAAGCGGTAGAGGAAAATCATCGTTTGGGCAAGCCTTGTTGAGATCTTTGTAATCCACACACATTCTGACTTTCCCGTCTTTCTTCGACACCGGCACAATATTAGCCAACCACTCGGGATACTTTACCACTTCTAAAAATCCCACATCTATCTGTTTCTTGACTTCTTCTCTAACTTTCTCAGCCCATTCTGGTCTCATCCGTCGAAGTTTTTGTTTCACTGGCCTCATATTCGGATAAGTTGGTATTGTGTGTTGGGCAATGCTTCTGTCTACCCCAGGCATGTCCTCATAGGACCAAGCAAATACTTTGGCATATCTGACCGATACTTCTTCTAATTTCTCCCTCTTCTCGGAGGTAACTTCACTTGCAATCAGAATTTCCTAAGGGTTCTCAGATATGCCCAAGTTAAATGCAGTAGTTTTGGCCGAACTGATATCAATATGCTTGATTCATGCAGAGCGAATGGAAATAACTCTGGCAAGTAAGTAAAAGAAATGTCTTTATTATTGGATAATGCGGAAGTACATTCAAACAAATCAGGAAGGTAAATGTCTTCATCACTCATAGACACTTCTTCCTCCACAACCGGGTTCTTTTCAGTCTCATTATTTTCCTCAAGATTCAGGTTTTCTAACTTCATCAGTTCTTCTTCCCAATTCTCTTCCTCCACAACTTCTTTAGTCAGCGGCTTCTTACCCAGCATCTCTTGGAAGATCTCAAAACCAGGCACCACAATCCTATTGACTTCTATCGGTTCGGGCTCACCTTGATACCCTGAAGCTTTCACAAAACAATCTGCCAGCTTCAACCCTTTCTTTTTAACCTTCGGCTTATCTTCATCAGACTTGTATCCCAGACCCCTCCGAGTAGTATGTCCTCTAAAATCTGGCAGTTTTGAACCCTCACCAGGCCCATACTTCATTTTTCCCATGATCCTAGCTACCTTAGGATCCACCCATTTCTCAAAAGTTGCCGGCACTTGGAACCTTGTGAAATGTTGTATTTCCAAAACGGCCACAGCATTATCCACCTCAGCTCGGATGGTAATAATTTCTCCCCCATACGGGAACTTAATCATCTGGTACAGAGTAGAGGGCACGACCCCAAGCTTATGAAACCAAGGCCTTCCCAACAATAAGGCAAAAGTGGCTGGGATATCCAGCACTGTAAACTCAACTTCATCCTCAATAGGACCAACCTTGACTGCTGCCACAAATGTACCCTCAACTCCTCGCTTACTATCATCATAAGCCTTGATAGTCATACTAGAGGGATCCAAATCTGTTGCCTTTATACCCAGCTTGGCCAAAATCTTCAACGGGCACACATTAATGGATGAGCTGTCATCCACCATCACACAAGAGGTCCTTTTACCCTTTACTTCAGCTCTGATAAACAAGGGTCTATTATGATTTCTCCCTTCAGCCGGGAGTTCTTCCTCAGAAAAAGTGATTGCCTGCAAAGCCTCCTTTTGCACTGACCCAACAAACATTGCGGGGTTGGCATCTTCCGTCACCACTATCTTACTTAAGGCCTCAACCATGGCCCGCATGTGCTCCTGAGATGCACACAATAAATTCCAGATACTCACTTGGGCTCGGGTCTTTTTCAACTGTCTCAAGCACTGTATCTCCCTCTGTAACTTCTGTATTCTCAATCACCTCTCTACCATCTGTCAAAACTTCCTTACCCTTTTCTTCCATATCATTGTAAAAACGACCGCTGCGTGTCATTCCCCTCACCTCTTCCTCATCACTACTAGAGAAATCAAGCCAAAAGTTCTTCCCCTGTTCAGTCTCATCTTCACTATTACTATCCCAGATTCACAGGCAAAAGGCTTGAGGGTGAAAGGATTTTAGGACAAGGTCTTCTGGGAGGCCAGAATTGATCATATAGGTTGGTGTGGTACAGCACGGTAGTTGGGTAAGGGTTTTCTATGTGTGTCAGGCTGTTCTATTTATGGGTCGGGTATTTTCTTGGAGTCTATCAGGTCTTGGATTTCATGGCGGAGTCGGGCGCAATTATCAGTGTCATGGCCTTTCTGTTGGTGGAAGTGATAGTAAAGGTTTAGGTTATAATGTGATGGTGGGGGATTGGGTAATAGTTTGGCTTCCAAGGGTTTCAGAAGTCCTTGTCTTTTCAATTTCTCCAACACCTTAGACAAGGGTCTCCCCAAGTTGGAGAATCTCCGATTCCAGATGGCAGCAATCTCCGCAGAAACAGGTTTGGTACCCGATGTCCCCCCAATAGGCCTCCTACTTAAGCCATAAAACTTCATGTTTTCCGTCTCTTCCTCTTCAATGTCCATGACAGTTTCCCTCAACTGCCGAAAGTCTGTAATCATGGATGTCATCCTCCTCAGTTTCCCATAGATGGAGGGCTTGGTGCCCTTGATAATCATATTAATTTTTTCCTTCTCAGAGGACCTAGTCTGCATTTTCAACAACTGACTTCTCCATCGGTCCACATACTCCTTGAAGCTTTTCTCAAGCTTCTACTTAGTGTTCTCCAAATCACGGAGTGACAAATCAATCTCCAAGTTCGTGACATATTGCTTCAGAAAAGCATCAGCCAACTCCCTTCAATCTTCCCTAACCTTCTTCTCAAGGCTGTGATACCAAACTACCGGCGCCCCTTCAAGTGATATTCCAAACATTTTCTACACCTGACGTTTGGACAAACCCACTGAACTCATGACTGAAACATACTGACGGAGATGGACCCTCGGATCCCCATTCCCGTTAAACTTAGCCATATCCGGCATCTTGAACTGAGCTGGTAACTGTTCTTCAAATGTCATTGCCTCATAATCCAACAACTCTTCATATTTACCCCTCATCTTGTGGGTAACTGTTTCAACCTGATCCCGAAGTTTCTGAAATTCTGTCAGAGACCCAATCATTCTGCCTGTTGCATATTCTGCCATATCGTCATCAAAAGCAGGGATATCATCCTCCAACCCATTCGGAGGCTCCTCACGCCTCACATTTTCAGAATTTCCCCCAGCACGGGGCACAGCCATACCAGCCACAGCAGTAGTCAAGGCTTGCAACTGTTTAGTAATCTTGGTGAGACTGTTTTCCAAGTGATCCATACAGGATACCTCAATATCTGATTCACTCATGTATGTTCTCGGTATTTTGGTGAGTCTCGTCCCTTCTCTAACCCAAACGGTATCTATGATGTCTTTTTGAGACATAGAGGGTGTTAACATGATGTATGTATGTATGAGGTTCATAAGATGCATGTAACATATAGGACATACTAAATCAATTAAAATTTTCAAACAAATCGGCCCATTATCATTTTAGAGGCTTTTGGGCTAAATGTCATAGGAGTGAACTCGTCCCAGTTTAAATGGCCTAACAAGTTCACATCTAATGGCCAGAAGTCCAACCGTATCCAAATGGTAATGTTCTGAACACAAGCACAAAATGGCCCATCAATATTTAGAAGCCTTTGGCCCAATCGTCATAAGATATGTTCTTGTCCCAGTTTAAATGGCCCAGCATGCCCATATCCCATGACAAATGGTCCAAATGGATCCAAACGACGATGGTGCGAAACACAAACATAAAAAGATAATTCAAGTGTAAAACAGTAAATTCTACAAGGTGGCCCATCAACATTTCAGAAGCTTTGGGCCTAATGGTCATAGGATACCAACTCGCCCCAGTTTAAATGGCCCAGCAAGTTCGCATTTCTGACAAAAAGCCAACTGCATCCAAATGAGGATGGTCCACAAGCACATGCTCAAGGAAATAATTGTTACTTTAGCCATACAACCCCGCTCTATGGGTGGGTTCATGAGAGAATAGACAAAGACTCTTGCTGGCGAAGGATTGCCCACAACTAGGTCTCCACACTCAATGGTTCGAGCAACCAAGTGAGCGCACTTTTTTATTCCCTAAAAATACGTGCCGACAAGTCATGGCGTGTGACTAACTGTCGAATGGATTTCCCATTGTAGATTCCCCAAAGGGAGGGTGGAGCGAGGCTCTCTTAAGTACCCAAACCTCTTAGGCTCTTATCGCTTGGTGACAGGAATAAACAACGAGTCCTCCAAATTAGTACGTCACAACGAGCTACGAGTAATGATTATCTAGGTGCCTTTACGGCTTTTCCTCGAAGGGTAGTGAATGAAGGAAGACACCAAACCATTACCTAGCCTTAAAAAATATTTGATCAAACCCTCATTTTCCCCACTATAGACATGTTCAATTAAAACACAAATCCAAACAATGCAAGACAATATTTCAGGGCCGATTCTCTATCCCCAGTGGAGTCGCCAGACTATGGGACATAGAAACTGGGCGACGCATGCTGTTCCGGGCTTGCGGCCTGGTTGGGAATACGGAGTAGCCACGGGGGACTAAACCGGAGAATGATGGAGTCGCCACCCGGTGTGAACCGGGAAAATGATATTTAAGGCCGCACTCACCCCTCGCAAGGGAAGACCTCAAACCGTTGGGTTCGGAATGGTCCCTTACTTATGTTACTTGTAATGAAAGGATTTATGTAATAATTTAATCAAGCCTAAGTAACACTTATTTCCAAGAATATCATGCTTCTAAGTTCACATGCGTAAAAAGATAAAACTTACACCTAGATTTGCATATATCCTACTTCTAAGTTTACATGCTCGAAAGTAAGTCAAAGTAACGACAAATATACAACTTCATAGGCATATTGTATTCATGAAAATGCAAGCACGTCATAGTCACATAAGCACACATAAAAGGGAATCAAATAATGATGAACATGTAATTTCATGAACATTTCATACTTATACACACGGAAACATAAACAAATAACCATTACATATTCATGCGTAATAAAAAGAGTCAACTAAGTGCATAATGCAAAAAAAGATAATTAAGGATGCAATTTGGCCTTAAAGTAAGCATGCTATGACGTGATGCCAAAGAAGATAACTAATATGGACACAAACGCACATGTGAGCATTTTTCCAAGTGGTACGTGGAATTGTATCCCAAGTACAGACTGCACTACCGTCCATTCGAAATCTGCTACGAAATTTATGTGTGGGTTTCCATCCAATATACCACGAGAAGTAATACTCAAATGTTATCGTAACATGGATACATGAATAATAAGATATCAAGCTAAGACAAATGTAAATAATGCAACCAAACGGAATAAGGGCGCGGCAAATATCATGGTAAAGGTAGCCTTTTAGGCTTTTCTTCCCCAAATGGGAAACCTTTCATCCAATACAATAAGCCCATGCGCTTTTCATTACAATGCATACAAAGATAAAGATGACTATATCAGATTTCATAATGCATGCATAAAAAAAGCAATGATGTGCGAAATGGTAAATGACATGGCAAGAAGCGCGGTAAAACATCGTGGTGAAGGCTTTTAACTTCTCGATATGGAGGACCTTTAATCACACTTATTAAGCCCATGAGCACATAATACGATGCATATATAGAGTAAAGAAAATGATATCAGACTTCGTGTATCCGATTGAACACATCTCACACTCAATCGAATACACCTTATTCGGCGCGGCAAAGTATCGTGGTAAAGGATTTTAACCTCTTCAATTAGAGGACCTTTCATCGCACTTACTAAGCCCATGCGCAATTAACACAATGCATACATATGAAACAAAAGTAAATACAAAGATATCTGGCGCAGCGAAGCATCGTGGTAAAGGATTTTAACCTCTTCAATTAAAAGACCTTTCATCGCACTTACTAAGCCCATGCGCAATTAACACATGCATACATATGAAATAAAAGTAAATACAAAGATATCCAGCGCGGCGAAGCATCGTGGTAAAGGATTTTAACCTCTTCAATTAGAGGACCTTTCATCGCACTTACTAAGCCCATGCGCAATTAACACAATGCATACATATGAAACAAAAGTAAATACAAAGATATCCGGTGCGATGAAGCATCGTGGTAAAGGATTTTAACCTCTTCAATTAGAGGACCTTTCATCGCACTTACTAAGCCCATGCGCAATTAACACAATGCATATATAAAAACAAAAGTAAATACAAAGATATCGAATTTCGTATACCCGATTGAACATATCTCACATCCAATCGAATATACATCGTCTGGCGCGGTGAAGCATCGTGGTAAAGGATTTTAACCTCTTCAATTAGAGGACCTTTCATTGCACTTACTAAGCCCATGCGCTTTTCTCATCATTACATAAATAAATAACATGCAGAAATCTAAATGACGGAATAATTAAACAACTCAAAATAACAAAATATGTGTCGTTTACTCGAGTGGTACATGGAATTGTATCCCGAGTACAGATCATACTACCGTCCATTCGAAATCGGCTATGAAATTTACGTATGGATTTCCATCCTATATACCACAATAGGCGACACATTTTCCATTCATCCAATACCCACAACACACATCATATCCATAATACATGTATATTTATCTACTTAAGGGCCACAACATGCATTTTTATCATAATAATCATGCGAACAAAATTCAATAAATAATAAAAATAAAACAGAAAACGAATGTGGAAAATACCCTCAGGTTTAACCTTTTTTTGCCGACTTTCGGGCTTGCGTTTCACGGAGGTCGGAATGGTAAAGCTCCTCAGCTTCTCTGGTTCACTGGTTTAACGTCTTAACTCACTGTTTTGCTATTTTACTGGTTGTTTGGCTTCCGTTTTACTACTGTTTTCTCTGTATTTTCTGCTTACTGTTTCAGGTCTTTAAAGCTACTGTTTTTGCATTTTTTAGTGGTCTAAAGGTTGTATTTTTCGGTTGTTGTTTTAAGGTTTAAGTGTGCAGTTTTTGCTCACTGGTTAGATGATTTAGGGGCTTTTTAAGTGGATTTTTCTGCTGTTTTAGGGGTTAATTTTACTGGTATTTTTCGGTGCTTTAGTGGACTAATTTGAAGGTTTATTTTCGGCTGTTTAAGGGATTTAAAGGTGCAGTTTTTAGTTTCTGTTTAGGTGATTTAGGGGCTGTATTGGGAGAGTTTGATTGGGCATTGAGGGCTGCATGGGGATGTCTTGTTGCGACAATGGGGATGTCTAGGGGATGTGTATTTTCGACAATGGAGGGGTTGAGGGGGTGGGTGATGTTTTCGGCTATGGAGGGAGGAGAAATTTTTATGTTCTTACTTGTGTGTTGCCGTGAATGGAGAGCTTGGAGAGGGTGTTGGAAATTCTTTGCTTGTTTTTTCTTGTGATGGGCGTGAACTAGGAGGAGGAGGATGCCTTGGAAAAGTGTGGTTTATATAGAGAAGGGCTAGGGCTTCCCCTTATCTCACAAGGAAGAGATTTGATTTTGTGTTGAGCAAGGAAAGTCAAAGATTGAGGGGGGATAAATTTTGGTGAATTAGGAAGGTTGAATATTTGATTTGCTTGGTTTAGGAATATAATTTTTTTAATTGGTTAGGATTGATTTTAATTAGGCATATCATTTCTTTAATTTAGTATGTAATATTATGGATTAGGAAGTTCTAATATTTTAATTTGGTAAAGGGTTTAATTATTTTATTTAATTTAATTACATTATCTCATTAATATATTAATATTTGATTTAATATTTGATTCAATTTGTGTATATTTTAGGGTGATGGGCGTGTAGGCCTAGTGGTAGTGTGGGCTTGGTTTAGCTTGGTGTGTGGTGGCTTGGTGAGTGGGCTTGATGTGTTGGTTTGGTGAGTGGGTTTGGGCCAAGATTAAAATGTGCTCTAAACGGAGGTCCAACAAGTGAGCTTGACGCTAAACAAGTGAATAAAGATCTAACGAAATACCGATTCCCTTCCAACGATTGTTTCCCGCAATATCCTTAACTAAAAGGTAGTGCCTCCAACTGAGACTCACCATCGGGTTTCACATGTAAAAATGCAATGCCTACAGCTGTCATTCATTCTGGAAAAATCATTAAAAAATATCGAACATGTGGGCCCAAAAATAAAATCTAACATCTCCCCAACTGAAGGGGTTGGATAATCTATCAAATGCGATCTATATTTGATCTATTTCCCTACTCGAAGGGTGGGTCTTGCAGTCATGGAACATAAACTAAAAATCATATAACTTGACATGCAAACTATGACTGAAAACTATAAACACGTATGTATGCTGTAAACATGATCTGAAAACTATAAACATGAAGTGTAAACTGTAAATTGTCGACTATAAATTGAAAATGTAAATGTAGCTTAATTGTAAAATAAAAATCGTAAACTGAAAGTATATATTTTATATAGCTTTCATGGGAAAAAACATCAGTATTGTGACCTGGGGGCATGAAACCTACTCAACGAGACCTAGCACCGTATAAGTAAACATGAATATGAACATGAACATGAACATGAATAAGCCTAAAAGGGTTTCCAAAGAACCATTAGGCAAGCTGAAGCTAAACATACTCAAGTAGTTGTAACTACACTGGGACGTATTCAACCGAAACCTATCGCTGCGTAAGTAGGAAAACATGAACGTGAACGTGAGCATACTCAAGCAGTTATATATGAGGGGATGGCACTCTACTAGTATTTTAAAAATATTTAATTACCTGTTCTTGTAAACATGCAAATCATATACCATAGAGTATGAAACTTAAATTAAAAATTTTAAATTATGAACTGCAAATCATGTAACATAGGCTGTAAACATGGAACATAAATGGTAAATCTTGAAGCATGAAAATATAAATATGACCTGACAAGTAAATTGTGAAACATAAACTATAAACATGATACCTGAGGAATCTAACACCTAGTTAAGGATCAACATGATTTTCTTATTTCCAAAGTTTACTTTTGTATATGGTTTATTTTCATCTCTACCTTCTTTAAGCCGTCAAATTGCCTTTTAACGCAAAAACTCCATATTTATGATGCGAACCTCTAGTTACTCAATAATTTCACTGGCTTAAGTTTCTTGGCATACTCAATATTTGAGTTGTCGTTTAACACAAAAGTAGTCATGGGGTGCATGATACTTCTGGTTACTAAGCAATTCAAACAGTGAAGTAAATGTTTAGGATTCACCTTTTATCTCTCTTTGTTCTTTTTGCTGTTTTTTTATTCTTCTTTTTTTCGTTTCTTTTCTTTTTCTCTTTTTTTCCTTTACATTTTTTGATCTCTTTTGTGTCATCTCTTTAACCTAGTGTCATCTTAACCTTAACTTTGGAAAGGGTTCAAATGAATGCCAAGTGCTTTGACCATGTCTACAAGTTATGCCAGCATATTTTTCCAAAACAAACAATGTAATTCTAAGTGTAAGTTTTTAGTGCGCATTTGTAGATAGCATTCATCTAGTGATTCCAAAGTTATAATTGCCTTAAGGATTCAAACATGCTCATCTTTTGTTAAGAGCGGAAAGATTTGCACAATCAAATTTATTTCAAAAAAGGAAGGAATCATTACATGAAGAAAAGTAAAGATGCAAATACGATGATTCAAAATCTGATTACTGCATGGTCTCGGCTCCTTAGGTGTCAGATATATTTCATGTGTCGATCAAAATCTGGATTTTATGCATGAGACATGCATATTTGTATGTCATATGCCCTGAAGATCGGTGGAAATGACAGTATTGGTTTAGGTCCATGTAGTGAGGTATTGGGTTTGGCAAATGTCAGGGTTCTAATGGCTCCAACATGCCTTGTCTTTTGATTTATCTCTTGCTAGAGTTGGGTAATTTAGGGTTACTGTTTTGAGGTTTGATATTCACGTTTTCTCCAAAAGTCATATGTTTTGTGTGTTTGCTCCTCTTTTATAGTGTTTTAGGGTTCCAGTTAATAAGGAAAAAATATGTTTGTTAAAGAAAACATTTTAGTTTTATGGAAATTGGTTAAAGAATGAAAGCTATCGAATCGTTCTATAAAATTGGAAATACGATTCTTATCCAGTCCGATTTTAAGATATGTTTGGCCGAAATTCATGGTTTATATCCAGCCGGACGTAGATAATGTCCAATCAAAATTATGGCCTTTGGGTTTTCTTTCTTTTATAGCATTAACTTTCCTAAACTTTCAGGAGTGTTCTCATAAGAGTCTCATCATCGGGCTATAAGTAAAAATACGATGTCTACAAATGTATTTTGTCATGATTTAGAACTCATTCTTGTTATAAAATGAATCCATAATGATTAATTTATTTTATCACGAAAACTTTGTGTTTATGAATTCTCTATTATCTCTGTGATAATATAATATTATTAGTATAACTTTTTATTCATTATACTGATAATTTTTTTTTTCTTGGGGTTACAGGAAAATTATGTCAATAATAAGAACAACTCCCTATATAATGAGAACATGCAGTGAAAGATTAAGGGTTACCCAATTACTTCAAAATCTGGAAGAATATAGGATACATGAAAATGATGAGATGATCCCACACATCATCAAAGTAAATGAAATGATACAAGAGTTAATTTGGAAAGACGATTGAAAAAGGCAAAATAATATAGTCAAACTGCTACATACACTATTCTTGAAATGTTGCATAAGTCGATTACTGATATTTGAGAATCAGTAAGACTAGAGGTACGAAACATTAGTATTCAGTTCAATATCATATTGGAGAGATTTACAGTTGAGTATATGAGGTATGAAGCAAAAATGATGACAACTCTCATGACATCCTCAAGTTGTTGTTGTGGTCCTAAATTTGTATTAGGATTTTCATGGTTGCCAAAGATCCAATATGAGTTACTTTCGGAGTTCAAGGATTCGTTCCTTAAGACTTTGATTGCTCAGTACACTGGCACTGGAAAAATTCCAAGTGTTAGATATTAGTTTTCTTTGCAACACTGTTGTTTATTTTATCATTGCATGTAAATATTACTTTCATTTCTTTATGAATGAATGTTTTATTTTAATTTAATTTTAGTAATTAAATTATGTAATCAAATTTTAGTTTTTGTGTTGGTTTCATTATATATAGGTTTTAATTTGAACTTCCAATAATGAGGTGAAGATAAATATTTTCAGAATTTGTCTATTTATTTTCTATATGGTATTATTATATTAAATGTTGAATACTTTTAATAAAAAAAAAAATAGTTTCTCTTAGTTACATCATTTATCAATAGTGTTTTCCCATGTGTGTGATAAGAATGGGGGAAGTTAAGTAACGTCCCCCTATCTTCTATAATTATAAGCCTTCGGCTCATTTTAGATGTTAATCAATTAAGTATGATTAGGGAAAACTCTATAAAAATTGAGAATGTAATTGTGTTGTGAAAATTGATTTATTGTATTATATATGTAAATAAATATTAGACTTTACAATACATATTTGGTTAGATCTTAAATAAATAATATGCATCACTCTATTTTAGTATAATTATTAGCACAATTTAAACGATACCCCATTGTCCACAAAAATTACTCTATTTTCTTGTAGAACCTTACTTAGCATGCTTTTCACCATAGTTTTTGAAATCAAACTGGACTAACCGGTTGAACTGAGAGACCGTGAATTCGGACCACTTGAATTCTAAAAAACGGTGGAAAATACTAATCAAAACCAGTAAAATCGATGAATCGAATTGGTAATCAAAAAATAAAAAATAAATTATTTTATAAATTATAATTAATAAATTATTATGATATCATTTTATTTTATTAATTCAACCCGTCGATCAGATTGGACCAATCAGCGGAGCTGGCTGATCACCGCTAAGCAAGCTAAAAGCCCAAAGTACAAAGTCCACTGGGCCCAATAAACCTTCTCACTTCCAATACTTGAGCTTGCATGTTGTTTTTAGTGATATTTAACACCTTCAATCGCTCTCACTTTTTAATTAACCGTGTTTATTTCCCAAATTAGCCTTATTTAAAAAAAAAATAATTAATTTTTTCTTCTCTCTCACTCTCCTCTTCCCTCAAGGCTTCAACCTGTCAACTTGTCAAGTTCGAGATGTTTTCGTAAGATGGGTGATTGTCGATGGTGGTGGTTGAATCAGGTTTGCTTCTGTTGGGTTTGGCGGGTCGTTTTGGGGCCTCGGAATCAAACTAAAGGTTTTTTTTTACTTAAATTATAACCATCTAATGATCCCAAATCATGGATACAGTAACCCCCCAATTTTACATCATATTGTAAATTTTCCATGCTTTTCATGATCTTCTACTATTTTGAAATGATTTCTTTTCGTAAGGTCAAAGGAATCAGAATTAAGAAAGAAATGTCAAAAGCCACGCACCCAAGTGCAGTGCTTGACAGCCAGCTTTCAGCTTCCTTAAAAAATAGACGTAAAAAGGAAAAAAAATAAAATACAATAAAAATAAAAAAAATAAAATAAAATACTCATTCACGATCCATTGAATACACACTTAAAAAAAACGAATTTAATGAGTGATTTACTTATTATTGTAGTAAAGGATGGACAAATCTTAAAATTAATGCAACTTAGAAGTTGAATCTTTTAAGGAAATATATATACATTATGATATATGAATAATGAAATATCTATTGCTTTTGAAACAGTTTTGAATTTATGACGGTTGGTGTTGACACACTAATTGCGAAAATCTCTGTGAATTTAATAAAAGAAATTCATTTCAAAAGAAAAGTCAACGTTCAGTAATGGGTAAACTTGAGGTGGACACCGCAAATAAGAAAGGTTAAAAAAAAGTATAACTCATAGTCATATACCCATATATAAAAAAACAGAAATTTATTAAAAAAATTATTTCTTATTATTTATTATTAAAACCCTTATTTATTAAGTTTTGTCATTGTTATTCCTATATTTTTAAAATTTCTTCATATTTAGATCTTTTTAAAAGAAAATATTTACACTCTTCTTAAGTGAAAAAAAGAAATCTAACTCTTTAATGTATTATTTGGTGAGAATGAGATGTAGGAAATTCTATAATATTTATAATTGTAAAAAAGACATGTCCTTTAAGAAGTGGCTTAGGAGAAAGATACAAGTTGAATGGACATATCTTCTAAAATTGATTAAATATGACATTTGAAGTTAAATGGCATTATGGATGGATACAATTCTTTGAATGATTACATCCTAATCTAAAGGGTACCTACAAAGGTATCCCTACATGTTTATAAATATATCTCATTTCGTTTCTCATTTTTCATTCAATTCATTGAACAATTTTTTTTAGAAATTAGAAAGTTACATGTCTAGAGTTTTGAAAGTTTCCACCATTGTTACAAGTTCAAGTTCTTAAAGAAATAAATGTCCCTTTTACAAAAAACGATCAAGCATCATGAGAGAACGTTATCCACAAGAGATTCGTAGTGCACCAAGATGGGTATAATAAGTTCTTAATGATAGAGACTTTCTCGACTTGATTTAAATGCATAATATTTTCTAGGTTTTTCTAACACTTGAGTTTGTGTTCAATTTATAATTTTATATGATTTCTATTTATTGATTTTTAACTGAATAATACATATTAAAAAAGATAAATAACACATCATGCCAACAATCTTAAGAACTTATTAACTTATATGTGTTGTTAACTCTGATTTATGCATGTGTTATTCTTCTTTCTCTGGAAAAATGTATCTCGGGCATGAAAAATACGTAAATACATTCGAACGCTCGACGAACGCATAAGAGAAACCATGTGTTCTGTATTTTTGTTCAAATATTATGACTAACATAACACGAACGCGAATGCAAACTCTCTCGAAAGGTTCCCTCAAACGCGTTATCAATCGCCACACGAACGTGAACTCTCTGAAAAGATTCGTTTGAAAAGTTGAACGAATGTGACACTAACGCAAGTCATACTGGGAAATTCTCAAATTTGAATTAATTTTGGTAAACTAACATACATAATTTAGTTTGCATAAATTCACAGATTTAGATCAATCTAGTATCTAGATAATTTTCATATATAATACACATTTTGATTATAAATATTTGGTAATATAGACATAAGTTGGATATATGCATAGTGTACTATAAACTTAATAAAAATCATATATTGAATTTTTGTAAACTTAATAGTATAGATTTTAGTTAATATTATGGTGTTTAATTATCACATACATGTGCCTAGTCCACTATGTGATAAAGTTTAGAATTGCTTAATCATATTAATTGATTGTTGCGTACTTGGTTAAAGTGTATCACGAAAGACTTGGTTCGAGTTATACACAAGTAATTCATTCCGGGCTTGATTGACTTTATATCTTATATAATTGTTATACTTGAACTTGAGAATTGAAGTGTAACACTAAAATTGAATGTCTAAACTTTTCTATTGAGAAAGTGCTTAAGGAAATTTTGTCACCAATGCGATAAGAGCTTAAGTGGGCATGGATCTAAGTGATTACGTCAGACCCCCCGCATACTCTGGGAATTTTCCTTTGTTCATCTATCATAAGAAATTTTAGTCACAAATTCAAGAACTTGTGTTATTTGGTACTACTATCCAAAATACTAGCAAATGGATTCTTAGTGTAACATATCAACATGATCATACAATTGATTTTTGTGTGATTTATATTTTGTAGACTTATTGGTTATTCTTTTATTTCCAGTTACACATAGCTAGTGGAAATATCACAGTATCAGTCACTCATGGAGAAAAACCGGATAAGTTCAATGGAGCGAACTTCAAACAGTGGCAGAGTAAAATATTACTCTATCTGACCACACTGCAGTTGGCTAAGTTTCTCAAGGAAACTCCGCTGGGTCTTGTGGAGGGAGAAACTAACATAGTTAGGTAATTGTGAGTTAAACCAAGTTGCAAGGCGATTTTTTGTACAAGAACTACCTCTTAGACGATATTGACAACACCTTATACAATGTGTATCAAGACATGACTTTTGTGAATATTCTCTGGGAATCTCTCGAAAAGAAGTATAAAATAGCGAATGTCGGACAAAAGAAATTTATCGTGGGTAGGTTCCTGGACTACAAAATGATAGATTCAATCACAATAATGTCTCAATTGGGTGAACTATAATTGATCATTTACAAAATACTGGATGAGTGAATGGAATTATGTAAGATGTTTTCAGTGGCCAAAATTATTGAGAAGTTACCTTTTGTTAGGGTTGGTGCTCAAAGTGTCAATTCGGATCGTATTTATGTCCAATTCATAAATACAAGCAATTATATTTTCCATAATATTACTAATGTAATAGTAGCACCCTTGTCTTCTATACACTTATTCGATCTAATTACGATTAGATCGAAACTAAATCTGATTTAGTGATACGTGTATATTAGACAAAGACCATAGGATTTACATTATAGTGCGCAGTTACAACGTAGTTTGTAATTGACATTGGGAAGCGCACTATAATATGTATATCCTTAATAATGTTCCTGGTCAAGATTTACTAACATGGGTTGGTTAGTAAAATCCGCTGAGATCAGTACATGTCGTATATCGTGACTTAATCCGATGGTTTATCCCAATGAACCATGAGTCTCGGGAGACTCGTATAGACATGTAGGCATTTATTTGATAAATACTGAACGACTCACTGAAGATTTCCTAATAGATTGTACACCAATGTCAATAGAAATCTTCTCGAGTTGAGCGAGCATATTGGTCATTTGACTTGAGATACCACAATAGGATATATGAGTTATCCTCCACACTTTGATGGCAGTCACGTCACCGATCTTTTTAGATCAGACATTCGCCTGTTCGTTAGGTGTGGACTGATGCTCATGATATTCAATACGTATCAAGATAGGATCCGTCAGTCCTGTGTACAAGGCATAGACATCCTCACGTGTTTGCGATCTAGTAAATCCATGGTCGTGGTATAACTTCGAAAATCAATTTCGAGTTTTATTTAAAGATCGTAAATTGAAAGTCGACTATATTATACCGAACAGATTTGACGTTCTCATCTATATCCCAAGTATAATATGAATAGCCTATGACGGAGGGATTATACGTATGCAATGACCTCAGCTTGCATAGTTTATCGAGATTATTCGTGGTCGTCATAATCCATGAGTATGTGGACGAAATTGGATTTCGTGACAGATAAACCTAAACTTAAAGAGTCTCACAATATGAAGTGTACTCGTTGAGTAATTGAGCAACGCGATATGAATAATACGGATTATTCACAATACTTCACTGAATTAAATAAGTTAATTCGGATCGTTTAATCGGTTAAACGATAACACATGCTTTATGAGATTTTGACCAATAGTAATTATTGTGTATTTGTATTTGATATATAATACGATTAGATACACATTAATTATTCGTCAAATGAGATTTTGACACATGTCATAAATATATATTTTTTATTTAATGTAAATAAAGTATATATATAATAATAATTATATTAATTAATTATTTAAATAATTTAAATGTTAAATATTTGAATAATTAATTGATAAACTTTTTCATAATTGTTATAAAATATGTTTAATTATTATTGATGACAGATGGCATGATTTAATTAAGCTTTGTGTGTGAAAATTTGATTTTCTATTATAAAGTTTAATTTATTTAATATGATTAAAATGAAAAATGACCAAATTGCCCTTATTCACTATGTCAAAGTCGGTCATCTCTTTCCTTTTAAATTGAAAATTTTTATTTTACTTCTAATGGAAGCCTAGACCGAAAATATCACCCAAAAGAGCTCTCAATTTTGGTTTGAGGAAACCATGGAGAAATAAAGGAAAATCAAGAAAAAAAGGCTAAGTATTTATGAGATTTAAGGTAATTTTCAAAACCCTAAGCTTGGAAAATTAGTTTCTTATTTCTTGATGATTTAGAAAGGTTATAGGATTCCTTCAACTCTAAAAAATTTGGGCTTTTCGTTGTGGATGATGAATTGGAAATGATGAAGCATGTGTGAAGTTGATTTGGTAGATATTATTGTAATATTGGTCCAATATGTTTTCTTATGAAACGCAGATAGAATATTTTGACTAGTTCAAAGATATTCTATTTTGAAGTGTTGAAAACTATAATTTTAAAAATTCATCTTGAATTTTTGAATTGTTCAAAGATGTTTGATATGATCAAACATCTTTGAATTTAAGGTAATTAGTTCTAAAATTATTTAATGAATATGATTCTTACTCAATATTAAACTTCCACGATTCCATCTCGATGGAATTGGTCAGAGGGAGTTATTGAATCTTATATGATTTGATTCGTTGATATTGAGTGTTACCAAATTAGTTTTCAATACTCTTGAGGTGATGCTCCTTTAACATTAATTCATCTCTTTAATTTAGATTCCATTCGTTCCTACAGTTACATATATGATATGTATAGTAGAAAGTTCGAATCGGGTTGACCAAAAGTTCACGCCTTAAGAAATTAATTGAAAGCCCATTGGACTTTAATTGAATTGACGTTGGACGTTAATCGGTCTTTGAGATGCGTTACGATTAAATTTGGAATTTAAGTCGTAAAAGGTTTATTATTAAAGTGTAATATTTAATTTGGAATTAAATAACGAATTAGAATTGAATGCATATTAAATTGGATTTAATGACGTAGTTTAATTTAATTCGAGAATTCGTACTTTGAGTACTTATTCGCAAAACGAGTTTGACTCTCACAAAATCAAATCGTTGTTGAACATTGGATGATCACTAATTATCAGATTAATTAATTTGATTAGATTGATTGATAACATGCTTGTGTGAATACATGGTTGTGATGAATGAATAATGTATATCAGATGGATATTAGTTGGGTGGGGGCAATTTTGGAAATTATTGTAATAAATTTGATTTATTAAATTGGACCTGCGTGTCCAGCCTTATCACCTCTATTCTCTTTGTATTCTCTTCTCACATATTCCCCTCAATGTAAATGAGGTTTCTTTAGACGTGTAGTGTAACAGGTAGAAGTAATACAAGTGCTAGCTTGAGAGAGAAAGGGAGAGATTTGATCTAGGATCAATGTGTTAAGTATCCTTACATTGGACCTGCGTGTCCAGCCTTATCACCTCTATTCTCTTTGTATTCTCTTCTCACATATTCCCCTCAATGTAAATGAGGTTTCTTTAGACGTGTAGTGTAACGGGTAGAAGTAATACAAGTGCTAGCTTGAGAGAGAAAGGGAGAGATTTGATCTATGATCAATGTGTTAAGTATCCATCTGCATATCATTATTATTTATTTTCATATGCGCTTTATTATGTATTTAGAATGCATGTTTAAGGGTGTATGATGATGAAACCTTAACAAAGATAATAAATTGGTAGCCAATTTGCACGCGAAAAATCCTCACTTTATATCATGCGTTTTTCCTTCCATTGAGTGATTCTTACTCAAGATCCGAGATTAGCATTGGGTTGTTGGCCAAAGTCAAGCCCTTTGTCCGTCAAAGATGTGTTTGAATCACGAGAGTTTTGTTCTATATCGGTGTCTTGTCCAAGTTATGGTTTGTTGGCCAAAGTCAAGACCACTTCTTGTCCATCGACATTGATTACGAAGCTTTCCATGGTCAATGGGTCGCGCTTGACTGGGATCATTAGGTTTGTTGTGCCAAAGCCAATGCCTGGTTGATTCAGAGGAAAAAGGTTAGGGTACATATTGGATATGTAGGCATATATAAGATATATGTTTCGGACTTGGATATCCACCTACCAGATCTAGGAGTTGGATTGGATCCAATTGATCTCAGAGATCTACCTAGTTAATTATCATACAATTTGTTGGCCAAAGTCAAGATTTTGTGACATTTAACGGGATCCTATCCCACTAGGAAACATGGTTTCCCGAGTACTTGACAGAGGGTTAGAGGCTCGCCGAAAAATAGTGGGAGGCAAGAATTGAATTTGCAATATTCGTTCAAATACTTGCCATACGCGCTCAAACAAATATCACTCGTCAAATAATTAAAAGTATTAGTTGGACTAATATTTAATGTTGTTTTAATTAATATAGTTAGACTATATTCAAATAATTCAATAAATAGTTGATTTTATAATTGGATTATAGTAATCAATATAATTGAATTAATATTATAGTTGATTAAATAATTGTATTATTGTAATCATTATGATAATAGTACCTGAAATAATTGATTAAATAGTTGGACTATTAAAATCAAGAAACATTGAAAGATTGGACATTTAAATATAATCTTGGATTACAATATTTAAATGGTTTAAATTTTCAAATTGGGAATGAAAATTCAGGATGGTCCTGGAAATAAATAATAAGTTACTTTATTTGCCTTAGCCCAGAATTAAGCAAATAGTAGAGCATAATCTTTGGAAGATTTATGTGATGATGACTTTAGTGCTTAATTCAATATACTTGTAATAAATCTATGTTTAGATTTAAGAAGTATTATATTTGCAATTCATAATTCTTGGAGAATTAATGACTAATCTCAATGAGATAATGTCAAACTTTGCAATTAGATAAGTAGCGCAAGACGCACTTTACGTCAATATTCTAGAAATCCAAGGCTTGGCCAAAGACTTCTGAAATATTGAAAAAGGGTAAAGGCAAAATCATTATGATCTTCTGGCAAGATAAAAGGACATATCCCAAAGTGACTGCCGTTTGGATATGGCAGACACGAAGGAATTAAAGAAATGGCAAGACTCTGACTTTAAGGATGTTTGTCTACATTATATCCATTACTAGTATTAAAATTGGATTTTAAAATACTTAGTATGGTACATAAAATATATGTATTGATATTCAGAATCTGCTGTGAGCAGGATACTGACTTCAAGATGAGGTTAATCTGCGAATCGGAAACGGGATGAAAGTCGCTGTTTCGACCATAGATACCTAAATTTAGGAACTACCTTCGGGTATGTACTTAAATTAGGAAACTGTTATAATGTAACTAGTTAGACTAGAAACATTATCTCTATATCAGTGTTTAATCCATTGTGGATAAACCTTTATATTCTAGAACACTAAAGTGTTTCATTATATAAAGATGATATTGAGATAAACACAGATGTGAATAACAGTATTTATATTTTGAATATAAATAAAATCTCGAACATAAAATATGAAAAACTAATAGCTCATACTGATTTGATCAAAAAGAGACTTATCTGTGGCATTGTTGTCTGGGACACAATTAAACAAGAGTCGTATATCCACACTTTTAAAGAGTGGGTACTAGGACTGATTTGATTATTCAAATAAAGTCTACGAATCTAGTTTATTAGGTAAAGTACCTAAAACACTATTTACTTGCTAATAGTGTAAGTGCCACCGATCTGTTAGCCCTATTCATAGTGACGTAAGTGGGCCCAGATCTAGCTAGACTAGATGAGGATATGAATATTCGTGACCTCTACGGATGTGGCATCGCGTTATGGTTATATGTTATTTTAAAGAACACAAATCAGAAACTTTTAGAGTTTCGACACGAAATAGACAAACAGATCTGCTAAAGTGTTAAACCGTCACGGTAGGACCGTAATGGAAAATACTTAAGCAATAAGTTTCATAAATACTTGAAAGAGTATAATATTCTTTCAATGAGGACTCCTCCTGGAACACGTCAGTTTGACGGTGTGTCCGTACGGAGAACCGAATTTTGTTGGACATGATAAGGTTAATCATGAGTCGCTCTGAGCTACCTTTTCCTTCAAAGATAAGCATAAACAGTGCAAAACTTATTTTGAATAAGGTTCCATGTAAAATATGTTTGACAGATTTCATATTAGATAAAGAACGGGAAAGAAACTGGGTTTCACATTCCTGTAGATTTGGGTATGTCGGGCTTACATTTGGATGATACCAAACTAGAACCCAAATCGGATAAGTGCCAAATATAGGTTATCCTAGGGAAAACCATAAGTATAGTACTTATACATCTCACTAGAGAACAATTGTGATTATTGCTCGCCATGCGGTCTTCCTTAGAGGATTACCGATATGTAGTGGTAAGTGGGAGGATGGTATAACTCGATGAAAATCGGAGTAATACTGTTCCAGGCATGAAGTCCTTAATGGAACAGAAACAGTTCATCAAGGATGAATCTGTACCATTAATCTTCGAATACACAAGAACAACGTAGATTGGAGAGAATCAGAAAATAATTTGGGGTATGTGTTTCTGATCTCACCTCATAAAGATGTTAATCTTGTTAAGGTATACCAACCGACTACGTATGAGGAAGTGATACAAGGTATCGAATCCCTTTTATGGCAAAGTGCCATGAGTCCGAAATGGATTCCATGTAAAACAACTATGTTAAGATACTAGTTGATGTACCATAAAGCATTGTGCCTATGGGTACTGTATAAGTCTTCAAGGAAGACATACATGGATGGCAACATACCAACGTACAAAGCTAGGCTTGTAGCGGAAAGGTATCGTTATCAACATTGTGTTGATTACGGTTCAACATTTTACCTATTGCCACGGCAAATCCATTTGGATAATGCTTGCTGAAGCTGCACGTTTCATTTATGAAATGTGTCAATTAAAGATCAAAATCGCTTTCCTTAAACGGAAACCCTTTGGAGGATGTTTAAAACATCATGACGATTTTGTCGTACTAAAACCAGCAAACAAGGTTTGCAGGTTAATCGATCCATGTTTGGATTGAAGCAAGCATTAGGTTCTTGGAATCATCGTTTTGATGTAATCATAATGGTCTATGATTTAATTCAAAACAAAATGATTCTTGTGTATATAAGGAGGTTAGTGGGAGCGCACTGATAATGAATGTCCTGCATAAAATAATGATAACATATATGTCATTTCTTGGAAATGAGATTCCCATAATAACAATCGGTGAAAGCTTGGCTTTCGAGAAAAATTCTCTGTAGAATTCTTGGGAGTAACAACCATTATTCTAGGAATAAAGATCTACTGGGATAGATTAAGTTGTTAAAACTCTGCGAGAACTCGTACATTGAAAAATGTACGTGACTGGTGTCTCATACGCTTTGAGCATATGGATTCACGATCAGGCCAATCCAAGTGATAGTCACTGGATTGATGTTAAGAACATCCGTTAGAATCTTAAAGATCTAAGGATGCTATCTTAATCTGTGGAGAAGGAGAACTTGAAGTGACTGGGATCACTACTGCAAGTTTCCAAACCGATAAAATGACTGAAAGTCCCAAACGGTACTATACAGTTTGAATAACGGTACAGTGAGCTGAAAATCTTCCTAGCAAGATACTGTTACCGAATAAACAACAAATGAAGATTAATTGCAGTAGCTGAGGCAGCAATAGAAGCCATCTGGGTTGATAATAAATCTAATTAGATTAGATATAGTTCTGTTAGCAGCTGAGCTAGGCGTCAGCGTAGGCTAAAGAATTAATGGTCTCATCAACGATCCAGATACGTACTTCAATATTCATCTGATTCGTTAGGATCATACATCGTGGGGCTGTGATGATCATATAAATCGCATCAGACGATAATCATACAAATCCGCTGACGAAAACCTTTTTCTCAGTAATTTGAGCGAACCGTACATAGTTCGGGTGGTAGACACTCGAGTAACTGGCTATAGGCCAAGTGGGAGATTGTTGGAAAGTTATGACCCATAGCGTCACGATTTGTACAGATTATGGTGTTGTTGTACGAATTAACTATGTGACATAAGAGATTGCACTCTTATCATTTGTGATTAGATCACCTAGATATATAAATGATGAGAGGTCCTTATGATTTATTCCTTGATTGAGAATGATATGAGACAGTATCAATCAACGAATGATAAATCATTAAATATCCATTGTCAGAGTATTATCAAGATTGGACATCGATAAATACGTAAAAGACTAGTATCGCACTTGTGCGCGTTGTGAGGGCACAACAGTATAGTTCTCATATATTTAAGTATTGGATACTTATGCAAGTGCGGTAGGAGGTTGTGTTTTACCGATGGTACGGGAAACAGCTTCGCTCTGGATAGACCCCCTCGGAATCCCATTGGTAGTTTGACTATGTGTCTATGGGAGTCCGACATCAGGGTATGAGTATTTGGTCTTAACCTGAGACTTGCACCGCTAATGCTTACGACAATCAATATACTTTGGTTAAGGTCGTCCAGGGCTTTAACCAGTTCTATGTACGCCGACACTGGGTATATCGAGAATCGTAGAGTATTGGGTATGATGTCAAGACGGAAGTATCACTCCAGTCATAGTGGAGATGATGTCACACAGGATACGTTATTAATACTCTTAAATGCTGCGCGGCCATCGGGATATTATGACTAGGTCATGTATATCCGATTATAGAGACTGGTTACCAGACATCCGACATGTGCTTCGCATGGGGCAGACACAACTCCAGCCTCAGGCCTAGCACGTGACCATCTGATACTGGATCGATATGCACTATACGATGTATACTACGCCTGATATAGACCACATATTCTTGTAAGGATATTTCTGGAGAATTGGGTAGGCATGGCGCTTTGCTAGAAGCCAACCTTGTCTTGTAAATCGGTAAAATGTAGTACTTGGTACGTACGTGTTTGGATAGTTCGATGACCGTATTTACTGCCACATATCTGGAGATCTCATGGGTCGCTTCCCAATGATTCACCAATGATGTATGACTCGTACTTTAATTAATCTGGGATTAATTCGATGAGAGAGAATCTAGGATTAATTTCGGAGATATTTTATCTAGGATAAAATATCAATAAAAGAGAGATAACGATTAATTTGGAATTAATCGGTAAATTAATATATTTGATATATTAAACGAAATTGGATTTCGACGCGGAATTAAAATTGGATTTTAATTCGGACGAACAAATTAATTTAGAATTAATTCGTTAGCGACGTGAACAGTGAATTCGCTAGGCGTAATCATTTAATTACGACGCGACGGATAAATCGTTAATTTGGAATTAACGAACCTGAGCCCGAGATTATTTACGAGTGCATTCGCATTTCGAATTCGAGTGCGGCACGTAAATTAAATCAAGCGTCAAGTCATTAGTCGCATCAAGCGTTAAATCGCTAGTCGTTTCAAGCGTCAAATCACTTGTCACTTTGAGTGATGTGACTTGACAACTTGAAAGACTTGATGTGACTTGATGGATTTGTGATATTGGAGTGTGGAACACTCAAGCTAATTAAAGTTGGTATATTTGACTTTTTGAAAGTTAAATTAAACGGAAATTCATTTGTTTAATTTTGGAAAATATATAAATGAATTGTTTTACCATTTACCAACTTAATCTCTCTCTTTCATCTTCATCCTTCTCTCCAAATAGCTCACGCCCAAGGCAGTGAACTGTCACTGTTTGGGCGTGAATCAAACGACGAAGATTCGGAGCTCAAATCTTGGATTCTTGAAGACTCAAAACTGAAACAGTGAGCAGTGGACTGCTGCACTTAGGTGCCACTTTGGAAGGGGTAAATCAATTTTGTTCATCTTCAAATCATCTCAACCGATCAATGTAAGTATTCCGCAACTTCTTTGATATATATTTCACACATCTTCATGCTTGTTTGATGATCTTGGGACCTAGATTTAAACCAACAGAATTGGAAGTGATGAAGCATGTGTGAAGTTGATTTGGTAGATATTATTGTAATATTGGTCCAATTATTCATTAGATGATATGTTTCCATTCTAGAGTATTATGACTACTCTTTTAATGCCTAGAATTGTTCTTGGGTGGTTCATGTGTGGTGACTTTGATTGGTGTTATGGATTAATTGGATTAATCTTGAAAAATTGGATTTAAAGCATGAAATTTGGTAATTTCGATTTCAGGATCATATCTGAATAAATTTGAAATTCTGTGATGAAAACAATGTGTTATGAATGTATTGGATATGTTTTGGGAGTTGGAACAATTACCGTAAAGTATTTTGGAGTTGAAATAAACGAAAACAGCCAAAAACGGCGTTACCGGGTGACTTTTGAGCCAACTAGGTGACGACTATCCAAACAGTGAGTTCGTAACTATTGGGGCAGCCCATGAACTACCTTAACACTATTAGGGCTGACCTAGGCAGTCTTTATATAGTGTCAGGTGGTCGGTTAGGTCAAAAATGCATTTTGCGTCATTGCATTACCGGGTGACTTTTGAGCCAACTAGGTGACACTATCCAAACAGTGAGTTCGTCACTATTGGGGCAGCCCATGAACTACCCTAACACTATTAGGGCTGACCTAGGCAGTCTTTATAAGTGTCGGGTGGTCGGTTCGGTCAAAAATGAGTTTTGTGTCATTTTATGAAAAATATTTTTCGTAAAAGTTTCGCGAAGTTTCCTATATATTTATGCCGTTATTTGATATCGAATAAATGTGTTTAGGTGAAATATAAATAAATTATTCATATTAGATATTGAATAATTTATTCGGTAATTTGAAAAAAAATTTAAAATTACGATTTCACCATAATCGCACTTCCGCCGCGCCCATCGCCCAAAACCCCAACACCTTTATCATGGAAAGACTTCGAGAGATATCTAAAACAAAAGAAGAAATAAATGAGTCTCGAAGATTTGGAAGTTTGATTGAGAATCGAAGATGATAACAGGATGTCCAAAAAGGCTAGCTACAAGACCATGAAGTCTAAGTCCAACATCATTGATGGTGGAAATAGTAGAAAAAGAGAAAGAATAATGGAGCCGATTCTTCCTAAGTAAATAAGAAGGGGAAATGTTACATCTGTGGGAAAAACAGTCACATTGCAAAAGACTACAAAAATAAGAAGTCTCGGGATAAAGGCAAGAAAAAGAAAAATGAGGCTCATGTCACTGAAGATGAGTTATTAATTAATGCGATCTCGGAGTTGAACCTCTTAGAAGTTATAACTGAAGCCAATTTTATTGGAAACCCGAAAGAATGGTGGATAAACACTGGAGCTACTTGTAACATATTTGTAGATAACAAGATGTTTTCTACATATCAAAAGGTCGACAATGGAGACTAATTCACCATGGGAAATTCTTCCACCTCCAAAATGGTAGGTCGCGGCATAGTGATTCTAAAGATAATTTCCGGAAAAGAACTAACATTGAGAAAGATGTTGCATGTTCCGGACATCATGAAGAATCTAGTATCGAGATCCCTTCTTAGAAAGAATGACTTTAAGCGTGTGTTTATTTTTTATAAATTTATTTTGACAAAAAGTGATGTATATTTGGGAAAAGGATACCTTACTAAGGGAATTTTCAAGTTCAAAGTAATGATTGTCAATCGACACAGTGCTAATAATAATAAAACTACATTTTTGACTTATATTATTAAGTCACAAAATATACGGCATGGTAGGTTGGGGTATGTAAATTATGATACAATGAGTAAATTATTTAACATGAACCTTATACTTAAATTTATAATTGATAACCAATATAAATTTGAAGCATATATTTAAGCAAAAATGAATAAAACATCATTTCATTACATATTTTTGAAGTTCTAACCTTGGAACTTATTCACACCGATGTGTATGATATGAATATTGTGCAAACAAGAGGCGGTAAAAAGTACTTTATCACTTTTATTGATGACAACACAAGATTCTGCAATATGTATTTACTGAGGAGAAAATATGAAGCTATTGAGAGCTTTATACACTATAAGAACGAAGTTGAAAATAAAATTAGCAAGAAAATCAAAAGAATCATGAGTGATATGAGAGGTGAATATGTGTCATCATTCAGTGAAAATTGTTCAAACTATGAAATTATTCATGAAACTACTGCTCTTTATTCACCTCAATAAAATGGGATTGTGGAACGTAAAAAATCGAACACTATAGGAAATGATGAATGTCATGTTTATAAGCTATGGATTACCTTATAACTTGTGGAAGGAAGCATTATTTTCTCCTAACAATGTTCTGAACAAGCTACCTCTAAAAAGATTGGACAAGATATCATATGAATTGTAGAAATATCATATACCTTCATACAAATAACTAAAAATGTATGGGTGTCTCGCAAAAGTGATGGTTCCTAAACCTAAGAGGTTTAAAATAGGACCCAAAACTGTTGACTATATATCCATTTGATATGCTCACAACCGTAGCGCGTATCTATTCTTGGTATATAAATTTGAGATTCTTGACATCAATCTAAATATGATAATTGAGTCAAGGAATGTGACATTCTTTGAAGAGATATTTCCTTATAAAGAAAAATAAAAAATGAAGTCTCTCAAAAGAACAATTGATACTACTACAAGTAATGATCAAGTTAACCAAGAATCAGATAAACATAAAAATATTAAGGAAATGAACCTAGATGTAGCAAGAGAGAAATAATGTCTAAGTCATTTGGACCTGATTTTATGACATATATGTTAGAAAATTAGCCTAAAAATTATAAAGAAGCGATGCCTCCTACAGATACACCTTTATGGAAAGAGGCTATCAATAATAGGATTGATTCTATCATTCAAAATTATACTTGGGAGTGGGTTGATCTTCCTCCAGGTTGTAAGTCGTTGGGCTACAAATGAATTTTCGAATGGAAGATGAAGTCAGATGGATCAATAAATAAGTACAAGGCAAAACTCGTCATAAAAGGTTATAGACAAAAAGAAGGCATTGATTACTTTGATACATATTCACCAGTGACCCGTATCACTTCAATAATAATATTTATAGCCACCGCAGTTATATTTGGTCTTGAAATACATCAAATGGATATAAAGACGGCATTCTTAAATAGTGAATTGGATGAAAATATTTACATAGAACAACCAGAAGGTTTCAATGTCCTGGACAAGAACACAAAGTGTGCAAACTTGTAAAATCATTATAAGGATTAAAATAAATACCTAAAAAATGACATGATAAATTTGACAAAAAGATATTATTAAGTGGATTCAAAATCAATGAGTGTGATAAGTGTGTATACTCTAAATCAACTCAAAAAGGATATGTCATTATATGTCTCTATGTTGATAATATGTTAATAAATGATAGCAATCATGAGAAGATTCAGTCCACCAAGAAAACTCTGACCAGTAAATTTGACATGAAAGATTTAGGAGTGGCTGATGTGATTATAGGAATTAAAATTTCTAAAACATCAGAGGGATATATATTATCTCAGTCTCATTATGTTGAAAAAATATTTGAGAATATAGTAAATGAGATCTAAACGTGGCTAGAACTCATGTGGACCTAATTTTTCATCTATCAAGTAATATTGGTTCGAGAGTATGACAATTAGAGTATTTGAGAATCATCAGAAGTCTCTCACAAATTGTACACGATCAGACATCGCATAAGCAGTAAACGGACTTAGTAGATATACGAGCAATCCAAGACATAATCACTGGAAAGTCATAGCAAGAGTTTTGAGGTATCTAAGAGAAACTTAAAAATATGATCTGTATTATATGATATATCTTGTTATTTTAAAAGGGTACAACGATGCTAATTGGATACCTGACATAGTGAATTTCAAAACACGAGTGGATTTATTTTCACACTTGATGGTGCAGCCATGTCATGGAAAACATGTATTTTCGATCTACTATGGAGTCTGAGTTCATAGCATTAGACAAAGTAGCTGATGAAGCGGAGTGGCTTTGAAATTTTTTAGAGGATATTCTAAATTGGCCAAAACTGATGCCAACTATAAGCACACATTGTGATAGTTAATTAGTTATTGGGAGAGTCCAAAATACAATGTATAAAGGTAAGTCTCCACACATACATCGAAAAAATAATAGCATAAGGCAACTGCTCTCAAGCGGCATAATTTCAATAGATTATGTTAAGTTGCAGGAAAATCTATCGGATCTACTTACTGAATTTTTATCTAGAGAGCAAGTTGAGAAGTAATCGGGGGAATGGGCTTGAAACCTATAAATTAAGAATCGTCACTGTGGAAACTCAACCTAATTGATTGGAGATCCCAAGATCTAGGTTCAAAAGGGACAACTGAAACTTTGTGCAATTCAAACCAAGCACTGTAGAGTTTTATACTCTTTCTCATTCCTATAATGACTCAAAGTGTTGTCTATCAATGTTAGGTTAAGCCAATACTTTTAATAATCGCTATATTAGGAGAAGAGTCATAATATGGGTAAGACAAATTACATTTCATAATAGATCATTTATTTCAAGTAAGAAGTGAGACCGCTTCCATGAGAATTTAAAGGTTGGATTCCCTAAAGTAATTGATGAAACTGTTGGGGCAGATGTGGAACCACTAGGGACAAATTGGTGTCCCGCGCAGCAGAAATGGGTCTAATATTTGAATATATAGCATGAGTGTAATTTTAAAATAATTAATGAAATATACTAATAAAAATGTTAGGGAAAAAATCCGGAGATAAATCGGAGTCCGAAAAACCAAAACAGGATAAAAATCAGACCTTGTACACTTATTGTGCAAGTTGTTTGCTTGCGTAAGCAAATTACTTGCTTGCACAACAAGTGATTGCATGAAAGCACTTGCCTGGGCCAGTGCTTGTACTAGCGCAAGCGCTACAACGTAACACCCTCGGCTTTTTAGCTGAAACATTTTTTATTTAATTTTAAAATCTAAAACATTTCAAATCACCGAAAATAATTTTAATTTCAAAATCACCCACAACACATGTTATGTAACAAGATATATATATATATATATATATTCTAAATACATATATACATTTGTTTGAATCAAAACATAAACCAATATAGAATCTCACTATGAAATGTCTCATGAACAATTCAAGTTCACCCAAAGGTGGTCAAGCGATTCTAGAATGGTAGCCATAGCTCTAAGCTTTAATCTAGAGTTCCAAACTCTAATTTTATGTTTATGTCTAACATAAAAATTTTGACTCAATTACAACTATATTGTGTTTATACTTCCAAAGCATCCTAACACAATTCATTAACCTTATTTCAAATTTAAGTTATGTAATCATGTATCCAATACTTAATTTATCACTATATGTCTCACTAATGAAAACTCACTAATGAATAACATAGCTTAGGAGAATATCAAATATTACCTAGTAAGCTTGATATAATGATCAAATCTCCTTCTACTTTATTGAAATGGTTGGAGAACTTCCAAGGTTTGCAAGCTGGACTCCAAAATCCAATCTTGATTCCAATGCTAGCGAGCTTCATTTCAAGATCCAAACTTGATTTTTCCTAGATGGAATGTTGTAGAGATCTCACAAAACTTCTCTAAACACTTCTCTAACTTAGGCTAATTTCTCTAAGAATTACTTGTATTTAGCTTTCTCAAGATTTTGCTTTGCTTAATTAAAACCTTCATAAAGCTTGCTATTTATAGCAAAACTTAGACAATTTTTAATTAATAAAAGGTGTAATCAACTTTTAGGTGGGATTAATCTAATTTGTCCAAATATGTATAATTAGGTGTGACTAATCTTCATTGTCTACCATTTTAATTTAATCCAATTAAATCAAAACAATGATTAGGAAATGGATTAGTTCAATGTTTGCCACTTTGATTTAATCAAGCCAAAATCATCTATTATTACATACTTACAATTACCATAATATCCTCAAATGGTATAGATAATTATGATTTTATAATTAAGCTCTTGTGTAATTAATGAATTAATCCAATTAGGTCAAAGTAAATAATCAATGTTATCTAATAATATTTGATTATCTTAGTTGATAATTATAATATCGAATATTATCTTTTATCAAAATTAATCGGCTACCCAAGTGCTCAACGAGTACACTTCATATTGGGACTCTCTAAGTTCAGACATTTTCGTCATATATACCTAGCTAATATGTACGTAATTTGACCACCTCTGAATTCGTGAAGAATACGAAAGATCTTTCTGGACTATACAAGTCGAGGTCATCATATATGTTTAACAATCTTTCTGTCATACGCTATCCAAGTTTTGCTTAGGAAATGTAGAATACACCGTCGAGTTTCCAAAGGCTCATGTCGACATGTCCGTATTTTTTTACAACTGATGTGATCCACCCTAGGTGATCGACTTTGGCCAAAATCTTAAGAATCGTGACTTACTCACATAGATACCTAAATCCCTTATGGTACACATACGGGCGAATGGATCATATCTTGACTCGCACTTGATTACTGAGTGCATCAGTTGATTACTGAGTGCATTGGTTTACACCTAACGAACATCTAGATGTCAGATCATGAAAGGTTTCCTACATACATGACATCAAAATATGGAGGATCTCACACAAAATCAATGCTATCCTATTGTCAAATGATTACATTTGCTACTCGACTTGAGGAGATTCCTATTGACGGTGGTGTGTACTTCCAATTATTAGGAATCACCTTTAAGTCATTCAGTATTCAGTCCAACCAATACCCACACGTCTATACGAGCTTCCAAAGCTCATGGTATATTGGGTTAAACCATTGGAACTCCAATTCCAATATATGACATATGCTAGTCTTCTAAGTAATAGGAATTAGACCGTATTCTAAAACCAATGACTAGGAATATATATACACGCGCGCACACACACACACACAACACACACACATATATATATATATATATATACACACACACACACACATATATATACATATATATGTGTGTGTGTGTGTGTGTGTATACACACACACTTTAAGAATAGTTTACAATAGTAATACTTATCCCAATATCGGACCACCTAGTGTCCAGCATTACTACATGACTATTCTAAGGTCGATGTCATTCTTAACATATTTATACATGTCTAATATGTATAATGACAATACCATTAATAAGGTTTGAAATGAAAATGTAGTTATTTTATTAATAAATAATAAAATATAATATATTATACATTATCCACATTGGCGCTCCAAGAACCAACTCCAACAGGAGCCAGAACCGTTGTTTATAGCCGAATTGAACACAACCGTAGAACGAGAAATGGTCGAAGTGAAGTTGTGTGATGACTATTGTCTTGACTTACATCAATTCCGAAACAGTTCAAGACTATGAGTCATTGGTTTACCAAGTAAATCCGATAGTCATTCACTAGGAAAGGTTCAAGGAAAAACTATCTATTCCGATGCATTTTATTTCCAGGAAACTTTCTTAAGTGTCTGCATTAATATTTAGAAAATTATGGGTAATTGTAAGAAATTCTTTAATATTTATAATTATATGAGAGACGTGTCCCTTAATAAAAATATTATGGGAAAGACATAAGTTGAATGGACACATCCTCTAAGATTTATAGAACATGACCTTTAAACTTAAATTGTATTATAGAGGAATATAATTCTTAAAATGATTATATCCTAATCTAAAGGGTGCCTACAAAGCCATCCTTGTTGGGTTTTTAGGTTTAGTCCCAATATCATAATAAGCATAGAAATGAATGAATACAACTTAAAAAGTATTGCGGAATCATACTTACAAAGATCGGTTTTGGATGTGACGATGAACAAAAATGAACTCCAAGTCCTCTTTGAGATTCGGCCAAGGTGGTTGGTGGAGATGTTGAAGAAGCTCCAAGCTCAAATGGATCCCAAGCTCTTAGGAAGGTTTCCCTAACACCTTGTATTAATTCTCTAATGTGCTAGCAAGATGGAAGAAAGAAAAATGATTTTCTTTCCCCTTAGAAGAGCTCACGAAAATACAAGAGAGAGGGAGAGAGTTTTTTTTTTTTTTTTTTCAATTTGTTTCAAAAACAATAATAGAAAAAATAATTACCAAAGTTGGTCTATGCTTTACAAAAGTCAAAGCCAAATTTTTGGCTCTAAAATCTCAATAAATGCTCACAACCACTTCTTTCATGAATAGTGACTGCATGTCACTCACCAAAAAGGTGATAAGACATCTATCACTAAAGTGACAAGTGATGTGACTCGCGAATGTGACTTGTGGGCCCCACTTGATTCAAAATACAAGTGGACCTGCAAACACTTCCGGGCTCGATTTCGCTAATTCCGAATTAACGAACTTTCGTCGTGACGTAATTAAATAATTATGCCTAGCAAAATTACTATTCACGTCATTAACGAATTAATTCTAAATTAACTCGTTTTCCCGAATTAAAATCTTATTTTAATCCGCGTCGAAATCCAATTTCGTTTAATATATCGAATATATTATTTTATCGATTAATTCCAAATTAATCTTTCTCTCTCTTCAAATAGTACTTTATCCAAGATAAAGTCTCTCCGCAATTAATCCCAGATTAATTATGCTTGAATCATACGTCATCGGTGTATCCTCATGAAGCAACCCAAGAGATCCCTGGATATGTTGGCAGTAAATACGGTTATCGGATTATCCAAACACGTACGTACCTCGTACTATGTTTTTACCGATTTACGAGACAATGGCTTCTAGCAAAGCGTCATGCCTACCCAATTCTCCAGAAATATTCTTAATAGAATATACGATCTATATCAGGCATAGTATACCGTAGTATTATGTATTGTGATCAAGTATCGGATGTCACATGCAAGGCCTGGGGCTGGAATAGTGTCTGCCCTGTATGAAGCACATATCAGATATCAAGCAACTAGTCTCTTTGAATCGGATAATCATGACCTTGTCATATTATCCCGATGGTTGCAACATAATAGAGAACCAGTTCTGAATCCCTGCGTGATCATCATCTCCATATGTCTGAAGTGATACTTCCGTTTTGACATCACATCCAATACACTACGATTCTCAATAAGCCCATCAGAGGCGTACACAGAACCTGCTAAAGTCCTGGACGACCAAAACCAAAGTTTACTGATTGTCGCAAGTACTAGCGATGCAAGTCTCAGGTTAAGATCAAATACACCTATCCTGAAACGGACTCCTATAGACACATATACATACTACCAATGGGATTCCGCGGGGTCTATCCAGAGCGAAGCTGTTTTTCGTACCATCGGTAAAACACAACCTTCTATCGCACTTGCATAAGTATCCTATACTTAAACATATGAGAACTATGACGTCATGCCTTCATAACTCGCACAAGTGCAATACTAGTCTATTCTGTATTATCGATGTCCAATCTCGATAATACTACGACTAGGGATATTTAATGATTAAACCTTTATGGATTGATACTGTCTCATATCATCTCAATCCAGAATTAATCATAAGGACTTCTACCATTTGTATATGGGAGTAAATAAATACAAAACGATAAAAGACAATTTCATTACTACATAGTTAATTTCGTATAAAAACACAATGTCTTTTACAAACAGTGACACTATGGGTCATAACTGTCTATAAATAGATCCCTTTTTGTTTCTTATTTTCCATTCATCATTGAACAATTTTTTTATATAAATTAGAAAGTTTCAAGTCTAGAATTAGAGTTTCCACCACTGTTCCAATTCAAGTTCTTGAAGAAAGAAGTGTCCCTTTTATAAGAGGAATTCAAGCATCCTTGGAGAACGTTAGCCACAATAGATCCACATGGCACGAGACTAGGTTAATAAGTTCTTAAGGACATAGACTTTCTCGACTTGGTTTAAATTCATCATCTTCTACATAGTATTTTCCAAGTTTTTCTATCACTTGAGTTTGTGTTCAATTTATAATTTTTCATGATTCCTATTTAATGATTTTTGACTGAATAATGCAAATTAAAAATGATAAATAACACATTCCGCCAACATGGGACTCTTAATTATGCTTAAAAAATCAATTGCTATGATACTAAAAACCAAATTAGCCCATTATAAAATAATAATAATGATAATAACAATAACAATAAAAAGAAATTTACAAAAAGAAAAAATGTAATTTCAGTTTGATTTTTTCAGCAAACAATTGGAATAGAAACCATAATTGTTGGGGCATGTCTATGATATCCAAGGGTTTCACATACCTTTGGGTATCAAAGTTGAATGTTCAATGCAATTTTGAGCATTGAACATACAACTTTGAGCATTAAACATGCAAATTATATCAATAAACATGAAATCAATTGCATGTTTATTGGTAGAAGTTGCATGTTCAATGCTTAAAGTTGCATTGAACATGCAACTTTGAACCTAATGGTATTTGATACCCTTGGGTATCATAGCATTAAGCTAATTGTTGACGTCAAAATTATTGAAAGTGAAAGTATAAAGTAAGTTTATACTTCAGATTATATGAATCAAAAGAGGACAAAATTCACACGTACGTTTTTTAAAGAGAGTGATTAAACTTTTTAAACAGAGTGAAGAAAAAATCAACGTTTATATGAATAGTTTTTTTTTTTTTTAAGGAGACGGGTAAATCCTAATATATTTTTTAATCTCTTACCTCTCATAAGATTTGAATTTGGACATTATATTTTAATTGTAAATGTGAGGTCAATGTGACTGTGACTGAGGCATTAAACTCAATGTGACTTAAATAAAATAAGACATACGTAAAATATGACTCTGACGAAGCTCAATGCGACTTAGGTTCAATATGATTGTGACTAAGCTCAATAAGATTGTGATTGAAGTCAATGTGACTATATATATGATTGAGCTCAAGTCAATTGTAACTGAGAGCATTATGACTGTAATTAAACTTAATGTAACTTAGATAAAATGTAACTATGACTTATGTCAAATGTGACTTAGCGTAAAATATAAATTTGTAATATAATACTTAGGAAAAATGCAACTTTAGATCAAATGATTCTAAATGAACTCAATATGATTTAGATAAAATATAATCTTGACTGAGCTTAATGTAATATAAATCAAATGTAACTGCAATTGAGCTCAACGTGACATCGATGAAATGTGACTATGATTATGATTATGATTATATATTATGATTATGATTATGATTATATATTATGATTATGATTATGATTATGATTGATCTTAATATGACTGTAACAACTAACATATGTCAATATGATTATGGGTGTGACTGAGCTCAAGGTGACTATAACTAAACTTAATGTGAATTAGTTAAAATATGATTTATGTAAAATTTGAATGTAATTGTAATTAAGCTCAATTGTAACTTAGGTAAAATGTGACTATGACTGAATTTCATGTGACTTCTGTAAATATGCATATGACTGAACTCAATGTGACTTAAGTAAAATATGATTATGACTGAATTATAAGATTTAGATAAAATATGAAGGTTGTGTAGTATGTTATGTAATGTCTCTAGGGTTAATTTTGACCTTGCAAATTTCTGAATTTTAGAGGGTTTTGTTGATGAAAGTCATAAGTATGTATATTAAGTTAATGTATAATTTATAAATTACGATGAAATTATCAACTCTCTCATAAACGTAAGGACATTTTTAATAGAAATATATCGATTATAATACTATCTTAACTTATTTTATTGTTAAATTTCATATTACTCTCCCACTCTCTCCAAATTCAAACTAAACACTACCGGTCAGGACTAAATGGAAAAGTTTTGGTGGGGTAAGGTTGAATTAAATAATAAAAAAACTTATGTGATTGAGTTTTTTTAAACTCACTGTAAGATATTATATAACAAGCTTAGTAATATTAAAAAAACTCACCCAAGTAGACAAAACTTCCGAAAAATCCGGCTTATTATAGGGACCATGAATAAGAAAATTCAAATTTGATATGTTAACAGTTAAGTCACAGCCATCCAAGTAATCATATGAACCACTAAATCTCATAATCATAAACAAATGATGGGCCAGTTATAAATTAGAATTGAGACAAAGACAAGGATGATAATAAGGAGGGGAGATGATAGAGATCTTCATACTCACTCAGATAATTTTCAAATATCCCCCTATTTTTCCGTCTCCTTGTAATTGAATTATTACATTATCTAAAAATACATACATATTACATATATACGTACGTACGTACGTGTATATATATATATATATATATATATCCAAAAATAAGATAAATTTCCAAAATTTTGATATCATCTATTATATAAATCTATTGCACAAAATTTGTGTTTTCTGTCTTTTTTTAAAGAAATACGAAGAGGAAGGAGATGATAGACATTTTCGAGCTTATTCCGATAATCTTTAGATGTTCTCATCTCTCCGTATTAAATATGATCATATGGAATGGAGGGAAGGGAGATGATAGACATCTCCGTACTCATCGATAATCTTTAAATATCCTCCGCCTTCCCCATCCCTTCGTAATTGAATTATTGTATTATCTAAAAATAAAAATACGTATCCAAAAATAAAGAATATACGTCCAAAATTTTGATAACATTTATAATATAAATTTATTACACAAAAGATTGAAATTTGCGTTTTCCATCTTTTCTTTGGTCCGTGCCTTAATTAAACGATAATTCCTTCATTAAAAATTGACTATATATGACATATAGAAAATTAAAATTTGTGTTTTTTGTTTTTTTTTTATATCCGTAACTTAATTAAACAAAGATCCTTAACTCTACACAGATGCATATATTTATAATTTATATATTTTTATAAATATTAAAATACTTTTTACTTACATTTATATAAATTATAAATAATAATCTGATTACATTTATTAAATAAATTAAAAATTAAATGGATAATAGATAGAAGAAAGAAATTTTACATGATTCATGTCCCTTCCCACGTAAAAAATTAATATTATATATTTTTTTATCTCAATTCTCGATATTAATTTTTCCAAATTTTCATCTACAATCCCCCCCTAAAAAAAAAAAAAAAAAGGGATCAAGTGATGTGCCCACGGAGTTAATGTCACAGGTTTGGAGAAGATTCTAGCTAGTAAAAAGAAATGCAGCTGGCAGGCATAATAATCAAAGAAAACCAACCATTTGCATTCAGACATTCATGCAGATCAAACAAGACACGTGACGTGGATTTATCAGACATTCTTGGGTGCGGGTGAGCTGTTCAGGACTCTATTTGTGTCTCTATTCATTATCGTCATCCTTTCACTTAAACTTGGTGATAATAATGCATTAAATAAGATCTTTCATTACCTGGAGGAACTGCTGATGATGCCATCATTATTTATGTTGATGGGTTCAAGTAAACTTGTTTAATCCCAATGACCACCAACCGGGTCCCTCTCTTTTATCTTTTAGCAAGCAAATGAAGTTGCGCCATGTGGAGCTGATGGGTGATGGTAGAGTGAGTGACAAGGATGCATAAAACAAAGCAGCAATGGGAACTGCACATGCATCGGCTTAAACATGTCCACAATTTCATTGTAAGCCAATTCAAATGAGCAGCAGCCATATGAATGAATCAAAAATCAACTCATTCATATCTTGTGATCTCCTAGCTTAAAACAGATGAAGAGCTGACTAAGGGAATGAACATTAAAGAATTAACTCTTGCTCTAGCATCTTAATCTTTCTATATTTGCATTTCAAGAACTTCTGAACACACCATAAAAACATACAATATTTAAACAACAGAGATAAGTCTGAGAAATAAAGCTTTCTCCAGCGGAATATTGCAAAAGAAAAAAGAGAACAAACCTGACAGAGCACCAAGAAGAAGGATAGAATGGACAAAGCAAACCTCTACGAACCATATGAGATACACACTTCTAATCTTCTTTTCCTTTCCTTGTCCTCCTTCATCGTCCATCAGCTGATGTAAATGAATCAGCAAATCCGGATGGATGGTGGGAATGCTAGTCTGAGTATTATCTGTGCTGGCAAGGAATGAAGAAGAAGAAGAGTCATCAATGTTGCTGTTTCCCTCGTATGCCTGCCACTTCTTTAATGCTTGTGGTAATGTCATGTCAAGGTCGATGCCATACAACTCATCCGAATCTGGTTCTGCTGGTTTCCACAATTCAGCTAGAGATGAGAGCACATTAACCACATGACCCATATCAGGCCTCTGGTAGGGCTCCCTTGCGCAGCAGTGACCAGCCAGCTCAGCAACTGTGCTTATACTAGCAAGTGTTTCTTCATCAAGCTCAATTGTTCGATCAATTGCCTTCCGGAATGTGTCCTTGTTAATATGCATTCTACGGAACCATGTTACAAGGTGCATGCTGTCCTCAGGCTGGGTTTCATCAAGGGCTTTTCTACCCGAGATTAACTCCATTAAATAACTCCAAAACTAAACACATCAACCTTTGTAGTCACTCGTCCAGTCACTGCCAAATCATACCAGAACTTTCAACTTTAGAACCAAAAAATGATTTTTTTTTTTTTTTTTTTTTGATAAAACGCCTAACACAATCAATTTGGCACCACTTGAAAAATAAAAAGAAACCTCTGGCATACTAAAATGCAGTAAAAGAGAATCTAGAACCATCCAGCCGCATCCTCCCCTGTTCAAGTAATCTTCCCTAACACTAGCTAATAGTGCAACTAACAAAGATCTCTAGGCAGTGTGTGTAGGAGGGGGAAAACAATCAATTGCTACACAGCAGGGGAAGCAGGATGTCCATTTGGCACTTTCAATTAATCTGAAATAAATAAAATTAGTTACCTGCATATTCTGGAGCAAGATAGCCGAACGTTCCAGCTAATCTTGTCTCAAATGAATGCTTCCCATTAGCCGGTGCAAGACGAACCAACCCAAAATCTGCAACTTTAGCCCGCATATCGTCTCCCAAAAGAATGTTGGATGGTTGAGGTCCCTATGAATAAAACTTTGATGTGTTAAACCATGTAGATACTCGACACCTCTAGCAACATCCAAGGCAATGGTCAACCTTCTAGTCCACTCAAGTGGCTTTAATCCCTCCCCTTTCCAGTTGAAAAGATGTCTACTGAGTGTCCCCTGAGGCATGTATTCATAAACAAGAAGCCTCTCATTTCCATCCAAACAATAACCAAGGAGCCCCACTAAGTGGCGATGTCGAACCTTTGTAAGAACTGCAATCTCAGACTTAAACTCTGCAAAGCCCTTCTCACTCACCACTCCTGACTCCATCCTCTTTACCGCTATTTTTGTCCCATCATGCAGTTCCCCTTTGTACACAGTCCCAAAACCACCTCTTCCCAATATATTTTCCTCACTAAAATTATTAGTTACATTCCTCAAAACTTGGATTGAAATAACCATACTTCCAGCCTCAACCTCACACCAAGGTCATTAGGCCCACTACTAGCGAGACTTTGAGTTTCACTTCCACCTCCATTAACACTAGACCCTGTAACCGTAATCTTAACAGCATTACCATCTTCGCCATCAGTAGGATGGAGAACCACAGTATTGGGACTTTGCACCCTACCAGAACGCTTTTGTTTTCTGGTATACAAACACAATCCTAATCCAACAATAAAAGCACCACAAACAACACCAACTACAGAACCCACAATCTTCACTGTGTCTGACTTCTTATTCCCACCACCGGAGGAACTGTTTCCTCCACTTTCACCCGCAGGTGGTGTAGGTGAACTCCCAGGAGGTGCTTAGGAGTAAAATGACTACTATCTTTTCCAATATCAGGGTTGCCATCAGTTTTAACAATAACATTTTGTCTAAAATTTGGAACTTTACCAAAAATGATTATTGGACACATCTAACATCTCAAGACTAGGCAGAGTTGTCAGCTCCTTTGGTAAAGTACCAGTAAGTTCATTACCTGAAAGCATCAATCGTTTTAACGAAGTAAGCCTAGAAAAGTTAGGAGAAATTGTACCTGAGAGCCCCAAATTTTGGAAATTAACAACAGTAATGTTTCCTCCTCCAGCATCACATGAGATACCCTTCCAGTTACTATCACAAGGATTATTTCCTTTCCAACTCTCAGCAAACACCAATGGGTAACCCACAGATTCCACAATTGACAACAAAACATTAACCCGACTATCACAAGTTACACCGGCATCATCCAAGCAAAAGCTATTAGACCCTTTTGCCATATCAACCCTAACAGAAGAAGTAAACTTTGGGGTCGAACCCTGAAATAGATTATTAGTCAAATTGACAACAGTAAGCGAAGGAAGATTAACCAAAGACAAAGGAACAATACCCGTCAAATGATTATCTCTCACACTGAAATCTTGCAAACTACTCAGCCGAGATAAATCAGGCAAAGGACCCGTAAAAGAATTACCATGAAGCCAAAGCTGGGTCAAAGAAGTCATATTTTGTATCACAGCAACTGACCCATTAAGCATAGAATCAGTCTTTTGCCCATTCAACAAAGGGTCTCAATAGAAGACTTGCCAAAACTCAATGGAATTTGTCCTTGAAGGTTATTAAAAGCCAAATGCAAATGCTGCAGTCCAGGAAACGTATCTCCCCCAAGAAATTCCGGAATAGTCCCAGTAATATTAGCCCCATTTGCAGAGAAACTCTGCAAACCCGTAGCATCTTTCAAGCTTTCAGGTATTTCCCAAAAATCAAACGGGTTATAATCAAAGTTTATTTTTTGCAAGGACGTTAAGCCTTTGAAGAAATCTGATGGCACAGAGGTGAAATTATTGTCATCAAAAAGAACTTGTTGAAGAGAATTCAACCCAGAAAGGCTTGGGAGCGGCCCTGTGAGCTGATTCTTCATAACCTCTAATACTGTCAGTGAAGTGAGGCTGTTGAGCTCTTTTGGGAGGGTTCCTTGGAGCTTTAGACCGCCGATTTGGATCCGGGTGACCCGATTGCTGGAACTACACTGAATATGCACCCATTTACACGGGTTCGGGTCGGTCCAGCCTAAGCTTGCCGGGTTCCCCAAGCTGGTTTTAAGAGCTTGCATGGCTGCGGCATCTGAGCTGGTCTGGGAATTAACTGGAGTGAGAGAGGTGAGAGAGAGGAGAAAAAGAGAAACAACCAGATGAGGTTTCTTCATTTTCTGGGGAAAATTGAAGAGAAAGTGAAGGAAAACTGAGTAAGGTGAAAGCTTTTTGTTTTAGTAGTGATATAAGCATTGAATGCAAGGTGTTTGTTTAATTGTCTGTTTGTAGTTTGATCTTTCCTCTTCTTTCCAGAGTCGTTTTTTTTTTTTTTTAAAACACACAGACAGATAGATGAAGCGGCGGGGATAGAGCGGAATAAATGTAAGAAAGCTTAATAAAAAGTTGGGGTTAAAAAGAGGAGATATTAATTAAAGGCATGGTTTTTTTTTCTCTCGTGTTTGGAGGGAAAGAAAAGAAAATGAAAAGGAAATAAATAGTGGGCACAGGCAAGGTGGGGGTCCATTTCTTATATGATGGCTTGGAATTTGGGGACCTGACTAGCAGATGGCCTGATACCGATGGACCACTCTTTTTATCTATAGGATTCTCTATCACATGGAAGTATAATGAGTTTCCATTTGTTTAAAGGTGGCGAGGAGAGACGAGAGATTTTAGGGGAGGGAAGAGAAGGGGATGAGAGTAATTTTAATTAAATATATATTTGGTTCAAAGGGGAGAGGAGTATTATTCCTTAGATATATGTTTGGTTCAATAAGAGAGTAGAGAGATTTTAAAACTAATTTACTATTTATTCTTGTAGTTTTTATAAATAAAATTAAAACAATATATACTTATATTATATTTGAATTAAACAAAGAATAAAATTAAAATTAAAAGCTCTATATAATACGTGTTATTAAAATAAAATTAAAACAAATATAAGGAGACGAATAAAAAGAATTGAATGGTGAAGCAAATATAAGAGGGGTTTGTAATTATGACAATTTGGATTTTGATGTATAAGTATGGATAATTTAGTTAATGTATTTACAATTTTAATTGCTCACTTTCTCTCCCCTCTAAAACCTCCCACTTTTGGAGGGGAGCTAAAATTGGCTTATGATGGATTTTGCTCCCCTCCCCTCCCCTCCCTTCCCAAACCCCTCCAAACAAACACACTCAGTGATAGCTTTTTTATCCGAATTTTGATATGTAAATTTGTGTCTCCTTATAACTTAAATCAAAATAATGTCGAAGTCGATTTAAATTTTATGTGTTTGGATATTAAATTCGAATAAAATAATTTTCCCCCTTGCTCATTTCACGTGATGTATATGGTGGATACAATATATTATTAGGTATAAGTGTCCCATTTTATATGTGATTCATTCATCTCTATGTCTCTGGTGGATACCAGTCGATATTCAGCTATTTATGACATGAAATAATATGCATCACTTTAAATTTTATTAAATACTACACACTTGCATATGACATTAACACCAAAACATAGCAAGTACTTGACTGATATATAAGTGCACAATAAATCATGGCTTAAGATCTTATTTTATGAGCGGGACATAGCCAAATAAATCTCATCTTTTAACAAACTAAGTCCATAAAATATGTGTTCAAATCCAGCACCATTAGGACTTGAAAATTAACAACATTGGTTGCATATTATGTTATTCTCCCCCTAAATATCATAAGTTCATAAATAAAAACTCTTTCAAGTGAAGGGTTTTTGCCCTTATCTTTTGAATTTTGGCACATTGCCTCTTTTGTTTTTTTTTTTTTGTTTTTTTTTTTTTTTTTTTTTTTTTTTGTATTTTACAAGGGGATAACACAATGTCATCTAATCAAGGGTCACACTATTTAGTGAGCAAGGAATGATAGAGATTAGCTTGCTGTCCATAAACCTCATACATGAGACAAAGCATTGACATATATAAAAACGTGTATGAGAAGTGCAAGCAAAAAATATACAAAGGGTTTTTACCACACAAATTTATGCATATAGAGCATCAAGAAAAATAAAAACATATTACAAATGAAAAACATATATCATACATACCAAAATCACATGCAACAAGCTTTTCATGCTTCAACAAGCCAATTTTTTTTTTTTTTTTTTAGTTTTTTCCATTTTATTTTTTTATATTTTTCATTTTTAACACCCAAAATAATATAAAGACACACAATGGCTTGCCAATATCCAATGGTACGTGGAGTTATATCCCGAGTACAGATCATACCACTGTCTATTCGGAATCAGCTATGAAATTTATGTCCGGGTTTACATCTTATATACCAAGGAATATATAACAAAAACAAGGCACACACCAATATTGCAGTGAAAAAATAAACGTGTAAAACTGTAAAACACACGCACACACACACGCAATAAGAAAATAAAATACAACTTTTAACATAAGTTACACCAAAGTACACTCACATCATGCATTTTATGACCTAAGCACTCAGAAGTAGATGAAAAAACATTTTGCTTCCTCACCCCAACTTTCTTAGAAATCTCTTCCACTTGAGAGCTCTTAGTCAATACAACAAGTTTCTTATCACGGGATTGCGTTAGTTTTGTTAAAACATAAACCTGAGAAACTAGATTTGAAGATTCAAATCAAGATGGAACAGTCTTATTCCTTTTCTTATGTATACGCAATAAGAAATATTGTAGTCTAATATGTCATGCCTTGCTACAATGATGGCATGTAGGCACAAACCTCGGATGAAAACGAGGTTCCCCTTCTCACCTCGAGATTGAGATTGGGACACAGGATGAAGGATATGATAAGGAACCATGTGATTACAATGAACATGTTTCTTACCTAAGTCACTTGTAGGAGAGGTTAACTCATTATGTCCGAACTTGGACTGAGTTGTGACAAACACTGATTTGGAAGTTGATGTCTTCTCACAACTCGACTCAATAAAGCATGATCCATTTTTCGTATAAGGAGGCATACCAATCCCCAACATATGATCTAGTTTTTTCAGTTTTACTAGAAAATATAGAAAACCGGGTTCTAACATCTTCAAGTTTAGTTTCTAAGGAGTTGACTCTATCAACTAGATCATTATTCTTCTCCTCAATGTCATCTACTATCATTAGGCTTTGCTCAAACTTAGCATAAGCTTCATTCTTTTCTAGCTCTACTTCATTCAGTCTCTTATTGACCTCTATGTTCGTTTTCTTGATAGCTAAACTCTCATTAAACGGTTCGGTATAAGCTACTTGAAGACTATCCTCATCTACAGACTCATCGAGAGAGACTTCTGAATCAGTATCATTAACATCATTCTCTCTCTCATCAATCACACTGGCAACAAAAGCTATATAATTGCTCTTATTCTTATGAGACTCATCGGAAGTATAGCCACCTTCTGAATCACTAAGGGAGGCTGCCGTGACTCTCTTACCTTTAGCCTTAAGGTATGTAGTGTACTCAGATCGAATATGCCCATAACCTTCACACTTATGATATTGGATACCTCGAGGTTTGCTACTCATATCCTCTCTAGACTTCCTCATACTGTATTTACTCTATCTAGGCGCATCTTCCCTATCCATATTACTATTACGACCATTCTTCTTCAACTTAAGAAATTTCTTAAACTTCTTTGCAAATATGGCCAAATCATGATTCATGAGGGTATCATCATTATCGCGACGAATCATGAGCAACTTCATTTGTGGTCTTCATCGTTATGATTTTAGCTTTTTATAGCAAAGAATTTTCTTCTCATAAACTTGTAGCTTTCCTACAAGATTGTCTAGTTTAAGCAGATCGAGGTTATTACTTTCCTCGATGGCATAATCTTCAGGCATGGATCTAAGGATTTTCCTTACTATCCTATTAGTAGGAATAGTCTCGCCTATGTTAAAGCTTGAGTTTACAATATCGTTAATCTCAGCGTAGAACTCATCAAAGGTCTCATTATCTTTCATTTGGGTGACCTCACACCTAGTAGCAAGATCCTAGAGTATATTATTTTTAACAGACAGTGTGCCCTCATGCACAGTCTGCAGTATGTCCCAAGCATCCTTGGCTATTTCACACCTGGAAATTATCCTAAATTCTACCAAGCAAACAACACCATAAATGGCATTAATTACCTTGTTGTTCCTATTGCTAGCGTCAAAATCATCCTTGGTCTAGGTCAGTTTGTCTTTAGGGGAAGAGACCCCATCAACTATAACCACGGAAGGTTTCCACCCATACTCTATTGTCATCCATACCCTTGTTGGGTTTCTAAGTACATCCTAAGATCAATCCAAGCATAAAATAATGTGAATACTAAAAGGAGAATAGCGGAATTATACTCACTTTGAATGAATGTAGGATGTGTTGATCACAAAAAATTTGCCTTTGAGAAGTGCTCCAAGATCTTCTCTTTGAATTTGTTGTCCAAGCTCCAAGCTTTGAGATTGAATTCCAAGCTCTTGGGAAAGGTTTCCCTATCACATTGATATGATTCTTCATGTGCTAGCTTATGAAAAAATTACCACAAAATTTTCCCTTAGGCCTTTGAAGCTCACGGCAATGGAGGTCTTTTTGGGAGAGAGAGAGTTTTTACAATTTTGTAAAAGATGATGACTATTGTAAAATGATTTCCAAAATCAAAATAAGATATACCAATACCAAGTTTAGGTAAAAGTCTATCATCATTTAAAAGGTTGAGTGTTTGGTAAGTTACCCAAATCATTACTTACTTCCATCATCAAAAAGTGAATGAATGACAAGTGAAGTGACTTGTGGGCCCCACTTAAATTCAAAATCTGAGTGGGCCCGCAAACACTTCCGGGTTCGGGTTCGTTAATTCTGAATTAATAAATTTTCCGTTGCGACGTAATTAAATCAAATTTAATTAAATAATTATGCCTAGTAAAATTACTATTCACGTCGCTCGTGAATTAATTCTAATTTAATTCGTTCGCCCGAATTAAAATCTAATTTGAATTTCGTTATGAAATCTAATTTCATTTAATATATCGAATATATTATGTTATCGATTAATTCCAAATTAATCGTTCTCTCTCATATAATAGTATTTTATCCCAGATAAAATCTCTCCGTAATTAATCCTAGATTAATTATGTTTGAATCATACGTCATCGGTGAATCTTCGGGAAGTGACCCATGAGATCCCTGGATATGTTGGCAGTAAATCCGGTCGTCGAACTATCCGAACACGTGCGTACCACGTACTACATTCTTACCGATTTACGAGACATGGTTGGCTTCTAGCAAAGCACCGTGCCTACCCAATTCTCAGATATATTCTTAAAGGAATATATAATCTATATCAGGCGTAGTATACGTAGTATTGCGTATTGCGTATTGCGATCCAATATAAAATGTCACATGCTAGGCCTGGGGCTGGAATAGTGTCTGCCCCATACGAAGCATATATCGGATCACAAGCAACTAGTCTATTTAATTAGGATAATCATGACTTCCCGATGGTTGCAACACATTAGAGTACTAGTTCTGTATCCTTGTGTGATCATCATCTCCATATGATTGAAGTGATACTTCCGTCTTGACATCACACCCAATATACTACGATTCTCAATAGACCCATAAGAGGCGTACACAGAACCTGTTAAAGTCCCGGATGACCAAAATCAAAGCGTATTGATTGTCGCAAGTACTAGCGATGTAAGTCTCAGGTTAAGACTAAATACACCTACCTTGATTCGGATTCCCATAGACACATAATCATACTACCAATGGGATTCCGATGGGTCTATCCAGAGAGAAGCTGTTTCCGTACCATCGGTAAACACAACCTCCTATCACACTTGTATAAGTATCCAATACTTAAATATATGAGAACTATGCTGTTACGCTTCCATAACACGCACAAGTGCAATACTAGTCTATTCCGCATTATCGATGTTCAGTCTCGATAATACTACGACTAGGGATATTTAATGATTAAACCTTTATGGATTGATATTGTCTCATATCTTATAATCCGGAACTAATTATAAGGACTTTTTTCATTTATATATCCAAGTAATAAAATTACAAAATGATAAAATACAATTTCCATTATCACATAGTTAATTTGTACAAAAACCATAATGTCTTTTACAAATAGTGACTCTATGGGTCATAATTGTCCAACAATCTCCCACTTGGCCTATAGCCAGTCATTCAAACATCTAACACCTAAACTATGTACATGTCGCTCAAACTTTCGCTGAGGAATAGCTTTCGTCAACGGATCTGTATGTTATCCTCTGATGCGACCTTCTCGATCTTCACATCACCACGATGTATTATCTCACGAATCAGATGGAGACGTCGAAGAACATGCTTGGATCATTGATGAGATCGTGGTTCTTTAGCCTGTGCTATAGCCCTGTTATTGTCACAATATAATGGAACATGCTCAGCTGCTAACAAAACTACTCATAATCTAATTAGGAATTTACGGATCCAAACTGCTTCTTTTACTGCTTCAGCTGCAGCAATATACTCTGCTTCTGTTGTTGAATCGGAAACAGTCTCTTGCTTGGAAGATTTCCAGCTTATTGCTCTGTTGTTCAAACAAAATATGTACCCGGATTGCGAATTACAATTGTCTTTATCGGTTTGGAAACTTACATCGGTATACCTAGTTACCTCAATTTCTCCATCTCTATAGATTAAGAAAGCATCCTTAGTTCGTCTTAGATACTTAAGGATATTCTTGACCGCCATCCAGTGACCATCACCTGGATCGGCCTGATGGTGACTACACATGCTCAAAGCATACGAGATATCACGTCGCGTACATATCATGGCATACATGATCGATCCAACTACCGAGGCGAATGACATCCGACTCATTTTATCTCTTTGATCTTGAGTTTTAGGACACATGTCTTTAGATAGAGTGATGCCATGTGACACTGGCAACAGTCCCCTCTTGGACTGATCCATGTTGAATCTCTTCAACACTTTGTCAATGTACGTGCTCTGGCAGAGTCCAAGCATCTTTCTAGATCTATCCCGGTAGATCTTTATTCCTAGAATAAAGGCAGCTTCTCCCATATCCTTCATGGAGAATTTTAATGAAAGCCAAGCTTTCACCAATTATAGCATGAGAATGTCATTGCCAATAAGCAATACATCATCAATGTAAAGGACAATGAATGTCAGTGCACTCCCACTAACCTTCTCATATACACAAAGATGATCCTCGTTTTGAACGAAATCATATTCTTTTATGATCTCATCAAAACATTGGTTCCAAGAACGCGATGCTTGCTTTAATCCATAAATGGATCGATTTAACTTACAAACTTTATTTGCAAGTCTTGGTACGATAAAACCCTCATACTGTTGCATATAAACATCCTCCAAAAGGTTTCCGTTAAGAAAATCGGTTTTGACATCCATCTGCCATATCTCGTAATCGAAATATGCAACAATAGCAAGCATTATTCGAAAGGATTTAATCATGGCAACGGGTGAAAAAGTTTTATCGTAATCGACCCCATGTCGTTGACGATACCCTTTCGCCACAAGCCTAGCTTTGTACATTTGTACATTGCCATCCATGTCGGTCTTCTTCTTGAAGACCTATTTCCAACCAATAGGCTTTACGCCTTCTGGTGCATCAACCAGTGTCCAAACTTGGTTGGTTTACATAGAATCCATTTCGGACTTCATGGCCTCATGCAATAAAATAGAGTCGATATCTTGTATCACTTCCTCATACGTAGCCGGTTCGTCTTCCTCAATAAGATTAATATCCACATAAGGTGAGATCAGAAACCCATACCTCTCAGATTATTTTCTGACTCTTTCCGACCTACGCGGTTCTTGTGTATTCGAAGATTATGGTATACTCTCATCCCTGATGGACTGTTCATATTCCATTAAGGATTATGTGCTAGGAACAGTATCACTCCAATTTTCATCAAGTTCTACTTTCTTCCCACTTACCACTGCATTTAGGAATTCCTTCTCAAGGAAAAAAGCATGTAGGGCAACAAATACTTTGTTCTCTTATGGGTGATAGAAGTAATATCCTTTGGTTTCCCTAGGATATCCTACAAATAGGTATTTATCCGATTTGGCTTCTAGTTTGGTACCTTCCAAACGTTTAACGTATGCCCAGCAACCCAAATCTTTAGGAATGAGAACCTAATTTCTTTCCTGTCCATATCTCATATGGAGTCTATTGAACAGACTTTGACGGAACCTTATTCAAAATAAGTATAGCACTGTTCAATGCATATCCCCATAAGGAAATAGGTAGCTCTGTGCGACTCATCATAGACCTTACCATGTCCAACAAAGTTTGGTTTGTCCGTTCGGACACACCGTTTAACTGTGGTGTTCTTGGAGGAGTCCACTGTGAAAGAATACCATATTATTTCAAGTAATCAAGAAACTCATTGCTTAAGTATTCACCACCACGGTCTGACCGTAATGTCTTAGTACTTTTACCGGTCTATTTTTCTACTTCGTGTCGAAACTCTTTGAATTTCTCAAAGGTTTCTGACTTGTGTCTCATAAGATACACATAACCATAATGCGATGCACCATCCGTAAAGGTTACGAAGTATTCATATCCACCTCTAGCCTGGCTAGATATGGGTCCACATACGTCATTATGAACGAGGGCTAACAGTTCGGTGGCACGTGCACATTTACCGCTAAAAGGTGTTTTAGGTATTTTGCCTAATAAACAAGATTCGTAGACGTCATATGAATTTGGATCAAATCCGTCCAAGTACACACTCTTCAAAAGTGTGGATATACGTGTCTTGTTAATGTGTCCCAAACGACAATGCCACATATAAGTTTCATCTTTGTTACTTAGTTTAAGCCTTTTGTTTGTTACATTATATGTTTGAGATTGATTTATATTCAAAACATAAAGACCATTATTTACATCAGCAGTGCAAATCTCCATATCATTTTTATACATAAAACACCTAATGTTTCTAAATACAAAAGTATAACCACATTGGGCTAACATAGATACAGAAATAATATTCCTAGTCAAACTAGGTACATAATAATTGTCTATAAGTTTAATTACATGCCCCGATGGCAGTTTCAAAATATAAGTGCCAACGGCCAAAACGGCGACTCATGTCCCATTTTCAATGTGTAGATCAATCTCCCCAGAGGCCAGTCTCCTGCTAATCTGCATATCATGCACATCAGTACATATATGAGTACTACAACCAGAATAAAAAATCCAATTTTTAAAACTAGTAGTAGACATATTTATTTCGATAACAAACATACCTGAAGCTGGTGTCTTGCCCTTTTTAATTTCCTTCATATGTGCCTTGTACTCGTGGCAGTCATGCTTCCAGTGACTCCGCTTGCCGCACTGCAGACATACATCTTGGGATTTGTCATTACCCTTCCTAGAAGATTTTGACGATTTGGCCTTGCCCTTCTTCTTCTTATTCTTCTTTATACCTCCAGTCGCCTTGAGCCAATCCCTCGAAGACTGAGATGTTGAAGCGAAGTGCGCCTCGTGCTTTTTGCCCTTTAGGAGCTCTTTTTCTGCTTCGCGTAGTGTGGACATTAACTCTCCAAGAGTATGGTCTTGGTTCATCATATTGTAGTTCATGATGAACCCACTCCAAGTGTCGGGCAAAGACTGTAAGATCAAATCTATGGAAGTCTCAGCCTCGAAGACAATGCCCAACTGTCCCAGCTGTTCGATGTCAGCAATCATTTGTGACACATGGTGCTCGACAGATGTACCCTCTAATATACGAGTGCGAAAGAGTTTCTTTTGTAACTCATATCTCTAAGATCTAAGATTAGATCGATGAAGATCATGCAACTTCACCATCATTTCATAGGGATCTAATCCCTTGTTCTGATGACAGAATTGTTGAGTCATAGCCGCAAGCATTATAGATTGAGAAGTCAGTTGTCATCGCTATGAGTCTTCCAAAGCTCTAGTTCAAATAACTGATCAAATATGGGCTTAGGCCCAAGAGGTCTCTCTATAGTGTAGAGCAACTTCTCGGATCCCAGGACAATCCTGAGATTCATTTCCCAGTCAGAAAAATTTGCGCCATTGAAGACATTATCGCCCATGACGATGTCTCTGACACTATTCTTTCATGTCATCTTAATTACAATAGTCAAACTATTCAATTAATGATGTATGGGTACAGTCTAACTGTTACAAGAAAAATAATAAAATATTAGTCCAACTAAAAAATATTTATAATGACGAAATAATTTGAAAGCGCGTAAGGCCGAGTATTTGAACGAAATTACAATTTAAAACTAGCCTCCCACTATTTTTCGGCGAGCCTCTAACCCTCTGTTGAGAACTCGGGAAACCTGGTTTCCTAGTGTGGTAGGATCCCGTTAAATAACACACAACCTTGACTTTGGTCAACAAGCTTATGATATTTAACTAGATAGATCTCTAAGATCAATTGGATCTCATCCAATTCCTAGATTCGGTAGGTGGACCTCCAAGTCTGAAACATATATACAATATTTATGCCAATATATCCAATATATTTTTCTAACCTTTTCCTCTGAATCAACTAAGCAATGGCTTTGGCACAACAAGCTTAATGATTCCAATTAAGCGGAATCCATTGACTTTGGAAAGCTTCATAATCGATGTCGATGGAAAAGAAATGATCTTGACTTTGGTCAACAAATCACAACTTGGATAAGACATACGATATGGAACAAAGCCTTCATGATTCAAACACATTCGCGATGGACAAAGGTCTTGACTTTGGCTGTAACATCCCAGATTTTCGAGATTGTTCTATAAGATTTCTGGGCTGACGATTTAGTCTCGGATCATGATGATGATGAAGAATAAGAGTTTAAGTGATGTTATATGAGTTGGAATAATTGATTTTGAATTTTCATCGTGTCAGAAAATACGTGGGATCAAAACTCAGATACGTGATTTTTGTAAAATGCGTAAAGTTTGCAGTTTTGGTCCCGAAGAGAGCAAACAAACTCCGATTGAGTTAATTCTTAACCCATCAGACTCGTTTTTTCGAGACGAAAAACTTTTGTGTTGAACACTTTTCGAGAATCACATCAGTAGGGCTCCGAAATTGCGATATTCAAGAAGGTTCCAGAATATGGGTTGATTAGTATTTTTCCAGGGGCTTATTTGATATTTTTCAGGGCAGTATTTAAAGTCTCAAGGTTTCTCTAAATTGCAAAAAAAGGCAAACCCAAATCAAAACACACACATGCCCCAACGACCCTATGCACGCGAAGAAGAAGACTGGTCGCGCCGGTGGCCTGACCGTCCAGAATGAGAGACCCGGCCACCGTACAGCTGATGGTCGTAGGCGGTGAAGCAAAATCGCCGACGAACGACGGCAGGGAGAGAGAAGGGCGCGACCTTTGTTATCCCGATCCCGGCTCGTCGCTTGGAACCACGACCTGAGCCACCTACCAAATCGAAGCCCTCGACGAGTACTACGAGTGTGCAGAGTCATTTTTACCGAACAGCGGCCGGTTGCATGTGAAATAAGGAAGAAAGATTCAGATGAATAGTAAACCCATATGAACAGTAGCTCCGATCGAAATTCCGATCACACCAACGCATTCGTATGGACATTGGGAGTCCGTATATGGCCTTGGAATTTCGATCGGACCGGGATTTGGAGGGTCCGCCTAGCCAGGTAAGTATCTCATGCTGTAAACCCTTGATAAAGTTAGTAATATCTGAAACTAGTAATATAATAAAGTTGTTTATAATTATATGCATGAAACATAAATATATATATATATATTTTTTTTTATAGATACACGTATATATAAAGAAGAATGTAGAAGAAATAAGCAGACGTATGGGTAAAGATAAGCATGAGCATACGAAAGTAAAGAGTTGCATATTTAGGTTTAAACCAGTGTGTTTATATGTATATAGATAGATGAAGTATATGAATGATGTTATGTTTATGACTATAATTAAATAAGACTTGGGTATGAGTGATGTAGAAACTACACCATAGGGAATGGAATTAAAGTTATAAATGAGATAAACATATATGAACTAGTGTTATGAAGGGAAGTTTGTAATTTATGCATTATATGAGAATATTAGCAACATGAGTAAAGATACGAGTATATAAAGTGATAAGAGCATAAATGAGCAGTATATGCATAGCATGAGAATGTATAAAAGATTATGACATGAGATTCTTGAGCACAAGTAGATAGTTAGAAAATGGCAAATCAATTTAAGAATTAAGACATTGGAACTCGTACACGTTTGATGTCTGATATAGTAGAAGAACTTCTATTGTGTGTGTATGAATATAAATTATGCAATATATTGTTTGTGAGCCACCAACAAGGTAAGTTATAGAGGTAAGCTAAGCTATGATGGTTGAATGGGTGCATATATAGATAAATATAGATATGTATGAATATAAGATAAATTTAGCATGTTTAGTTTGAACAAGCATTCTGTTGATATTTGAGCATATAGTTTGTAATATCATTATAGAGGAAATCATGGCTAGAGTAGAGAGAAGCATGAGAAATGCGTATATGCAAGTGCATATGTGTGTGTGTGTTTAAGTTTTCAGCAGTTGAGCAAATGATAACAACGTTTTCAACAATTTCAAATGTTTTAAAGAAAGATTTCAAATGCTTTGAAAAGAATCGTATTTCCAAAAAAAAAATATATTTTTACAGTTTGAGTTACAGATTATGGTTTTGTGATTTTCGGGGCATGAGGTAAAAACTCACCCCAGTATGTAACTTGAGATATAGTTCAGAATTGACGGATATAGTAGCATGTGCACATGTGGAGGACTGAGGGGACGCTCCCAGATCCTCGAGCAGGACTAGGGGCTACAGGGTCCCGAAATCCTGATTTCAGAGCTTGGTGGCTACACTGCAGTTGAGTATGGTACTGGGTGTAGATCTCTACGTTTCCAGTTGAGTATTGGTCCTGGACGTAGGTACCACCAGTTCTAGAGATGCCTAGTTGAGTGATGGTCCTGGGCATCGATTACACCCAGTTGAGTGATGGTCTTGGGTGTAGCGCAGTTTTCAGTTTTTAGATTTTCAGTACACGATTTTCAAAAACAGTTTTTCAGATTTCGATTTCCAGTTTTCAGAGATGCCGCAATTGAGCTGTTGTCCTGGGCATCGAGTATTTTCAGTTTTTAGTTTACAGATCTTCAGTATAAAGTTTTCAGATTTTCAAGATTCAGACTTCAGAAATCATACTTTAAATAAGAGTTTTCATAAACCGTTATTTTAAAGACAGTTTTTAGAATGATGAAGTTTTAGACACATAGTTTTCAGAAAGCGCTTTTCCAGAAAGAGAAAGTAAAGTAAAGTTTTCAGCAAATAATCTTCAGAAAGAAACTTTAAGATAATAGTTTTTCAGAAAGAGTTTTCAAAAATATCTTCTAAAAAGCATAACATGTTAATGTCTTATATAGCATACACGACATGCATATGAATTATATATGCTATTAATTCATCTGAGATGCATATAGTTAACATAGAAGCTTGATAACATGATTACATATATGTGTAAATATATATATTTGTGATTTGATGCCTATGTGTAGCATATATTCACATGGAAGGAACAATTGGTAAGATAATAGCTTATGATTATATAATTTCATATCCATAATTATATGGTTAACCTTGTGCATATCATATGTATTTAAAGTTAGCATTTGTAAGATACGAGTGCATAGTAGCATGATCTTGTGTTAATATATGTGTATCAATGATGGTTATATGAGTTGCTCGCTTGCTTAGAAGGAACACACTGTAAGGATGCTAGATCATGATGAAATGGTTACACTATGGGTACAGATAGTTTACAGAAATAAGGTTTTAAATAGTCCGATTTGATGATATTTCAAGATAATGAAAGAAGGAAGATTATAAGGAATATTTGAATCAGGTTAGCAAAAAGTATGGTAAGTAAGTAAGAATCAGTGTACCGCAGCAAAAGAATGACGAGTCTTATGTAATTGTGATATAGAAACCTAAGATATATAATTACCTATAGTTTACAGATGTTTGGTAACGGATAAAGTAAATATGAGTAACATCTGATGTTAGTTAATTTGGTCCGCATAGTTACTTGCATGGTTACTTACTGAGTTATTACGACTCACACCACCACAGTTTGCTAGTTTTGCAAGTTAGTAGCAGTCTTTTAGAACCAGCAGATGTTCGGAGAAGACTTTGAAGACAGCGGACCACCCCAATTGCAGTCAAGAGTGTTTTGAGTCCTGGGTCGAGTTGGGTCATCACGACTCCTTATTTTGTATTTGCAATTGCATTTGTATTTCATGTGTATAAGTAATTTAATAGCATAGTTTAAAATTTTGAGTTCTGGCCGGAGGCCAAGTATTTACATTTGTTCTTTGAGTTCAGGCCTGAGGCCTTGAAGATGGTTTGCATTTATGTTGAGTTGTTTGCACAGGTTGTTCCTTGGTGCTGGCTATAGGCCAGGTTACATGATGTTCTGCATACATCATGCCGAAATTTTGTCAGAACCAGAGGCTTATGGAGATGGGTTCTCCTATCTCCTGCCGGTAGCATCCTGGCCTAGGCGGGATGTTACAAAGTTGGTATCAGAGCATGGTTTAAGAGTCAGAGTCAGTAGCATGGTTTAGAAGCCAGTGACTGCAATTGTGGGGACCCAACTGTCGAAGATTATCTTCAGTTTGGTAAAGACTACGTAGGTCTTTGTATGTATCTGATATGATTATTTAATATGATATGATTGTATTGTTCAGTGCCCTGTTTTAATAAATATGAGTCCATGGGTGACTCATTTGTTATTAATAGATTAGCTATCTTCGTATAGGAAGATATTGGGTCAAATTAGTACTTTTACGGCCTTTTGGATCAGAGAATCAGCAAGGATAAAATAGAATCAGTATAGGGCCCGAGTGAGGCCAGATGATTCGAGATCAGAACCAGAAAAGTACGGCTAGAGATAAGAACCAGATCAACATAGTCAGAGTTGAGAACCAGATCAGTATAGTTAGTTTAAAGCAGTAGAAACTTATAGACAGTGATTAGTTAACAATAGAGACAGAAAAGTTATATCAGTAGAGTTTAGAACAAGATAGTTTCGGCATATGCGACCAGTTTTGAATCAACAGTTATAGGGATGGAGAAATTTCGAGAACGAAATTTTTATAAGGAGGGGTGAATGTAACATCCCAGATTTTCGAGATTGTTCTAGAAGATTTTGGGCTGACGATTTAGGTTTGGATCATGATGATGATGAAGAATAAGAGTTTAAGTGATGTTATATGAGTTGGAATAATTGATTTTGAATTTTCGTCGTGTCAGAAAATGCGTGGGATCAAAAGTCAGATACGTGATTTTTATAAAACGCGTAAAGTTTGCAGTTTTGGTCTCGAAGAGAGCAAACGAACTCCGATCGAGTCGATTCTTAAACCATCAGACTCGTTTTTCTGAGACGAACAACTTTTGTGTAGAACACTTTTCGAGAATTGCATCAGAAGAGCTCCGAAATTACGATATTCAAGAAGGTCCAAGAATAGGGGTTGATTAGTAATTTTTCAGGGACTTATTTGATATTTTCCAGGGCAGTATTTAAAGCCTCAAGGTTTCTCTAAATTGTAAAAAAAGGCAAACCCAAATCAAAATACACACACGCCCCCACGACTCTATGCACGCGAAGAAGAAGACTGGTTGTGCCGGCGGCCTGTCGGCCACCGTCGGCCAGCACAACCGTCCAGAACGAGAGACCCGGCCATCGTGCAGTTGATGGTGGCAGGCGGTGAAGCTAAATCACCGGCGAACGACGACAGAGAGAGAAGGGCACGACCTTTGTTATCCCGATCCCGGCTCGTCGCTTCGAACCACGACCCGAGCTACCTACCAAATCGAAGCCCTCGACGAGTACTACGAGTGTGCAGAGTCGTTTTTACCGAACAGCGGCCGGTTGCACACGAAATAAAGAAGAAAAATTCAGATGAATAGTAAACCCAGATGGACAGTAGCTCCAATTGAAATTCCGATCGCACCAACGCGTTCGTATGGCCGTTGGGAGTCCGTATATGGCCTCGGAATTTCGATCGAATAGGGATTAGGAGGGTCCGCCTAGCCAGGTAAGTATCTCATGTTGTAAACCCTTGATAAATTTAGTAATGTCTGAAACTAGCAATATAATAAAGTTGTTTATAATTATATGCATGAAACATAAATATATATATATATATATTTTTTTTATAGATACATGTATATATAAAGAAGAATGTAGAAGAAATAAGCAGACGTATGGTAAAGATAAGCATGAGCATACGAAAGTAAAAAGTTGCATATTTAGGTTTAAACCAGTGTGTTTATATGTATATAGATAGATGAAGTATATGAATGATGTTATGTTTATGACTATAATTAAATAAGACTTGGGTATGAGGGATGTAGAAACTACACCCTAGGGAATGAGATTAAAGTTATAAATGAGATAAACATATATGAACTAGTGTTATGAAGGGAAGTTTGTAATTTATGTATTATATGAGAATATTAGCAACATGAGTAAAGATACGAGTATATAAAATGATAAGAGCATAAATGAGCAGTATATGCATAGCATGAGAATGTATAAAAGATTATGACATGATATTCTTGAGCACAAGTAGATAGTTAGAAAATGGCAAATCAGTTTAAGAACTAAGACATTGGAACCCGTACACGTTTGATGTCTGATATAGTAGAAGAACCTCTATTGTGTGTGTGTATGAATATAAATTATGCAATATATTGTTTGTGAGCCACCAGAATATAAATTATGCAATATATTGTTTGTGAGCCACCAGCAAGGTAAGTTATAGAGGTAAGCTAACTTATGATGGTTGAATGGGTGCATATATAGATAAATATAGATATGTATAAATATAAGATAAATTTAGCATGTTTAGTTTGAACAAGCATTCTGTTGATATTTGAGCATATAGTTTGTAATATAATTATAGAGGAAATCATGGCTAGAGTAGAGAGAAGCATGAGAAATGCATATATGCAAGTGCATGCGTGTGTGTGTGTTTAAGTTTTCAGTAGTTGAGCAAACGATAACAACGTTTTCAACAATTTCAAATGTTTTAAAGAAAGATTTCAAATGCTTTGAAAAGAATCGTATTTCCAAAAAAAAATGTTTTTACAACTTGAGTTACAGATTATGGTTTTGTGGTTTTCGGGGCATGAGGTAAAAACTCACCCCAGTATGTAACTTGAGATACAGTTCGGAATTGACGGATATAGTAGCATGTGCACATGTGGAGGACTGAGGGAACGCTCTCAGATCCTCGAGCAGGACTAGGGGCTACAGGGTCCCGAAATCCTGATTTCAGAGCTTGGTGGCTACACTGCAGTTGAGTTATGGTCCTGGGTGTAGATCTCTACGTTGCTAGTTGAGTATTGGTCCTGGACGTAGGGTACCACCAGTTCTAGAGATGCCTAGTTGATTGATGGTCCTGTGCATCGATTACACCCAGTTGAGTGATGGTCCTAGGTGTAGAGCAGTTTTCAGTACGGTTTTCAGAAACAGTTTTTCAGATTTCGATTTCCAGTTTTCAGAGATGCTGCAATTGAGCTGTTGTCCTGGGCATCGAGTATTTTCAGTTTTTAGTTTACAGATCTTCAGTATAAAGTTTTCATATTTTCAAGATTCAGACTTCAGAAATCAGACTTTAAATAAGAGTTTTCATAAACCGTTATTTTAAAGACAGTTTTTAGAATGATGAAGTTTTAGACACAGAGTTTTCAGAAGCTTTTCCAGAAAGAGAAGTAAAGTAAAGTTTTCATCAAAGAATCTTCAGAAAGAAACTTTAAGATAATAGTTTTTCAGAAAGAGTTTTCAAAAGTATCTTCTAAAAAGCATAACATGTTAATGTCTTATATAGCATATACGACATGCATATGAATTATATATGCTAGTAATTCATCTGAGATGCATATAGTTATATAGAAGCTTGATAGCATGATTACATATATGTGTATATATATATATATTTGTGATTTGATGCCTATGTGTAGCATATATTCACATGGAAGGAACAATTGGTAAGATAATAGCTTATGATTATATAATTTCATATCCATAATTATATGGTTAACCTTGTGCATAGCATATGTATTTAAAGTTAGCATTTGTAAGATACGAGTGCATAGTAGCATGATCTTGTGTTAATATATGTGTATCAATGATGGTTATATGAGTTGCTCGCTTGCTTAGAAGGAACACACTGTAAGGATGCTAGATCATGATGAAATGGTTACACTATGGGTACAGATAGTTTACAGAAATAAGGTTTTAAATAGTCCGATTTGATGATATTTCAAGATAATGAAAGAAAGAAGATTATAAGGAATATCTGAATCAGGTTAGCAAAGAGTATGGTAAGTAAGTAAGAATCAGTGTAGCGCAGCAAAAGAATGACGAGTAATATGTAATTGCGATATAGAAACCTAAGATATATAATTACCTATAGTTTACAGATGTTTGGTAACAGATAAAGTAAATAGGAGTAGCACTTGATGATCAGCTAAACTACCAAATTTGTGAAATGGTTAGGAAATAGTTAGTTAATTTGGTCCGCATAGTTACTTGCATGGTTACTTACTGAGTTATTACGACTCACACCACCACAGTTTGCTAGTTTTGCAGGTCAGTAGCAGTCTTTTAGAACCAGCAGATGTTCGGAGAAGACTTTGAAGACAGCGGACCACACCAATTGCAGTCAAGAGTGTTTTGAGTCCTGGGTCGAGTTGGGTCATCACGACTCCTTTTTTGTATTTGCAATTGCATTTGTATTTCATTTGTATAAGTAATGTAATAGCATAGTTTAAAATTTTGAGTTCTGGCCGGAGGCTAAGTATTTACATTTGTTCTTTGAGTTCAGGCCTGAGGCCTTGAAGATGGTTTGCATTTATGTTGAGTTGTTTGCACAGGTTGTTCCTTGGTGCTGGCTATAAGCCAGGTTGCATGATGTTATGCATACATCATACCGAAATTTTGTCAGAACCAGAGGCTTATGGAGATGGGTTCTCCTATCTCCTGCCGGTAGCATCCTGGCCTAGGCGGGATGTTATATTGGCCAACAAACCACTGCCAATCTTGGATCTTGAGAAAGAATCACTCAATGGAAGGAAAACACTTAATATTTGTTAAGGGATTTTTAGTGTAAATTGGCAACTAATTTATTATCTTTGATTTGGTCTCAGCATGCACCCTTAAGCATGCATTCTAAAAGCATAATAAGGCACGATAAATAAATTAATAATGATATGCGGATGGATATCTCATAAATTTTTCCTAGAACAAATCACTCAATTTCCTCTCCCCGGCTAGCACTATTCTAACTTCTACCAATTACATAATACAATTAAAGAAACCTCATTAACATTAAGGGGAATTAGGTGAGAAGAGAATTACAAAGAATTGAGAGGTAAGGCTGGACTCGCAGGTCCAATTTAATAAATTCTAAATTTATTATAAAAATCTCCGAAATTTCCGTCACCCTTCTAATATCCATCCGATATAAATTATTCATACAACACATCCATGTATTCACATAAAAGCAAGTTATTCAATCAATCTAATCCAATTAATTAATCTTTGAATTAAGTGATCATCCAATGTTTGCGCGAGTCCAACTCATTTAAGAATAAGTACTCAAAGTACGAATTCTTGAATTATATCGAACTACAATTTAAATCTAATATAATTGTATTCAATACTAATTCTATATTTAATTCCAAATTAAATAATTACACTTTTAATGCGACTCTACGACTTAGATTCTAAATCTAATCTGAATGGGTCTCAAAGCCCAATTAACATCTAATGTTCATTTAATTAAAGTCCAATGGGCTTTCAATTAATTTCTTAAGGCATGGGCTTTGGTCAATATGGGTCAACGCAAATACCAAGGCCCAATAAAAGAATCACCCTATTTGCTAAGAAATCAATTTTGGCCCATTAAGTCCAATTAAATGTTTAAAGGCCCATTTGTTATATTTGGACTTAATGGAATGGTTTAGGCCCAATTTGGATCCAATCTAATTGTCCTAAACCAACTTGGCCCAACCAAGCCCATTAGGCCCAAATACAACATTTCAAGCCTAATTCAAAATTAAGCCCAATTAATTAAATTCCAATATTCCAAATTTCATAATTTAATTAATTAAAGTGTATTGCACTAATTAATTATCTAAATTAACATTTCCAAAATATCAATTTAATTAATTAATCATGCATTAATATTTTCAATTCATGTCCAACATTATTGAATCAAAATCAATTCATTTTCATGCTTCTATGGTCACGGTAATTAGGGATTTTTAAATCCAATTTTGATTTCAATCCAATTAAATCACAAATCAATATTTCTCAAGCATTTAAACACATCCAATGGTTTAAAAAATAAAAATCACCAAGACCTAGGGTTCTTCTAGTTTCGGCCAACATAATGCATTTGGGGAAAATTAATCCAATTAATTTTTCTTCAAATTGATCATGCATAACTCTAAGTTATCAATATATAAGCATACTCAAACAAACAATTTGATCAAAACATGCTTAAATAAAAAAATACCCAAATTTTAGATTAAGAACCATAAATACAGGCGATATCGTCGCCTACTTGAAGTAACGGTACCAATATTTACAATCTTTACTTCTCTATTATATTGCTCAATACGTTCACGGATAATATTACTAATTTCGTCGGCCGTGCAATGCTGTAGTTAACGCGTTAAGTATCCCGCCTGGGGAGTACGTTCACAAGAATGAAACTCAAAAACAATCTTGGATTCCTTTTAAAAAAAAAACAGAAATAAAGTTCTTTGAAGTAATAAAACTATTCGAATTAAAAGACTCATGGAGAAAGAACTTCGAAAGAATTGAACGAGGAGCCGTATGAGGTGAAAATCTCATGTATGGTTCTGTAGAGTGGCAGTAAGGGTGACTTATCTGTCAACTTTTCCACTATCACCCCCAAAAAACCAATCAAGTTTCATGCTCAAATAGGCTCTATGATACCATTGTTGGGTTTCTAAGTACATTCCAAGATCAATTCAAGCATAAAATAATGTGAATAGTAAAAGGAGAATAGCGAAATTATACTCACTTTGAAAAGATATAAGATATGTTGATCACAAAATTTTGCCTTTGAGAAGTGCTCCAAGATCTTCTTTTTGAATTTGTTGTCCAAGCTCCAAGATTTGAGATTAAATTCCAAGCTCTTGGGAAAGGTTTCCCTATCACCTTGATATAATTCTTCAAGTGCTAGCTTAGTAAAAACTTGCCATAAAATTTTCCCTTAGGCCTTTGAAGCTCACCGCAATGGAGGTCTTTTTGAGGGAGAGGGAGTTTTTACAGTTTTGTAAAAGATGATGACTAATGTAAAATGATTTCCAAAATCAAAATAAGATATACCAAAACCAAGTTTAGGTAAAAGTCTATCATCATTTAAAAGGTTGAGTGTTTGGTAAGTTACCAACAAATCATTACTTACTTCCATCATCAAAAAGTGAATGAATGACAAGTGAAGTGACTTGTGGGCCCCACTTGAATTCAAAATCCGAGTGGGCCCGCAAATTTTTACTGGCTCGGGTTCGTTAATTCCGAATTAACGAATTTTCCGTTGCAACATAATTAAATCAAATTTAATTAAATAATTATGCCTATCAAAATTACTATTCACCTCGCTCTTGAATTAATTCTAATTAATTCGTTCGCTCGAATTAAAATCTAATTTTAATTCCGTTATGAAATCTAATTTCGTTTAATATATCGAATATATTATTTTATCGATTAATTCCAAATTAATTGTTCTCTCTCTTCTAATAGTATTTTATCCCAGATAAAATCTCTACGTAATTAATCCTAGATTAATTATGTTTGAATCATACGTCATCGGTGAATCTTCGGGAAGCGACCCATGAGATCCATGGATATGTTAGCAGTAAATCCGGTCGTCGGACTATCCGAACACGTGCGTACCTCGTACTATGTTCTTACCGATTTACGAGACATGGTTGGCTTCTAGAAAAGCACCGTGCCTACCCAATTCTTAGAAATATTCTTAAAGGATTATATAATCTATGTCAGGCGTAACATACATAGGATTGCGTATTATGATCCAGTATAAGATGTCACATGCTAGGCCTGGGGCTGCAATAGTGTCTACCCCGTACGAAGCATATATCGGATCACAAGTAACTAGTCTCTTTAATTCGGATAATCATGACCTTGTCATATTATCCCGATGGTTGCAACCCATTAGAGTACTAGTTCTGTATCCCCGTGTGACCATCATCTCCATATGACTAAAGTGATACTTTCGTCTTGACATCACACCCAATACACTATGATTCTCAATAAACCCAGAAGAGGTGCATACAGAACCTGTTAAAGTCTCGGACGACCAAAACCAAAGCGTATTGATTGTTGCAAGTACTAGCGATGTAAGTCTCAGGTTAAGACCAAATACACCTACCTAGATTCGGTTTCCTATTGACACGTAGTCATACAACCAATGTGATTCCGAGGGGTCTATCCAGAGTGAAGCTGTTTCCGTACCATTGGTAAACACAACCTCCTATCACACTTGCATAAGTATCCAATACTTAAATATATGATAATTATGTTGTTACGCTTCCATAACACGCACAAGTGCAATACTAGTCTATTTCTCATTATCGATGTCTAATCTCGATAATACTACGACTATGGATATTTAATGATTAAATCTTTATGGATTGATATTGTGTCATATCTTATAATCCGAAACAAATCATAAGGACTTTTATCATTTATATATCTAAGTAATAAAATTACAAAATGATAAAATGAAATTTCCATTATCACATAGTTAATTTGTACAAAACCACAATATCTTTTGCAAATAGTGAAGTTATAGGTCATAATTGTCCAACAACCCTCTCATCTAATGACTTAAGGAACGCTCTCATACGAACCTTTCAATGTAAATATTCAATCACATCAAAGAAAGGGGGATAATTTAAGGGTTGACTACGTTCTATAGCTAACAGGTCAAAGATCGAGTTCAGGCTTTGATATCAATTGAAAGATCGTAATTATCCTAAGTTCTGACCCTATGCAGAATTTAACACAATAATCAAGATAAGTCATAATTACTGTTACTGTGGATTTCCCAACAAGCACTGATCGGTGAAATCACACATGTAACGCAAGCTCACGTATCATTCAAGTTGTATAAAAATATCGATCACATGAGGACTTAATTCCTTTACTATTATTAATTATTGACACTAAATGTTTACATGTATCTAATTAGGGAAAAATGGATTGTTCGTTGGTAGAAGTTGGATTTGATTAAAATAAATAAAATACAAAATAAAACAAAGGAAATTAATAATAAAGAAAATATCTAGGGTTGTGAATCTACCTAATATTATTCTAATGATGAATTGATTCTTTTATACATGTGTAATAAATCAGTTGTTAACCTGGAACTAAGATATGCATAAGCCTTTATCGATGGTCGAATGAAACACCCAAAGTAACTCAATTAAATATTTGTCTATGTTAACCAAGAAACTCTGAATTCATTAAGTTCAAGTTTCAATTGTGGCTACCCACGCCCGATATGTATATGTCTATCATAGAAGAAAATTTCCCTAAAGTGAGATCGTGAGCTATTGAATCTAAAGCTGAAACCTAAAATCCATTCGTCAAGTTCTTTTTAAGTTTACCACATCAATCTTATTGATGATCAGGCAACAAGAAGCATTAATATTAAGATTCAATAAACAAGCCTAATGTATTACCCATTATATTAAAAAATCAATTATTAACTCGTGAATAGTGTGCTTCATCACTTCTATAGATTAAAAATAAAATACTGGGGTTAGGGGATCCAACTTTGATATTTCAAATCTAAAAATCTCTCTTATTATAATATATAAATTTGCATGAATTACCAACTGACTATATACACGATCCAATTAAGTCAATTTAATTTAATCCAACTGAGCATAAAGGCGGCACCCAATTAAGCTAGGATTAAGAATATTTTAATTAAGTATAATCGACCATAAAGGCGGTATCCAATTCAGTCAGGTTTTAAGATAATTTATATATTATAATTTAAGTGAGATTAATCTAAATTATTCATATTAAAAGTTTCACCATTCCCTAGCATAAATTAACTACAAAATATAAAGATATAGTAAATAAACTATTATTACTACTAATAAAAATACATTACTTAATATATACAAACAAGATACAATCCTTATTTCCTTATTAAGAAAGCTAAGGAGAGTATGAATTTTCTAAATGAAATCAGCTTCAATTTATAGGCAAAATTCAGGCTTGCGCGTCGCGACGTGTGAAGGTTTTCACATCGCAACACGTGTGGATTGTTGACATGTGTACACGGCTTGCTGATCTATTGACACATGGCACATGTTTGCTGTTCAGGTCAAATCAGGGAGGCGCAACGGAAGAAGCACTATTTGGGCGAAATCGTAGCTTAAAATTTTTAAACTTACGAATAAATTATTCAATATCCAATATTAATAATTCATTCATATTTCACCTAAACATATTTATTCGATATCATATAACGACATAAATAATATATAAACACCGCGAAACTTTTGTGAAAATATTTTTCCGTAAAATAGCATAAAACGTTTTTTAGACCGAACCGACCGACCAATGCTCTTGGAGACTGCTCAAGTCAGCCCCAAAAATATTTGGACAGTTCATGTGCTGCCCGAACAATGTCATGTTCACTGTTTGGGCAGCCGTTACCCTGTAACGCCATTTTTCACTTCGGGTATTTTCACTCCAAAATAATTTCCGATAAATAATTTTCTTGGGTAATTATAATAAACCAATTTACTCTGATTACTCAATAAATAAAAGCTGATTTTTAGCTGAAAAATCAAATTTATCATTAATTATTATGAGACCCTAAACTTTTACTAATTACAATTTGGCCCAATTTGTTCAAAACATATCAAGATCAAGTCTAATCAATCCCAAATTTAATATACATCAAATATACATCAAAATAAATCATATATATTAAAAGCCCCAAAATTGGAATGGGTTAACAATCCTAATTTCATAAATTACTCCAATTTCATAATTTACATTAAATTGAATAAATTCAACACTTTAAGCAATCAATTACCACATCAATGAAGTCTCACCATCATGAAATTAATTAAGAACAATTCTACTTTAATTATGAATGGCTAATCAACTCTAGAATGATAACTTTAATTTCTAATTAATTTATTAAGCGTAATTACACTAATAAGCATATAAATTAATCATACATGCATAACATCCTCGAACAAGCTTCCAAAAAATTTAATTACAAATTCAAAGAGTAGAGAACACAAACTTAATAACACAATTTGAAGTTAAGAATAACAGAAACATTTTCTATATAGAAGAAAGTATAAGAAACTTACAAAAATTCCAAATTTTTGGCTTTGATTTTCCTTTATTTCTTCAATTTTCTCTCAACTCACTTTGTAAAAAATTTGTTAAACTTGTGTTTTTTTGGAAAATGAAACAAAATAATTTTTGTATCAATTTTATCTCACGGCCGAATTTTCGCTCAACAAAATTAAATAACAATTTTTTTTTTTGTTCAAAAATAATTGGCACACATTTTGTAAAATTAAAGTTAACACTTTAACTTTAATAAAGCAAAAAAAATGTGTTCCAATGGTTTGATGTCATTTTCTAACTTTTATAAAGCATAATCATGTCATAAGATATTTGTTAATTTAATTATATTAATCATATAACATTTATATAATTAAATAATTAAATACAAATATCTTAAATATATGTATTATATTTACATTAAATATATCAAATACATATATTAATTATATATGTCAAATATCACAAATTGATATTTTATTAATATGTATTTAATAAAATCAAGTATTAAATACAAATACACAATAATTCGGAAATGATCGTTAGGTCCCGTTTGCATGTATTCTTCGTTTAACCATTAAACGAGTTATAAATAATCAGTATTATTCATAACAATTGCCCTAGTACTATACGGGTATATTTCATTAGTGAGACTCTTTAGATTCAGGCATATCCATCACGAAATGAAATTTCGTGTCCATAATTCACCCATCCGTAAATTATGACGACCACAGATAAACTAGCTGAATCATACAGGTCGAGGTCACTGCATACGTATAATCCCTCCGTCACAGATATCAGATTATCCCAAAGATATAGATATAAATGTCAAATCTCTATCGGAATAATCTCGTCGACGTATCTATTAGCAATCTCTAAATAACATTCGGAAATCACTTCCGAAGTATACTATGGCCATAGATTTAACAGATTACTAATCACATATAGACTACCTATGCTATGTGCATAGAACTGACAGATCATTTTTTTATATTCACAGGATATCATGAGCATGAGTCCACACCCAACGAACATACAAAGGTCTGATCTAAATAAATCGGTGACGTGACTGCCATATAAGTATGGAGGATAACTCATATATCCACCGTAGTATCTTAAGTCAAAGAATCAATATGCTGCTCAATCCGAGAAGATTCCTATTGATGTTGGTGTACCATTTATTAGTCTAATATATACAAGTCTCCAAAGACTTATGGTTTATTGGGATAAACCATCGGACCAAGTCCAATATACAACATGTATTGGTCTTAGTGGATTTTACTAACCAACCTGTGTTAGTAAATCTTGACCAGGAGCTTAATTTAGGGATATACAACTTATAGTGACACTTCCTAATATCAATTACAAATTATGTTGTAACTGCGCACTACGTTGTAAATCCTGGGGTCATTGTCTAATATATACATATATCACTAAACATGTTTAGTTTCAATCTAATCAATTTAATTTGAAATTAGATCGAATACGTATATAAAAGACAAGAGGTGCTACCATTTAAATTAGTAATATTATAGAAAAAAAAGTATTACTCGTATTCATGAATCAGACATAAATTGGCGCTCAGAGCACCAACCTTAATAATTTCTCCCACTTGCTCTAGTGCATTCCATGGTATCATATACACATCCCAATATGTGTCACATACTCATGGCCCTCAAGAACTCACCTAAGGCTCAAAAGGTAAGCAACAACAAGTAACCCCGCTATGACACATTGAGTTTGTCCAACAAACACAATCATTTCCCTTAGCAAACATCAATCATATGTTTATAGAAACTAAGTTCTACGTCAATATGACTCAGATGCCATATCAACATTCCTTCAGCTACTAAGTTGTCTAAGTATTTACGGATCAAATCCAAAATACTATGTAGACAACCATAAACATGACACTAATAACAAACTTTGAATCTACGAGGTCACTATGAAACTTCATAAGTTGCAACTAATTCCCCTCATACAGTAGAATCATTCGTGACACTCTCACTGCATCTTTTCTGACTCTTTACGACGTAGACTATCTAACGTGATAACTAGACTCAAAACTAATTTGACCCTATTATTGCGAACTTTATTCTCCATTAATTAGAAACTCGTTCTTAATATCTCAAAGATGATAAAGAACGTGTTTCAAGACACATCTTATGGTCTAGAGAATATCGAAATAACTCGTAAAAATTACGATTAAATTTATATCTCTAATCGCACTCAATATAGTATTCATTATGCTACTCATCCTATAATTCATAAGATTGATTAGACATTCTAGTCAACATCTCTTTCGGAAAAAGAAATCATCATTTACGAAAGATGAATACTATACATAAGACACACACTAACTGCCAAACAGTTATACTAACTGTCATACAAATAGTCTTGTTGTGTCATATATTAGATCATATCTAATGTAAGATTAATATGAGTATCTCACAAGTCTCTTAGTTTTATATCTTATATAAAACTTTATATCAAATATAATAAAGACCACTCTCATTGTTTTCATGGAGGAAAGAAGGCTAAGGTAAACCTTTTAGTTCATTAACATCTCATTATTACCTTAATAATGATAATGTCATTATAATGTAAAATATTAGAAAGAAATTTGTACGATCTCATATGTCTTTTCTATGCTTTGATAAAATTAGACAATCTGATTGATATCAAAATTAAAAAACATAAATTTCCAGAAAGCTCATCCGAGGCTACAATAGGCTCTATAAGCTAATATACTAAGTTGTAATCTTATCATAATACAAACTCTAAGGCCATTCCAAAATGAACTCTTTAAACTAAGAAATCACAATGGACCTCTAATCTGAAGAAACCATTCAGAAACTCCACTTTGCATTCTTTAGCTAAAATTATAATTTAATATCATCATTAACTAATAGATCTTCAATTATTCAATTAGTGCGACTAGAGACAAGTTTCCTCAGAATCTACAATAGATTGTTGAGTATAACATTTCTCACTATCATACTATAAAGGTCAAACCTTTAATAAGCTCACTGTGCTTTTGCTGCGTAAACTATTTGTACATATTATGAACGATTTATAATAAAAGCTCAATCAAGTTCCAAACTCGTAGTAAGCTATGAACAATCTTAGATCTATGGTTTAATGTTAATTTCCGGATCGATATCAAATATCTTTCCCACTATAAGTTATAGGATAACTTTTTTCGATAAGAAAATGACAGAACCATTAAGTATCAAATACTTTGTGAATGATTCTGACATCCTATAGTACTTATATAGAAGTAATAAAAGGGTATTTTCATCTTATTAATTATGTAGTTCCATTTACAGTTTATCACCGTATTTGACTTCAATAAGTCAAGTCTTTTCTACAATAGTCAATATCCAATGTTACACACTATGTAATAAACAATTTTATTACTCGAGATCGTAGAAAAGATATTCTATCAAATAGAATACAATATTCTATTAAATAAAATAAATGATAAACTTCTACTCGTACCTCCGAGGCATAAGTAACATCAATTATATAACAATTATACAAAAGATAGATTCAAAGCTCAAACATTTCAAGATTCGAATTTTCTTCTTATACACATTATATTCGTAACTGTAGAAACTAATGGAACATTAATTAAAATGATGAATTGGTGTTATGGAGCATATCCTCAAGAGTATTGAAACTAATTCGGTAAATCTCAATATCAAACGAATAAAATCGTATAAGATTCTATTTCTTCCATTAATCAGTTCCATCAATATGGAATTGTGGAAGAATAATATTTATGTAAGAATTATATTATTCGAATAACCTTAAAACTAATTGTCATATGTTCGATCGTATAAAACATCTTTGAACAATTCAAAGACTTACGATGAATTTTAAAGATATAATTTTCAAAACTTCAGATTGAATATCTTTGAACCAGTCAAAATATTCTATCCGCGTTTCATCAGAAACACGTATCTAAGTCACGATAGTTCATTGACTAAGTTACGAAGTAAAGAAAACTACCTTAAGTAATTTACAATTCATTAAATTACATACATCTAATGTATCAGTTTAATAAATTTTCTTGGTCATTGGTTAAATGAGATTTAATCACTTTCCCGAATACAATATTCGTTAAATGGATAAGGATATGTGGTGTGATCTCATATCAGACCATCCTTCACCATATGGAATAAGCATCCAATACTTAAGTGATAAAATCTCATAAAATAATGTTCTAAGTTATTTACTTAACCGAATATTTTTTTAATGTTTATCTATTCGCTAATGACACTACTAGTAGTTTTACAATATGTAACAATTGTTTACAAAGAACAAGTAACTATTAAATAGTCGCAAGTTCTGATATCAAATATTGAAACAATCATTCAACAATATTTTAAATAACTAGATGGGAGATTTGATATCCAATATCTACAGTTGTCGTATTATGAAAATCAATATTTTTTATACACAACTATACGCATTTTCTTTCTTTAGTGTTATTATTTACTTTCAAATTATTTACAACATTTACAAATAATCGAAAATAAATAATCGAAAACAAATAATGTCTGACACGTGATCTCTAAATGTCACGAAAGCCAAGAAACGTCATTATTAGATAAACAAAAAACTAATGGGGTTTTCTTAATGCCAGTAAAGAATCTCAAGACATGAACCAATTCATGTCAATCTTTACTGCATAAGAAACTATTATGTCTAGAAGAATCATTATTGTTCTAATCTACAACCTATTCTAGAAATCTGCAACTATAATTGAAGTCAGAAAACATATATAATATGCATGCAGTGGATAAAAGTTTAATTCTATCAAACTAATAGAATAAGGAATAACATGAGCGACAATTTACATAATATTACACACCGCATAAGTTAAGGATTTTTAACATAGCAGTGTCTCCCACTACTTTACGTAATACCGTAATCCCCAACAGAAACGAGAATTCTATAATTAAATTGAATTCTATAATGGGAAGTGGACCCCATGAATATATTTCGACTCACAGCTTTGGCATGTTCTTGCCTACGTATATTCATTAGGTAGACAACTCATTGCCAATCACACTCACAGTGACTTATGGGTTCGATCCTGATCGTTCTCGTTATGACAGTTTTGGCACGTTCACAAGGAGGTGTATCAATGTTAAACTTGTCAATGACAAACTCAAGCTACTGATGTAGTCTTGACAGCTTTGGCACGTTCAGGATTTCCACTTTCACTTCTTATCATATAAGTTCTATCGGCACAAATGAACTACCTTCAACTATAACTGCATAGCTTTGACACGTTACAGCCATAGCATCATGAAAACATTTACATCCACATTCATAAGGAGGGCGAAGAAACAAGTATTCTTAATATCAGTCACTTTCTTAAAACATTATTTAAAAGAGGATTTTCCCAAAAGATGCTTTTACTTTATTTAATCAAATTAAATAAACACATGCATGTATTAAGTAATGATTAAATTAAACATTGAATTTTAAAGGGCTAATCATATCAGGTGTTCAGGATCAGACTCGTTCTGATACTATTTTGTTGGGATTAAATCAGGGAGGCGCAGCGGAAGAAGAGTTATTCGGGCCAAATCGTAGTTTAAAATTTTTAAACTTACGAATAAATTATTTAACATCCAATATTAATAATTCATTCATATTTCAACTAAACATATTTATACGATATCATATAACAACATAAATAATATAGAAATATCGCGAAACTTTGGCAAAAATATTTTTCCACAAAAGAACATAAAACGTGTTTCCGGCCGAATGAACTGACCAATGCTCATGGGGACTACCCAGGTCAGCCCCAAAAATATATGGACAGATCGTGGGCTTCCTGAATAATGCCCAGTTCACTGTTTGGGCAGCCGTTATCCGATAACGCCGTTTTTCGCCGTTTTCGTGTGTTTTCACTCTGAAATAATTTTCGATAAATAATTTTCTTAGGCAATTAAAATAAACAAATTTATTCTAATTACTTAATAAATGAAATCTGAATTTTATCTGAAAAATCATATTTATGATTAATTACTATGAGACCCCTAAATTTTTATAAATTATAATTTAACCCAATTTGTTCAAAACACATCAAGATCAAATCCAATCAATCCAAATTTAATCTACATCAAATATATATCAAATTAAATCATATATATGAAAATTCCCAAAATTAGATTGGGTTAAGAACCTTAATTTCATAAATTACTCTAATTTCACAATTTACATTAAATTGAATAAATTCAACACTTTAATCAATCAATTACAACACCAACGAAGTCTCACCATTATGAAATTAATCAAGAATGATTCTAGGTTAATTATGAATGGCTAATCAACTATAGAATGACAACTTTAATTTCTAATTAATTTATTAACTTAATTACACTGATAAGCATTTAAATTAATCATACATGCATAACATCCTTAAACAAGCTTCCATCAAATTTAATTACAGATTCAAAGAGTAGAGAAACAAACTTAATAACACAATTTGAAGTTAAGAATAATAGAAATATTTTTTATATAGAAGAAAGTATAAGAAGCTTAAAAAAATTCCAAATTTTTGGCTTTGATTTTCCTTTATTTCTTCAATTTTCTCTCCACTCACTTTGTAAAAAATTTGTTAAACTTGTGTTTTTTTGAAAAATGAAACAAAATAATTTTTGTATCAATTTTCTCTCATGGCCGAATTTTGCTCAACAAAATTAAATAACAAATTTTTTTTTTGTTCAAAAATAATTGGCACACATTTTGTAAAATTAAAGTTAACACTTTAACTTTAATAAAGTAAAAAAAATGTGTTCCAATACTTTGATGTCATTTTCTAACTTTAATAAAGCATAATTATGTTATAAGATATTTATTAATTTAATTATATTAATCATATAAAATTTATATAATTAAATAATTAAATACAAATATCTTAAATATAGTATTATATTTACATGAAATATCTCAAATACATATATTAATGATATATGTCAAATATCACAGATTGATATTTTATTAATGTGTATTTAATAAAATCAAGTATTAAATATAAATACACATTAATTCAGAAATGACCGTTAGGTCCCGATTGCATGTATTCTTTGTTTAACCATTAAACGAGTTATAAATAATTAGTGTTATTCATAACAGTTTCCCTAGTGCTCTACAAGTATATTTCATTAGTGAGAATATCTAGATTTAGACATATCCGTCATGAAATCCAATTTCGTGTCCATAATTCACCCACCCATAAATTATGACGATCACAGATAAACTCGCTGAGTCATACAGGTCGAGGGCACTGCATACGTATATTCCATCCTGTTGGGTTTTCTAGGTCTAACCAAGATTAATTAAGCGAATGAAATATGTGAATACATCAAAGTAAAGTTACAGAATAACTCACTTTGATCGGCTTTTAGATGCGATGAACACAAAAATCTTCATTGAAGTGATTTTCGGCCAAGCCCTTTGGTTGTCCTCCATGGATGATCTTCAAGCTCCAAGCTTTATTTTGTGATTCCATGCTCATAGATGGGTTTCCCTATCACCTTCGTGTGACTTCTTATGTGTGCTAGTACTCAGAAAAATTTATCGCAAATCCTTCCTTTGCATCTTGCATCTCTTGGCCATGAGAGATTTTTGAGAGAAAAATTGGCCATTGGCCGAGAGTTTGGAGAGGAGAAAGAAGATGAATGAGTTGTTATATTTGATTTCAAAAAACAAATAAAAGATATACCAATTTTCCAAAAAGGTACAAGGCTTTAAAAGCTTTTCAACTATTCACATCAATCAATGATGACAAGCTTTACATCACTCAAAGTGATATGACTTATATCAGTTGATTGACTAATGATTTGACGCTTGATATGACTTATGGGCCCCACTTGATTCGAAATGCGAGTGGGCCCGCAAACACTCCCGGGCTCGAGTTCACTAATTCCGAATTAATGAATTTTTCCGTTGCGACGTAATTAAATAATTATGCCTAGCAAACTTATTATTCACATCGCTAGCAAATTAATTCTAAATTAACTCGTTTTCTCGAATTAAAATCTAATTTCAATTCGCGTCGAAATCCAATTTCATTTAATATATCGAATATATTATTTTATCGATTAATTCCAAATTAATCGTTCTCTCTCTCTTATATGAATTTTATCCCAGATAAAATTCTCCGTAATTAATCCTAGATTAATTTTCTCTCTCTAATTAATTAATCCCAGATTAATAATGTGCAAGACATACGTCATCGGTGAATCTTCGGGAAGCGACCCAAGAGATCCCCAGATATATTGGTAGTGAATTCGGTCATCGGACTATCCGAACACGTACGTACATAGTACTACATTTTTACCGATTTACGAGACATGGTTGGCTTCTAGCAAAGCACCGTGCCTACCCAATTATCCAGAAATATTCTTAATGGAATATGTGATCTTTGTTAGGCGTAGTATACGTAGTATTGCGTATTTCGATGCAGTATCTGATGTCACATGCTAGACCTGGGGCTGGAATTGTGTCTGCCCCGTACGAAGTACATATCGGATCTCTGGTAACTAGTCTCTATAATCGGATAACTATGACCTTGTCATATTATCCCGATGACTGCAGTACATAAGAGTACCAGTTCCGTATCCTACGTGATCATCATCTCCACTATGACTGGAGTGATACTTCCATCTTGACATCACAGCCAATACACTACGATTCTCAATATACCCAGAAGAGGTGTACACAGAACCTGTTAAAGCCCTGGACGACCAAAACCAAAGTATATTGATTGTCGCAAGTATTAGCGGTGCAAGTCTCAGATTAAGACCAAATACACATACCTTGATTCGGACTTCCATAGACATATAGTCATACTACCAATGGAATTCTGAGGGGTCTATCCTGAGCGAAGCTATTTCCATACCATCGGTAAACACAACCTCCTATCACACTTGCATAAGTATCCAATACTTAAATATATGAGAACTATGCCGTTATGCTCCCACAACGCGCACAAGTGTAATACTAGTCTATTCCGCATTATCGATGTCCAATCTCGATAATACTACGACTAGTGATGTTTTAATGATTAAACCTTCATGGATTGATATTGTCTCATATTATCTCAATCCGGAACTAATCATAAGGACTTTTATCATTTATATATCCCGGTAATCCAATTACAAATGATAAAAGAGTAATTTCCTTTGTCACATAGTTAATTTGTACAACAAGACCATGTTTTGTATAAATAGTGATGTTATGGGTCATAATTGTCCAACATCTCCGTCACAAGTATCCATATTATCCCATAGATATAGATATAAACGTCAAATCTCTATAGGAATAATTCTATCGACGTATCTATTAGCAATCTCTAAATAATATTAGGAACTCACTTCCGAAGTATATTATGGCCATAGATTTAACTGATTGCTAATCACATATGGACTACCTATGCTCTGTGCATATAACTGATGGATTCTTTCTTGATACTCACAGGATATCATGAGCATGAGTCCACACCCAACGAACAGACGGAGGTCTGATCTAAATAGATCGGTGACGTGACTGCCATCTAAGTGTGGATGATAACTCATATATCTACAGTGGTATCTCAAGTCAAAGAATCATTTTACTACTCAACTTAAGAAGATTCTTATTGACGTTGGTGTAACATCTATTAGGAAATCTTCGGTGAGTCGTTCAGTGTTTATCAAATAAACACCTACATGTCTGTATGAGTCTCCCAAGACTCATGGTTCATTGGAATAAACCATCGGACCAAGTCCGATATACAACATATACTGGTCTCAGCGGATTTTACTAACTGACCCGTGTCAGTAAATCTTGACCAGGAACTTAATTTAAGGATATATAACTTATAGTGACACTTCCCAATGTTAATTACAAACTATGTTGTAAATCATGGGGTCTTTGTCTAATATATATATATCACTAAACATATTTAGTTTCAATCTAATCGAAATTAGATCGAATACGTATATAAAAGACAAGAGGTGTTACCATTTAAATTAGTAATATTATGGAAAAATATTATAACATCCCGCCTAGGCCAGGATGTTACCGGCAGGAGACAGGAAAACCCATCTCCATAAGCCTCTAATTCTAACGAACTTTCGGCATGATGTATGCAGAACATCATGCAACCTGGCTTATAGCCAGCACCAGGAGACAACCTGCTTATTCAACTCAAAACATTAACTAGGCCTCAGGCCTAAACTCAATGAACCAAATGTAAATCACTTGGCCTCCGGCCAGAACCTAAATAAATCTATACTATTACATAACCTTTACATATAAGATACAGATGCAATTACAAATACTAAAAAAAAAAAAACAATGAGTCGTGAGGACCCATAACTCGACCTAGGACTCATAAAATCTCTATTGACTGTAATTGGGGCGATCCACTGTCTTCAAAGTCTTCACTAGAATCTTGCTGGCTCAGTATAACTGCCACTAACCTGCAAAACTAACAAACTGTTATGGTTTGAGTCATGAGACTCAGTAAGTAACCATGCTCATAACTTGAGCGATAAAACACACAAGTTCAAATTCAACTCCTTTACTAATCTGAGCTATTTATGAAGTCATTCAGTTATTTACAAAGTCTGATTTCATTATATATATATCTTAGTTATTTAACAACTAGGTTACTTGTGACCAATTTTCTCTATCTATTCTTTCTATTAAACATTGATCAATCATACATATATGTATATGTATTTATTTATCATAACTACCATTCCCGAAAAGTTTCTCTTGTGTAAGCATACAACTCATGCCAATATCAATCTTCATATGCATATAAACGTAATAATGCTATCATGCATTAGTATAAGTTATATATAACTCAAATGGTATCTAAATGTATGATGTATATGCACAATTTATAAATTAAGCTCTATTTTAACATGTCATGCTTTTGTAATACTTATTCTATATAATACATACTCATATTATCATCAATGTACTATACATACACCTCACACACACGCATATTCATGTCCATCTACCCACTTAACCTCTTGTACTTACAGACCAGTTTCATCTATGTAATGATTCCATGACATGCTTTATAATACTACAAAACCCTTTCTGAAATACTCTTTTCTGAAAACTTCTTTCTGAAAATTTTTTTGCTAAACACTTATTTTGCTTTTTCTTTCTGGAAAAGCTCTTTCTGAAAACTGTATCTGAAAATTGAAAACAAAAAACTTTCTCTGAATACTCTATCTCTGAAAATTATTTTCTGGAAATCTGATTTTTCAAAATTTTTTTTTCTGAAAACTGAAATCTTAGTGTCTGTAGAAAAACTGACGCATGGGGGTGTTACGTATCGCCGTCTCCTCATACGCCCTTGAGCCAGATATGCAAACCCATGACATTGAGGCGTTACGTATCGCCGTCCCCCAAAGCATGCCATACCTGCCCTGAAACTGGTGGTCTTGTGGCGTTACGTATCGCCGTCCCCCAAGCCACAAACTGGAGTCGGGGGTGCGGATCTATGCTACCACCCAAGCTCAAACTGGGGCCTAGGGGTATTACGTATCGCCGTCCCCCTAGTCCATCTGGAGGATCTGAGAGCGTTCCCTCAGTCCTCAACATGTACACATGTTTCTGAATCCGTCAATTCCAAGGTATCCGTCAATTCCAACTGAATCTCAAGTTACATACTGGGGTGAGTTTTTACCTCATGCCCCGAAAAATTTAAAACCATATACAATATCTCAGAACTGTAGAAACATTTTCCTGAAATATATAGTCTTTCAAAAATATCCTGAAACTTTTCTTTAAAACATTTGAATCTTTGAAAACATTCTTAACTTTTGCTCAACTGCTGAAAATCTTAACACACATATATGCACATGCTTTCTCATGCTCCTTTCTACCTTAGCCATACTTTCTTATAATGTCATACATGTACATGTACATATTCATGCATATTCATCAATTAATGATGTGCGAAATTCTAATCTTACATGCTTCCATCTATAATGATCTTATAATGCATATGCTCATAATATCATCAATATGCTTTGCTTACACTAAGACGTATATAATTTATCATACATTCATACTACCAATAATGTACATATGCATATACTTTTCATACTATCTTACTAATTTTATACTTATATTTATAATCACATTCAAACTATGATGTTACATCACTCTATACACATACACAATGTTTTCATCTTCTTTCAAATCATTTAATTAACATCTAGGCTATAGTATTCATGAACTATTCATTTGTTTAACTTGCATAATTATGCCCTTCATTAGCCTTACGTCACATATCAATATTTATATAACTAACAGTATTACTCACATACATTACTTATATGTTAACTCTTCATCACATATCCTTACAAATGTCGAAACATATGTTCATGCTCAATCATATGCATATCTATAATATGCATGTTTACTTATTTCTCCGTGCATACTTACCCACGTTTTATGCTTAAATGCTTGCTTCCTTATAATTTATCATCTTTTAAGCTTTAATCACATTCCCTAGGGTGTAGTTTCTATGACCCCCAACCCCAAGTATTATTACATTATATTCATATATTTTATCATTCTTTAACTTTAATCTTGGACTTTCTAGTATCTTACCTGCATATATATACATCTCATTCTATGGTTTACGTATACTTATAAAATTACTTTATTATCTAAATTCAAACATAACACGACACAAGTAATCATCACATGGATTACTTACCTAGCTAGGTGAACGCTCGTAATCTTGGTTCGATCTGTCAAAACAAATAACACATGGTCAAGACTGCTATTTGTGGAACTTTATACTCATCTATATAAACTTCCGGACCTTCCCGGAATACACGAACCCTCTCTGATCCTACGGTTCAAGTTTCATTACTCTATTATACCCTTATACCTATTCTAAATTAGCTAGATGACTTAGATTCTCATTTTATGCGTTTGACGGTAAATTTTACGGAAAAATTTCCGCAAACGCTACGGAAGGGTCTCGAACCCTCCGAACTTATCCAGAATGACTTAATTACCCTCGCAATACCATATTTATATCATCTTCATGATTACAGTCATCTATGCTCAGTCGAGCGAGGAACTCTGTTTTACTGGAAACTCGCTAATTCTACCGGATCAATCTAATTTATTTTATTTCCACCTGGATTCTACCACATTCATCGTTTTAACTGTTAATATCACATCTAATTCATTTCATGTCAATTCGATATACTATGGAACTACTGGAAGCATCTGAATATTAAAATAATGAAATTTTAACGGAGAGTCATACTGAAATTCCGAGGGCATATTCGGACTCCCAACGACCATACGAACGCTTTAGTGTCATCGGAATTCCGGTCAAAGATACTGTTCATTTGGGTTTTATTATTCACGTGCGGCTTTCTTCCTCGTTTTACGTGATTCCCGGCCCCAATCGGAGAAATCGTCACCACCATCTCGTAGTACTCGTCGAGGGCTTCGATTTAGAAGGTGGCTCGGGCCGTGAAATAGAGCAAACCCATTCACGCCACTAATTTCCCTCTCCTATGCCGATTCTGACGATCCCTAGTATCGATGCCGGCCACCAGCAGGTGCGCCGTGGCCTGAAGACTTGGGGGCCGGTGGTACACCGGTGAGCTGTTGGCCAGAGGCCGCCGGCGAGGCTTCTTCTTCCTTTCTCTCTCCTCACGCATGTTTCTCTCTGTCTCTCGTTTCTTTGCGTTTTTTTTACTTTTCTTTTTATGTATTTCCTTTTTTCTTTGTTAATTAGTAGTAGTAGTAGTAGTAGTAGTAGTAGTAGTAGTAGTAATAATAATAATAATAATAATACAAAATATCATCACCTATTAAATTACCAAAATGCCCTTATTAATAAGGGTAATTTCGGAAATCTATAATTTTGAGGGGCCGTCTGGCACGATTCTCAAAAAGTGTTCAACACGAAAGTTGTTCGTCTCAGAAAACAAGTCTGATGAATCAGGAATCAACTCGATCGGAGTTCGTTTGCTAATTTGGTAACCAAATTCGCAAACTTTACGCGTATAATAAAAATCGCGTAACTGATTCTTTTGAGACGATGTATCTTCCAATGCGACAAATCTTCATTTCATATTATTCTATTCCATATTTCATTGTTTGAACTCTTATTCTTTATTATCATCCTGTTCCGAGACTATAACGTCAGTCCGGGAATCTTCTAGAACAGTCCCAAAAATATTGGATGTTACAAATATATTGCTCATATTTATGAATCGGATATAAATGCGATCCGGATTGGCGCTCAGAGCACCAACCCTTTCATTGTTGTGTGTTGCTACTCATAAGGTCATGTGCGTCACGAATCACGCTACAATAGATGGCGGCTGTCGGCAAACTGGGTTATTATGTCGGCGTCACGATGCGTGAAAGCTTGGGCATCACGACACATGCTACAATATGCCGCAATGATATCGCAAGTGTTGAATTATTGGTGTGCATCGCAACATAGAGAAGGTTACGCGTCGTGACGTGTGAACAATAAATTTTCCCATTTTGCCCATTTTCATCTGTTTTTCGTCGTTTTAGCCCCGAGTTAATTCCATTTAGTCCGAAACTTTATTTATCTGCAAAACAAACAAAAACACATCAAAAAGTTCATAAAACCTGAGAAACTAAATAAAATATTAGTCAAATGGGCGGTAAATATTGATATATTTTCCGCCCATCATACCCTCAAATCTAATATTTTGCTAGTCCTTGAGCAAAACAAATAAAACAAAATGAATAAACAACTAAAACTAAATTAAACTAACCCACTTTCGTAGGGATCATGGTTGCATTTAGCATATGTAACAAGCCTTTAAACCCCTAGGTGTCCCTAGTGGACGAGTTATTGTCTCGTGAGGGCTTACAGCTACGATACCCACAAACGTCAATCATACACATGCAAAAATAAATAAATAAATAAAGAAATAAAATAAATGAAAATATTAGCTATATATATAATTTCCCTAGAGAATGTCTAGCAACAAAGTTAAAGGAACCTTCAAAATGCATACTACAACTAAAATCATTTCCTTTCATCAAAATCTCTAAATCAGACTCTAAGTGTGTGTGTGAATAATTCTACAAGCAACTTCGATTCTAAGTTTTAACTAGGTGAGTTTATCTCAATTATTAGTAGTTGATGGGTCAAATCGACCTATCTATTAACAATTATTATGTATGCTATAATATGCATAAAGTGAGGTATGATTTTTTTTGAAACTTTACCGTTTTACGCAAACGATCACTGCTTACTGAGGCAAGATGTCCGGTTACGAAGTAGAAGCTTATTTATTAACTAACTCAAGCCGTACAGTTTGACACAAATAGTCACTACGGGCCAGACAAGACATCTGGTTACTAAGTAAGAGCTTGGTCATATTTTATTCATCATTTTTTTTACCTCATATCATAAATAAATGTAGACAAATACAGATATTCAGGCAAATGGTTATTCATCATCCACCGATTATTTCAACTAGTCACTTTGTCAATTCCTTATTATCTAACTGCTACAGAACTATGTTCTAGTGAATATGAGTCTAACCTAGATATTATGCTCAAAATATAAGATGAAAGTGAAATTAACATTTATCGTTTCCTAGAACTTTTACTAAGACAAACAATCACATCATTAGACTATTTTTTTGGTATTTTTGAATAAAGCATGTAAAAATTAAAACATGTAAGACACGCAAGACACAAGAAATGCAGGGAAGAAATGCAACATGAAAGAAAAAATAACGGAGAAGCCAAATAAAAATAAACAACCTCACTCCCAAACCTAAACCTAGCATTGTCCCAAATGTGTTACAAAACAAAAGATAAAGAAGGGAACAATGGTATCATGGTTTAATCATTCCTCAGCCCCTTCATCATCGCTACCATCTTCTGAAAGGTCAGGGAATACATGAATCTTTCCATCGTTCATGTTGAGATGGCGAGCCATTTGTTAAAGAAATTACCTCATAGCCATACTGTCTTTTACCATGAAGTCAATACGATATTCCATTCGTTCTATGTGCTGTGTCAGAGAACGGAATCGCGATGGTCACCGAATGGGTCGATGATGCTGTTGCGGTGCTATAGTGTAGAGGAAGAGCCTGCCTCAGCAGACATCTCTGCTTGGAGTTGTTGAATGATTTTTGTTGTTAGTGCAGTGGTGGGCTGAGTCATTTTTCCCTATGATAAACAGGCACCTTGGCTAGCATGCATAAGTTTATGATCAAGCTGTAGTACAGCAGGCCAGTTTGAGCAGAACGTGATACTCGAACGATATTGGTTTATATCAGTCCTCCTACATCAATAGTATGGCCCTCAAATAGAGAATGTAGCAGGATCATCTATTCCTTTATGACATTAGTAATACGGGTACCTGGCAGCAGTGTGCGGGTTAGGAAATGAAACCAAACCCTAACATCTGGCTTGAGATATCATGAGCTCATCTTCAAATATTCTCCGCTACTACTCATGTCCCAAACAGCATTGGGGATGCAAAGTGTTTGTGTTAGATGAGCCATATCTAGATGCTATATCACTGCAGTGTATTCATCTATCTCCATATCAGGCAACCCATAATACCCGTTAATTGTGGATCTATCAAAAACATCATCTGTAGCCCTCTCACTAACACTTGGTACGTCTGATGCTCATAAGCATTGGTGTAGAACTCAAGGACTACGGGTATGCAGCCTGGGGTAGGCTAATGACAAAGCTTATGCTAGTGCCTGGTGGCGATAACACTGTCAATTTAGGGGTACGGCCCGAGGTCTATATCAAAATCTTCTCCATAATCGGGACTTTTTATCCCATCCCTTTTTCATACCGACGCTCATTGGCTACAGACATAATTTTTATGGTATCGTAACCCGATCCAGCAGTCGCTGAGGTTCACGTTCTTTTAAGGGCTATTTCGTAATTTTTGAAAAGTTTGGAAAAAATCAGCAGGACCTCCCTTTAATTTTCTGTATTTTCCATTTTTCACCCTAGAGTTCTAACACTTCAATATTCGCCCCCCCAAATTCTACGATTATATTTCAACAACAGCCAATACACAACACAATCTCAAGCAAACTCAATTCGCACACACCTACAGTTTCCATTTTTTTTAAACAACAAACTCAAACATACACATGCAAGCTCTGAAACAACACGTAAATTATTGCAATTTTTATCAATAACAAATCACTATTTTGGCAAAATAAATTAGGCAAACTCAAAAAGTAAAAAGGAACGACATTACTTGGATGGTGTGAGTTCTTCCCCAAAATTTGAGTGTCCATTGCGCAAAGATGGCGTAACTTGTGGTTGTGAGTGATTTAGGTAATTTAGGGATGGATTTGATGGATTTTAATGGGTTGGTTTGAAGAATTTAAGGGCGAAATCAAATGGAGGATGGTCGAGTCCCAAATTCGAGCAGCTCATGCGTAAATGAGGATAATTGTGTCCCAAATCCGAGCTTTGCACACGAAAATGAGGGTTGATATGCAATTTAGTTGAGGATTTGATAAGATTTGTTGAAGAAGATGAAAGATGGTGATGAAGAAGGTGAAAAATCGAGAGAGAATATGAGAAAATAGAGAGAGATGTCAAGAAAAATGGGCTTGGTCTGCTTTTATTGTGGCCTAAAATCGAGCGCGCGTCGCGACATAGAGTACGGCACATCATGATGTGGAACCCTAAAAATTTGGGGATTTTCACGTTTTAGGTTAGCGAGTCGCGACGGGCAAGGTCTTCTGTATCGCGACATATTTTTTTGGCAAAATACGAATCATTCGAACATATCCACCAAAATGCATCTCAAGAGTTGATTCCTTACTTTTCCATCTCTAATGAATTGAATTTTTATCTTCACGATTTTGTCAAACATTCTTCCGTGATAACCCCTGTTTAACTGGCTTTTTTTTCCTTAAGTGTTCCATCTGTGTTTTCCCTAAAAAAATAACATAAAAAATTTAAAAATGCTACAACATGTGTACACAAAATAAAAAATGAAAATTTAGAAGGGTTGCCTCCCTACTAGCACTAAATTTATCGTCTTCAGCCAGACGTGTCTAAAGATTACCCTTCAAAGAGGCATCAATATGGTTTTGGACGTCTGAGTGAGGATAATCCCATGTGCGTTGCTTTTGAAGGGCCTCTTCCGACGATGAGGTAGCCAAAAGAATTTTGTTCGACTCAGTGCTCGCGCCACCTTCTTAAACTTTATCTCTCTTTTGGTCTATGACAGGAATGACAGGTGATCAGATGGTTTTATATAATGCTTGACCTTGAATGAGAGTATCATTCTGTCAAGTTTTTGGGCGGTGTCCTTGATATGTACTCCCCAATATTGTGGTATTTCCTCTGGTGTCAAGAGATTTTTGTAAGGACTGGTAGTTTTTACTATTACATATAGTGGTACTGTTACATACAGGATGAAGGCACATAAAATAAATTATGTTGAGACTTAAATATACTCATGGAATGACTTTGGGGACAATCAATAAATTCTTCGAAGTCCTAGGACGAGACTGTGCAGTGTTCTCTTTTGGACAGTTCGTGGTATTTGAGGCATAAATTTTTCATATAAACGCATATTTTTATGAATTTTATATCGCCGTAAATCGAAGATCGAGATCTATGACTTTTGCATTGAATATTTTTCCAAATTTGGACCAGAAATAGGTCAAAAATATAAATTAAAAATTTAGATGAATAGTAATTTCAGACCCAAATGGAAAAATCTCAAACTTTCTCTATTTTTCTACACTCTTATATATTATTCTTAATATCAATTGGGTACTACTATATAAAGAGGGCTACTATTCATTATTTTAGGAATTTGGGAAAAAAAAGAAAGAAGAGTGAGACGTGAGAGAGAAAAGAATAAGAAAGAAAGAAAAGAAGAAGGAGAAGAAAGAAGAGGAGAAAGAAGAAGAAAAGAAGAAAGAATAAGGAAAATAAGAAGATGAAGCAAAGTGAGCATAACGACCAGTAGAGACCTTGGAAAAGTTGAGAATCCAACAAAAATAAGGTAATAAAACTAAACCTAAATTTCAGGTTATGAGATTTTGGAAAATTGATGTTATGGTAGTTGTAGTGCCATGTTATGTGTTGCATATTAGTGGTTAATTAATAAAGAAATAGGTTATGGGGTAAGTTGTCTAAGCTTGGGAAGTTTAAAGATTTAGTTAGTAATGATGGTTAAATGAGTAATTAATGATGATAAAATGATAGTTTAGTAAATGTGGAGTTGATGTAATTTGATGGATTGTGTATTGGAAGTGTTATGGAAGCTTTGGGGATGTTTTTTGGGTATAATTTGGTGAAGTATGTGAGATAGATTAAAAGTTGTTTATTGATGAGTTGGTGGTTTAATAAATGTGAAATGGAATGATATATGATGTATTGAACATTGAATTTTAGTATGGAAATGTTGGTATGGGATGCAATTTGATGATTGGTGCATTGGATGAACTTGAAGAAGTAAAATATAATCTTGGAAACCCAGGTCGCGTCGTGACGTTGAAGGACTTTGCATCGCGACGCAAGATGAAAATGACCACATGCTTCTGGACGCTGAACGTCGCGACGTACAAGGGTTTGCGTTTCCGAAAATTAGTTTTAAACCCCCTAGTTCTGTCCTAGCATGTTAGAGACCACCCTTAAAGTCTCGTATCAGCTTGTGAAGATATCCTATATCAAATTATGATCATCATAAGCCTAGTGTATATAATATATAGATGTATCTTTAAGTATTGTGAAGTATCGAGGATTATTTTACTACGTTGAAGCTAATTAAGTTCCCGATCATAGGTTACCCACAGAAACTGCAATCTCCTTGGACAATGGACCAGTGCCAGCCAAATTCCAAAACAGTGAGTGGACACTCTTTCCTTAAGTTGATTTTCATTTAATAATTTTTAATATTAGACTTAGTTTTGCGCATTTAAGGCGTTATCTGAGTTTACTTGCAAATATATTTGATAAAGAATGTTTTAAGAAATGATTTAGAAAGTAATGATTTCAGAAGTATGATTTTATGTTTTTCGGGACATGGGGGAAAAACCCACCCCAGTATGCAACTTGATACAGTTTGGAATTGATGGACAGAGACATGTGCACATGTAAAGGACTGAGGGGACAACGATACGTAACGCCCTCAGATCTTAGAGCAGGGCTAGGGGGACGACGATACGTAACGCCCCTAGACCCTAGTTTTAGAGCTTGGGTGGTTGTATAAATCTGCACCCCCAATTCTAGTTTGTGGCTTGGGGGACGGCGATACATAATGCCCCAAGACCACCAGTTTCAGAGACAGTAGTGGCATACTTTGGGGGACGGCGATATGTAATACCCCAAAGTCATGGATTTTCACTACTAGCTACAGTTAGGCGTATGGAGGGATGGCGATACGTAATGCCCTCATACGTCAAGGTTTTTTCAGATACAGAGTAGCTCACAGTGATCAGATTTTCAGTAAATAGTTTTTTCAGAAACCAGAGTTCCAAAAGAAGTTTTCAGAAAGACAAGTTTTATAAAAGGGATTTCAGAAGAAGTTTTTAAAAAAGAGTTTTCATGTAAAGATGTTTCTGACATTATAGTTTTGAAAACAAAAGCTTTTATATCAATTTTTAATTTTTCGTACACTCACTTAGATTGTACAACGATCTAACCCCCCACTCTCAGTGTTTGTTTTGCAGTGTTCCAAGAGGACGAGCTCGAGATGACGGATACTGATGGCAGTTAATAGTGTTTTGAGTCCATCAGTTCAGAGTCAGAGAGCATAAGAGTCCAGTCAGAGTCAAAATAGAAGTTATGTACTAGTTTCTATTCATGTCGTCGTCATTATAAAGACACATGTTTTATGTACCCCATTTTTGGAGTTGAGTTTGCTGATAAGTTGTTGAGTTTGGGCTACGGTCCCTTACATACTAGAGAAAATAGTATCAGAAATTGAATAGCAGTTATTAGAGTCAGAGGCTTATGAGGTTACTACGGTCTATCCCCTGCCAGTAGCATCTCCCAGATTAGGGATGTTACAATTTCAATATGGTCAAACACTTTTTCATCCATTTGTTTTGCATCTTGCTCCACTTTTCTTCACATATGTATTTTATGATCTCTTCATTTAGCTATTCATCTGTCATTTTTGTAATGCATGCTTCAAGATCTTTATTTTGAGGATGTAGAGTTTCATCCTCATTTGTTAGTGTTGTTGGTACTGACAACTTTGCTATTTCTTCCTCCTCAGTGATCGAAGAATGATCTAGATCAAGTTGAGATTTTGCTTGTTCGAGCTCCTGAACTGATACCTCCGACTCTTGATACTATTCAGTATCTGTCTCGATTAAGGTTTCATCATGAAATCTTTAGTACTCGAAGGCTTCATCAGTGTCATCTAAAAATATTTTGTGAGGTATATAGCTCTGGTTTTCTATTAATTATCTCATTTGATCTGTCAGTCTTCGTATGGTTTCTTCTTGACTCTCAAGCATGTCATCCAACTATTCTTCTCGTTTCTTTATTATGTCCATCATCATTTTTATCAACCTTGATTCTTCTAATGGTTCTGGTTCTTGAGGAAGATCGTAGGTTGATGGTGGATAAAATGGAAAATATGGTTAAGTGAAATATATTGGTTCATCATATGTAGGTCTCTGATAGCTCTGCCATCTTGAATTATAGTGGTACATGCATTGATCACTCGGGTGGTTACATTATATATCTCACATCTAATCATTGTGTTCTGAAATGGTTGAGTAAATATTGTGTTGATTGGCTATGACATCGATGGATAGTTGTTGGGCTGGACAACAGGCCTCAGAAAATCTGACTGTTGCTCTCTAATAGGGGGGTGTATCTTCACGTCTTAAAGCTCGTAATGCATTCATCGCCCAATAGTGATCCATTTTCAACCACCTGAAAATAAAAGAAAGAAATAAAAATTACAAAAAAATAAAATAAAATTAGATACAAGTAAATTATATAGTTTCAAAATTAATAACATAAGAAAAAATAAGTCCCCGATAATGGCGCAAAAACTTGATCGAGTGAAATCACACACGTAACACAAGCGCACATATCGCTCAAGTAGTATAAGAATATCGATCCCACGAGGACTTAATTCCTTTACTATTATTAATTATTGACGTTAAATGTTTACATGTATCTAATTAGGGAAAAATGGGGTTGTTCGCTGGTAGAAGTTGGATTTGATTAAAATAAATAAAACTCAAAAATAAAACAAAGGAAATTAATAATAAAGAAACATCTAGGGTTGTGAATCCGTCCAATATTATTACAATGATGAATTGATTCTCTTATACATCTGTAATAAATCAGTTGTTAACCTGGAACACAGAGATATACATAAGTCTCTGTCAAGATCGAATGCAAACACCCAAAGTAACTAAATTAACTATATGTCTATGTTAACCAAGAAACTCTGAATTCATTAAGTTCAAGTTCCAATTATGGCTACCCATGTCCGACAGGTAAATGTCTATCTTGGAAGGAAATCTCCCATAAAGTGAGATCGTGAGCTATTAAATCTAAGGCTGAAACCTAAAATCCCTTCGTCAGGTTCATTTTAAGTTTACCACATCAATCTTATTGGTGATCAGGCAACAAGAAGCATTAAGATTAAAATCCAATAAACTAGCCTAATGTATTGCCCATTATATTAAAAAAAATCAATTATTAACTCGTGAATATTGTGCTCATCACTTCCCTAGAATAAAAATAAAATGCTGGGGTTAGGGGATCTACCTTTAATATTTCAAATCTAGAAATCTCCCTAATTATAATATATAAATTTGCATGAAATATCACCTGACCATATATGCGGTATCCAATTAAGTCAAATTTAATTAAACCCAACCGGCCATAAAGACGGTACCCAATTAAGTCAGGATTAAGAATATTTTAACTAAGTCTAACTGATCATAAAGGCAGTATCCGATTAAGTTAGGTTTTCAGATAATTTATATATTATAATTTAAGGGAGATTAATCTAAATTATTCATATTAAAAGTTTCACCATTCCTCTAGCGGAAATTAACTACAAAACATAAAAGAAAGATAAAATAAATAAACTATTATTACTACTAAAAAAAATACATTACTATTAATATATACAAACAAGATACAATCCACAGTTCCTTATTAAGAAAGCTAAGGAAAGTATGAATTTTCTAAATAAAATCAGCTTCAATTTATAGGCAAAATTTGAGCTTGCACGTCACGAAGCGTGAAGGCTTTCGTTTCATGACCCCTCATGGATTGCTGACATGTGTATGCGGCTTGCTGAGATGTTGACATGTGGCACTTGTTTTTCGATGCGTCGTGACTCATAAAGTCATGCGCTTCACGACTTGCGCTATAGTAGATGGCGCTATCGGCAAACTGAATTATTATATTGGCGTCGCGACGTGTGAAGGCTTGGGCATCGTGACGCGTGCTACACTGATGATGCAAGTGATGATGCATGTTGGCAGCTGAATTGTTGATGAACGTCGCGATGTAGAGAAGGTTGCGCATCGCGATGCGTGAATAGTAAATTTCTCATTTTGCCCATTTTCATCCATTTTTCAACGTTTTAGCCCTGAGTTGATTCCATTGGGCCCCGAAACTTAATTTATTTGTAAAAAAACATCAAAATATTCATAAAATTCGATAAACTAAATAAAATATTAGGTCAAAGGGGCGGTAAATATTGATATGTTTTCCGCTCATAACACCCTAAAACTTAACAGCAATAAAATATTAATGCAGAATATTAAAATAATGCAGAAAATAATTCAGCTCCACAAATCAACACAGTAATTTGTTGACGAAGTGGAAAACTCGTGCGAGTAAAAAATCACTCTAAGGATCTCGGCTACCAGCCCAAATCCACTAAAAAGAGAAAAAAAAACTTACATTGATAGTAAAAGATATATGGTGGAAACTTTACCAACTCTAGTACCTCTAGACTGCAAGAACTTGAAGAACTCATCGAGCCCCTATCCCATGGTTTTCTTCAGAACCTATGAAGTCTCTGAGTGAATCAGTTCTGAAACGTCAGAACTTCAACTATCAATCTTACTCCTTGAGAATTATGAAGGTTTAGGAAATTGAGTTTTGATTTGTGTTGATGGTTTAACAAAGATCAATCTCACAAAAAAAGTGAAGACAAGGAAAACAATGAAGTCTTCAAAGTGAGAAAAGAATAGGTTGAAAAGTTATGAAGGTTTGCAGCTTTTAGAGAATATTTTTTCAACCTGAGGGAAAATGATTATGTGTTCTTTATATAGGTAGGGTAAAAAGAGAGGCTTCCCAATATCAAACTAGGTTAAAAAAGAGTCCAAAATAATTCAGTTCCGAACAGGGTTTGAACACCACTCGAACGTGTTCTCTCTGGACAGGTTCATTCGAACGCTTTCTCGAATGCACCAAGAACGTTTGCTCTATGGAATGTTTCGTTGGAATACTTACTCAAACGTACCACCAACGTTTGCTCTCTGAACTATTTCATTCGAACCCAACAACGAACGTGCCACTAACGTCACATGTTCGAACGCTTCAATGAACGCAACACTAACGAAGTTGCACCAGCTTTTCCAAATACCAGTTCAATTGCTTCAAGTTCTTCAAGACTTATTACAACTCAATTAAACTTATTTTATTACGGACATTGTCAATAAAAATGAAACTAACATCTTATAATAGTCTCAAATGAATCTTTATCGTATATGTCATGGTGGGTAAGGTGTGTCGTTTTGAAATTGTGCATCACTTTTTAAAGACTATGGTTCATTCTCTTTCATAGTGTTTGAAAGTTACAAAAAAATAAAAATACACCATATATTAAAGGAAAATCCTTTTGATCTGCCTAATTTCGATTCTTGCAATTTAGTCATAATTAATTTACTGCCATTAATGCAAAACCACAATCATTTTCTAGATTTTGACAATAATATCTTCCAATTCTCAATTTTATTTCCATTTTTCTTAAGAATTTATAAATTTTATTCCTTCTTAGGTAAATATAATGATCTAGTGACAGGTTAGTAAATCCACATTCTTTCCAAAAAAATTAATGATAATCACTTTCATCATTTTTTTTTTAAAAATACTAAAAAAAATACTTTGTTTTGAATACAGGAGAAACCTCATGTTGACCCCGAATGATTGCATGGGTACTAATGAGTAGAAAATATATCAATATTTATCGCTCATTTGACCTAATATTTTGTTATAGTTTCCCGAGTTTTATGAACATTTTGATGTGTTTTTGTTTATTTTACAGAAAAATAAATCAAGACTTAATGGAATCAATCAGGACTAAATGTGGAACAAATAAGGTCAAAAACTGGACTTGATATTTGGATTTTGGAGGTTGAAAACTTGAAATGGCGTTATAACGAAGTATAATTTCTGAAATTTCAACTTTGTGCTATTGTTGTATTTTGGCTATAACTTTTTATTCTGATATGGGATTAAGGTGATTCAAGTTCTAGATGAAAGAATACTCAAAGATCTACAACTTTGACACTCATAGGAATTTCGAATTCTGAAGATTTCATTACCGAAATTGATGAAAAATATGAAAATGTGTTATGTGTAATATTTAAAGTCATTTTCAAAATAAAAAAAAATATATAAAATGAAAAAAAAATGAAAATTGTCAAACTTCCACCAAATATGTGTATATTTGGTGGAGGATTTGGTGTCATGTTTTGTGCCATGTTTGGTGGAGATAAAATTTTACCTACAAATACCAAGCCATTTCATTTGTAAATTTCATATTTCCTTTGGTTTCTTGATAAGGAATTAAGGATTATATCTTGTGTGTTTTATTTAATAGTTTTATAATGTATTTTTATTTTATTTTTAGTAGTAATAATAGTTTGTGTGTTTTTACTTTCTTTTATATTTAGTAATTAATTTCCGCTAGGGGAAGGGTGAAACATTTAATATGATAATCTAGATCAATCTCACTTACTTTATAATATGGAAATTGTAATTTAATAATATGGATTAATGTTGATACTGCCTATATGACTGGTTTTAGTTATTTGACATAATGTGACACCGCCTATATGCTCAGTCTTTAGGTGACAAATGATTACCCCATATATAGATGGTTTATGGACAAATAATAACAATGCCTTTATGGCTGATTTAACTTAATTGAGTAATACTGATAATTTTTATATTATAATAAAGTGAGATTCTTAGATTTGAAATATTAGAGGTGGATCCCCTAACCCCAATATTTTATTTTTAATTTAGGGAAGTGATGAAATACAATATTCACAAGTTTAATAATTGATTTTCTTTATATAATGTGTGATGTTTTGGCTTGTTTATTGAATCTTAATCTTAATGCTTCTTGTTGTCTGATCACCAATAAGATTGATGTGGTAAACTTAAAATGAATTTGGAAAAGAGATTTTAGGTTTCAGACTTAGACTCAATAGCTCATGATCTCACCTTAGGGTGGATTTCCCTTAGGGAGATTTCCTTCCAGGATAGACATATACCTGTCGGGCGTGGGTAGCCACAATTAGAACTTGAACTTAATGAATTCGGGGTAACTTGGTTAACATAAGAATATAGTTAATTGAGTTGCTTTGGGTGTTAGCATCTAACCATCGACAGAGGCTTTTGCATATCTTCATGTTCCAGGTTAACAAACTGATTTATTACGTATATATAAGAGAATCAATTCATCATTAGAATAATATTGTGTGGAATCACAACCCTAGATGTTTGTTTTCTTTATTATTAATTTCCTTTGTTTCATTTTATATTTTTATTTATTTATTTATTTAGCAAATCCACATTCAACCAACCAATCAAGCAATCATTTCATTCTCACCTCAATTAGATACTTGTAAACATTTAGCATCAATTTTTAATAAAAACAGTAGAAATTAAGTCATCATGGGATCGATATTTTTATACTACTTGAGCGATATGTGCGCTTGCGTTACGTTTGTGTTTACCACTGATCAGATAAATTGATACTATCTTAGGATCTTATTAGGGTGTTATCCAGAACTCGATCATGAGACCTTGAAGATAATGTCTCAAACTCCAACAGCTGGGTTACGACCTTTTTGACCCCAAAAAAATACTACACTTCTCAATAAATATCCAACTTTTTTTTTATAGAAATTATAAGTAGACTTGTAATTAAATTACAAAAAATGAAAAAAAATATTCATCTATTAAATAGTGGGATCAATGTAATAATTTTTTCTTATAAATTAGCAGATTTTTTTTATCCAATTTATTTTAGATGGAAAATCTTAGATATGCTCCTAATAATTGTTATATACAGAGAGATTTTCTGTTTTATTTTTTCACTTTAGCGCAATAAATTTTAAACCCAATTAGCTGAAAATAATAATAATAATAATAATAATAATAATAATATAATAATAATAATAATAATCTAAAACCGTAAAACCAATACAAGACTTGAAGACTATCATAACCCTTTTTACGACATTCATTGGCTTTGGCTGGCTGCAGGTGTCACATCCTATCTTAAAGCGCTCTTGTTGAGTGTTAATGCTGCAATTTTATTAAAGAAAAACAAGTAAAGAAGATCAAATGGATTTAAAAGCTAAAAAGTAAATTTTGTACTTGGAAAACTTCAAGTATCATCAAATATTTTCTTAATCGCACTTAAAAAGTTCCTTCTGGTTTGAAGGGATATCAAGAAACTTAGTAAATACAACACACCTTCCACTATTGACTTCAACTTCCGAGGGCTTTTGCCAGGCACCTCTCATTTATGTCAATTTTATTTATAAAAAGGTAAATACATTGTATAATTTAAGGGTACATCAGGGTTGAATATTGTTCGGTTCTATCCGGAACCGATTGGAATTGGATCGATCTTTCAGGTTTGGAATTGGAATCGGTTGATTCCGATTCTAAATTTTCGGAACCGATTTTAACCGGTCCGGTTCCAGTTCTAAAATAGTCGGAATCGGAACCGGACTATAGAACCAATTTCTGGAACCAAATATAGAACCGATTTTTGGAACCGAATTTAGAACCGGATGTAGAAGCAGCTTACAAGCAAGGATGATTCCCTGAGTGTAGCAACTATCCATGCATAGTATCAGGTAAGCTTCTTCAATTTCCTAAAAGAACCAATACCGATATATGAACTGCAAAGATAAATCAAAATCGTGAAAATAGAGTCACATGAAAGATTTATATAGATATTCCTAACTTCCCATTTTGAAAATGTTAGAACTAAGGAGGCTTAAAAATAAATGGAAGTCGCTATAAAAAATCAGAGTCACATTGATTAGTTTTAGAAATCAAAATGCAATTAAAATAACCACTTCAGCTGGGTTTAATAAAGTAATAAACAAAATTAACACAAACAATCCAAACAATATTAGAAGAACTACATAAGAATTCTTCAAATAAAGAAGGAATCAGACAGTGGTCAATTGCATAGTCATTCATATTGACCCCCTGTTAGGGACTGTCGTGAGTCAAACACTGAGATTGCTACTAATGTTGACATTACTGATGCAGAATTTATAAACAATAGGTCTATTGTGCAAATAGGAGCTGCAGCCCAAGCAATTTACAAGGTTTATAGTAGAAGAAGCAAGATGACAAAAAGTGTGGAGGCTGAGGTAGCAAATTAGTTTTACAAAATGATGAGAGAATATTCAGAAGATTTGGGGAGCACCAGAAGGGAACATATATGGGAGAATTAGAGGGGGCTAAGAGTGTGTTTTTAGTTGTTATTTTGTTGTGAAAACTGTGAGTGCACAGTGGGTTGTTTTGAATATTTGTGTTTCTGTTATTTGTAACCTTTGCTTTACTTTAATGAATTCCATAGTCATTTTCATCAATTTCCAGTAGCAAACAGTTCAATTACATTCATTCATTTCGTTGCATGCTTGCAATATTCTGGTGCAGTGTGTAGTTTGAGGAATTAAGCTCCAACACCCCCAAAAGCTCGACACAGCGAAATGGATGCACTAGGAAAACATCCAGACTAGCCAATCTGTTATAAGTACCTGCTTTACTTCATCACCTTCACATCTCTACCCTAGAAAAATTTCACCGTTTTAATTCTCGACCAAAAACCATATTGATGTCTTTTACTGATCCATCATTCTCCAACTTAAATCAGCCATGACTCGATATTTAGTTTGAAAACCATAGTTTCTTAGCAATATGAGAACAAGGAAAACACTATTTTAGCCTGACAATGACCATATGCCAGTTAAGTGACAATTTTCCATTTTTCCTTTATTCTGCACAAAATTGATAGTAAGTTAAAGCTTAACAATTGCCAAGAATATTATGTAATATTATTTAAGTGTGATAAATAATTACATTTTCAAAGTTTGATAATATTATATAAATAAGGTAATTTAGAACCGGATCAGAACCAAATTGGAACTGATTAATAAGGTATCTTGTTTAATTGGGTATGTTCCGGTTCCATACGGAACCGAAACCGAAGCCGATTTTGCTCACCCCAATGGTACATAAATGAATTATTAAATCATTCGGTCCATAAAATATCTTAAATAAAAGACTTCACTGAATACACAAAAACACTCTATGAAGGGTACTTAAATATTATTCCATATTCTGAAGGCAAATTAAGTTATATGAATCCAACACGTATGATTAATTTATTATAACCACCATTAATCAATTAATGGTTTTGGTGTAACCACCCTAACCACTCAATTAGTGGACAATTATGACAAACACTCTACTAATTGTGTTGAGTTAGAAGATAATTCATTGCCTATAAATTGAGCTATCATTTGAGAGTTCAAGCATCCCAACAAAAGTAAGATAGATTAGAGTTTAAGCTCTAAGTGAGAGAGCTTAAAGAGTGAAGTGTGAGGTTTTTTGTAACAAAGTTTGTAATATTTGTAAATTCTATTTAAGTACTAATAGAGAGTAAAGTTTTTCTCATAAACACTCTTCAATAGTCAGAAAATCACAACAAGTGGTATCAGAGCTTTGGTTATATGTTGGACATCCCGGAGGTGAAGAATGAAACTGGGTACCGAAAATTCGGGTTTTAGAAAAATTCTTAAAAATCAATTTTGAGCATACCAATAGCCTGTTCATGTCAAGACGAGCACGGTGGAATTTTCTAGTTATCAAACAGAGCACAGGGACGATGCACGCGCCCCACGTGCCTTCCAAAGAGCTGCCCACGCACCGTATGTGCTCCAAAGGTTGAAGATGACACATATGTCAGCCACATCAGCCATTCCAATACAATCATCAGCCAAGTTAGCACCACGTCATCAGTCCGGTACAGTCAGCAATATAGTAATCTGACATGTCATCATTCCGGTACAGTCAGTAGCACATTTAGCTGCCACGTAAGCATATCCGGTACAGTCAGCACACACGTCAACTTTGTCGATATAGTCAGCTGCCACGTCAGTAATTCTGATCCATTCATTTGCCACGTCAGTAATTTCGGTACAAAGCTCCACGTCAGCAAATTCTGTCTAGTAATCTAACACATCAAAAATTCCAGTCTAGTCAGCTGTCACGTAATCTGTCAAGTGTCAGACATGTCAGCATACCTGGTAAATTTCATTGAGCCTCGTGAAGTCTATGAAATTTATATTTTAATCCCAAAAGTTTTATAAATTTACAAATTGACCCATAAGTTGAATTTGGACCAGAAAATGTCAAATCCACCATTTTTGACCGTTCTGGATGTAACAGTGACATTCGATTTATGAAAATCAGCTCCAATTTTATCATATTTTTATTTTAAACTTAAAATGAAAATGAAAGATTCTTATTATGGTGCGATGATCAAGCTGACAGCAACCAATTACTTCCTCTGAAGACCTCAGATGATAGATTATTTGCACTATAAAGATTTGTCTAATATGATCGAGGGGAAGAGAGTGAGACCATATTCTGTCAAATAGAGTGATTGGAGTAAACTCAACGACAGAACTCCGGGTCAGATTAGACAGTGGATCGGCCACAATATCTTTCACCATATAACACATGACACAGATGCTTATGAAATTTGGATAAAATTGGAAGGCATATACCAGGCTAAGACAGCTCAGCATAAAGCCCTGTTAATGATGCGTTTGGTGAATTTGAAGCTGCGGAGTGGAACTTCCATTGTAGAACATGCCAATGAGTTTCAGAGCCTGGTGAGACATGCAGCTGGGAGATGAAGTACAAGCCATTCTACTACTTAGTTCTCTTCTTGATAATTGAGAGACTATCAGTAATTCAACTCCATGATACAAACTTACCATATTCTTAGTAAAAAAATACCATGTCGAATTAAGAGTCTAAGAGAAAAGAATTTGGCTCAAAATAGACAGAAGTTTTCATCACGGAGACTCAAGAAAGAGAAATAGGGAAAATCAGAAGCACAACCAGAGGTAGATCATTAGATAAAAGGATGTCTACCTATAAGTGCTACCATTTTGGTATAGAATGCCACTTAAATAGGATTTACAGAAAATTACAATGAGAGCAGGAGCAAAGTAATTACCAGCCAAAGAATAACAAATGAGAGACAATAGTAGCTGTCTAAGGAGATGTATCGATATGCTCCATGCAGGAAGAGACATGACTTTACACCGCAACCTAAGATGTTGAGTGGGTGGTATATACTGCAGCATCGTACCATGTCATTCCTCATAAAGATTTCTTCACAACATACAAAATATGAGACGTTGGTTCAGTAAAGATGAGAAATATCAGTTCCTCTTAGATAGTAAGAATTAGTGATATTCAATTATGGATAAATTTCAGGTGTGCATTAACTTTGAAAGATATCATGCATGTTTCAGAACTTCAGTTGAATGTACTCTTGGGAATAGGCCTTGATAAACATGACTATGACAGTCACTTCAAAAATGGCACATGGAGAATGACAAAAGGTACCATGGTTATTGCCCGAGGACATGTTTGTAGAATACTATATAAGACTCATGTGAAGATTTATACAGACAGCCTCAGTGTAGTTGAAAAAGGGCTTCTTAAAATCTGTGGACCAGAAATTCAGTCACATGAGTGAGAGAGAGTTATCTACCTAACAAAGAATGAGCTTACCAAGGATGTTGCATTAAGTACTTGCAACCACAGTTTGTTTAGTAAGGAACATAGAGTATCGTTTAAATTCTCTTCAAAGAGAATATCAGAGTTAATCAGTCTGGTGTACTCTGATGTGTGTCATCCTTTGGAGGTTGATTCACTAGGTGGACCACTATTTATTTGGTAAGCAACATAGAGTCTCGTTTAAATTCTCTTCAAAGAGAAGATCAGAGTTGATTAGTCTGGTGTACTATGATGTGTGTGATCCCTTGGAGGTTGCTTCACTGGGCGGTAATAACTATTTCCCGATTTTCATTGATAATGCTTCTCGGAAAATGTGCGTGTACTTCCTTAAGACGAATGATCAGGTCATGGATCTGTTCAAGTTGTTTCACGCCATGGTAGAGCGTGAAACATGAAAGAAACTAAGTGTCTCCGCATAGACAGTGGAGGCGAGTACAATTCTAGAGAGTTCGATGCGTACTGCATGAAATACGACATTTGACATGAGAGAACTGTTCCACGCACCCCACGGCATAATGGTGTAGCTGAAAGAATGAACCGCACCATTATGGAGAAAGTCAGAAGCATGATAAGTGTGGCTAAGCTGCCAAGCCATTCTGGGAAGAAGCTATTCGTACCGCATGTTACCTGATCAATAGATTACCATCTATACCGTTGAATTTTGAGATTCCAGGGAAAGTGTGGTATGGTGAGAATCTTTCATACTTTAACTTTAGAGTATTTGTCTGTTTATCCATTGCACATGTATCCAAAGAGCTCAAGCAAAAGCTTGATGCAAGGACAACTCTATGTATATTCCTAGGCTATGGAGATGAAGAATTTAGATACGCACTATGGATGTAGAGTTTCTTGAAGACCATACAATTGAAGACATTGAAAAGCCTATGATGTCTTTCAATTTCAATGCCGACAGAAATCCAGACCTTGCACCAGCAAAATTGGCCATAGATAGGGTGTACGATGAAATTCCAAAAGCAGAACTAAATGAGGCAAATAGGGATGTTGAACGAGGGAGATACATCCCGCTCCACCGGAAGCTACAGAAGAGAGTGTTGATCTAGGGGAACCACAACCCAGTCCACTAGATGCTACAGGATCATCCATAGATTTGGATGATGATAGACCTCATGAAACTAGTAAACCTCAGAAAATAAGATCTAAGCAAGACATGATTCCATCAACCAGATATCCTAGATCCGAATACATTTTGCTTACTGATGAGGGGGAGCCAGAAAATTTTCCACAAGGTAAGAAGGCACTGAGGAATAAATGGGTGGAGAAATATGGTAGAAGAGTACTGTGCAGAGACACAATGGAACTGTGATGTGCAGAGACATAACATAAGAGTACTGTGCAGAGACGCAGTGAAATGTGTTGTGCATAGATATAATTAACATGTTAACAAATGTGGTTACACGAGATTAAGCTAGAGCTGTGCAGAGACATGGTCGTAATAGCTATCAAATGAAAATCATTTTAGATGTAGTTGAAGGGGGAGAATTGATATGAATCAACATGCATGATTAGTTTGTTATAACCACCATTAATCAATTAATGGTTTTGGTGTAATAACTCAGTTAGTGGACAATTATAACAACCACTCCACTAATTGTGTTGACTTAGAAGACAAGTCATTGCCTATAAATTGAGTTTTCATTTGAGAGTTCAAACATCTCCAACAAGAAACTCTAAGTAAGAGAGATTAGAATTTAAGCTCTAAGTGAGAGAGTTTATAAAGTGAAGTGTGAGATTTCCTTAAATCTCCCTGTCCGCCAGACATCCAAAGTTTTATATATTTTAAATATCCTATATATAAGTTTTAAAATTAATCTTACAAGGAAAATTCCTTGCAGTGCTAATATGCAATAATAGCATATTTGTTGATCAACCTAGCAGCAAAGACTGACAACATATCAAAGTATTATTAACAAACAAGCCGCTGACATTTTCCTTAATTTCACATCAACCTCTTAATTACTTCTTACTTATCGTTTTGGTCAACTTCATTGGTTTATGTGGCCCCAACTACGCCCCAACGCAAGAGCAGCATTTTCAGTTTTATTAATTTAATAATAAAGGGCAATTATCAATTGAAGTTTCTTACCTCATCAAAAATATATAAATCTAAAAATTTTATTCATTAATTCACTTAAAAAGTAAAAATATATATTAATAATGAAAAAAATATAAAATTTAAAAATATAATCAAATAATGAATACACATGTGTTTTATGATGGATGGAAATTTATTACATTTTTCAATTTTAAATGAATTTGTAAATAAAATTTTGATAATTATATACTTTTAAAAATATATTAAATATTGAATATTCCATTAATAATTCTTCAAATCCGGTTCCCCGAACCAGTTTCATTTGCTGAACCAATTTCGAACCGGAGCATAGTTGAATCGTACACGGTAGAGTTCAATTCCGGTTCCTCATACCCTTATAAAAACAATTGAAACAAAAAACCAGCGATGATTTGACGTCCAAGAATAGATTCCAAACAAAATCTTATGGTGATGGGATGATGTATGTCTACTAGTTTTTTGGACGCACGTAACGGTTCTATTATGCAAACAGCTGGAAAATTTTCTGGAACATTCATGCTTAGAAGAAAAAAATTAGGAGCTATCAATTAATTAATAGATATCTGTCTTATACAATTGATGTTAAAATCAATACTTATTAATAAAAGCAAATTTAATTATTTTTATCTTTGTTTGTTGACCAAACATATATTGAACGTCGTCAATGATGCTTTGCACAGTTGAATGATAAGATCAACCAAGATTTTAATAACATTCGCAGAATACAATCGACTGTAAGAAAAAAAAATAATAATTAATATCGTGGCTTCAAATATAAATATCTAAATAATTTTTCAAATTAATAAAATTCTTTTCTATTCTATTTCACTTATAATTTATTTCTGACGGAGATAAATCCTTAGAGAAAGTTTAGATTTGATTAGGCTAGAGACCTGTAGACACTGTATTTTGCATGAGCCCGATGATGAGCCCCGTATGGAGGCACTACCTGAAAATTTGTGGAAGTTGCGAAAAAAACAAATGCCGAAAGGAAGGAAAAACCTCCAAAATTAGCACCTTATCGGATTCAAACTCATTAGCCAATCTTGGATTCGCTCAGTCAGTTTCTGTTTCAACCCTCAGCCTTGGCCCAAATCCATCCACACGCCCAAGGCCCATGCAACCCACCATACACGCCCAAGGCCCATGAACCCATGTACACGTCCAAAATCCTATGAAATTCACATGCCAAAATTCCCTCATCAACACTTTCTAGTTTAACAAGATGTGAAATCTCATCCTTTTCAATTAACAAGATTTGAAATTATCCCATCACCAATTTACAAGATTCTTTCCCAAAATAAACATTATTTGTTTACAGATCCATTCAAGACATTATAAATTAGGGACCAAACCATCACCAAGAAGAGGGCTTGGATGGAAAACAAACCTTATGACTCTCTTATCTTCTTTCTTTAGACGACAACTTGACACAAAACAAAAAAAAAAAACCCTAGAACAACCAAAACAACAAACCAAACCAACAGTCACCGAAGAATAAACAACAACAAGACCGAAACAGAAACCATCCAAAATCGAGAAACAGGCCACAAAATTCAGTATAATCAAAAACAAAAAACCTAAGCCAACCCCCAAGGCCGAAACCAACAAACAGAAAATCATCCAAAAACAACCAGAAAACCATCGAACAAACAACCAAAAAATCGAGACCTAAAACAACCAGAAAACAGCAGCCAAAACACAACCAAAACAGCAGCAAAAAAAAAAAAAAAAAACCAAACAGCAGCCAAAAAATTAGAAAAAATAACAACTAGAAAAACAGTAAAATCATGAACCGGGAACAGCAAAACAACAACTAGAAAACAGCAAAATAGCAAGCTGAAACAGCGAACCAGCAATCACAAACTGTCAACTAGTAATCCTTCCAGCGACGGCCTAACGCACTTTCGAGAAAACAAATTAAAAGGTAAGACCTGATGGCACCTTTATCATATTTATTTTATAGTTCCGGATGCTGCGTGTCTGGCTGGACATGAAATATGTCCAGCCGGGTATACGAAGTCCTACATCAAAAACAACCAAATCTTTGGCCACATCTCCTCTTTGGCATTTCGTTATTTATTTATTTTATTTATTTATTCACTTTTATCATTATGCCATTATTTCGCCTTTATTTTATTTTGTTCATGTTGATGATTAAGCGCATATGCATTGTTATATTTTTCTTTTATATCTATTTTTATGTTCGTTTACGTTGCATTGATAATTACGTATGTTATTATCTCTTGCGGTATATCAGATGGAAACCTAGAAGTAAATTTCGTAGCCGAGTCTGAATGGACGGTAGTGTGATCTGTACTTAGGACACAACTCCACGTGCCACTCGGGAAATATTCATATATGCGTGATTAACCCCTTCTTATTTGGGTATGTTATTATGTTTTTTTATTCGCTTTTTTGCATGAATCGCATTAAGACTTAGCTATACCATTGTGTGAACCCATCCATTATACTGGCATAAATAAGGGACCATTCTGAACCAACGGTTTGAGGTCTTCCCCTGTAGGGGTGAGTGCGGCCTTAAATCTTTTCCTAGTTCACGCTGGGTGGCGACTTCTTTATTCTCCGATTTAGTCCCGCGGGCTAATCCGTACTCTCTACGAGCTGCGAGTCCAATAGTGTCGTGGTCGCCGAGCATCATAGGCATAGCGGTAAACCCCGCTTCACTCCTACAGATGGTGACTCCATTGGGGATAGAGAATCAGCCACGAAATAATACCTTGTAGTATCCGTGGCTTTGGCTTTGGTTACCCAAGCCTCATATACTTTGCATACCCTTCTTACCCTGATGGCGTCATGTATCATGAAGTCACTTTCACTCAAGGTGGCGGATTGGTATGTGTGATGATAACCATCACTCGTTGGCACGTACTCTATGGTATAAAAAAGGCGTGCTCACTTGGTCGCTCGAACCCTTGAGTGGGGAGACCTAGTTGTGAATAACCCTTCACCGATGATAGCCTCTATCCATACCCTTGTAAGCCCATATACGAACCATAGTTATATGTCCTATAGAAGCTAACCCCCATGCTTGTGTTTGGGACCATTATCATTTAGATCCATTTGGGCTTCTCGTCATAAGATATGAACTTGTTAGGCCATTTAAACCAGGACGAGTCTGTATCTTATGATGATTGGGCCAAAAATTTTCAAAATAACGATGGGCCACCTCGTGTTTTGGCCCCCTATCATTTGAAGTTTTTTAGCCACCTTATCGCAAAAGTGTAAACATGTTGGGCCTTTTCAATTGGGACAAGTTTTCACCTCGCGATAATCTGATTGAATACTTTAAAATGGTAACGTGCTAACTTGTATGAAAACCTTGATGGACTTAGAAGGTCCAAACATGATCCGATTATGCGAGATGCATGAATCCTAGTTATAGAAACTTAGAGAACAAGTAGAGTCAGTTACCCACAAGATGAAGGGAAAACATGAAGATCTGTTAGACTATGAAGCGATGACTTTCGAAGAATAGCTGCCTCCCCAATTTAAGATGCCTGACATGGCCAAGTTCAATGAAAACGAAGATCCCAGGGTCCATCTTCAACAATATGTTTCAGTGATGAGTTCAGTGGGTTTGACGAAGGTGCAGAAGATGTTCGGAATGTCACTGGAAGAGGCGCCCGTAGTATGGTATCATTGCCTAGAGAGAAAGGTCAAGGATGACTGGTGGGCATTATCAGAGGCCTTTCTGAACCAATACATCACAGACCTGGAGATAGACTTTTCGCTCTGTGACCTAGAAAACACCAAACAGTAGTTAGAAGAAAGCTTTAAAAAACTATATGGATCGCTGGAGAAGCCAGCTCTTGAAGATGTAGACATAACCATCGGAGAAGGACCAGATTAAAATGATCATTAAGGGCACCAAGCCCTCCATTTATAACAAGCTGAGGAGGATGACTTCCATGATTAGTGACTTTCGAGAGTTGAGAGAAACTGTCATAGATATCGAGGAAGAAGAAGCCGAGAATAGAAAGTTTTATGGCCAGAATAGAAAGAATATTAGGGGGCCTTCAGGGACCAAGCCTGCTCCTAGTGAGGTCGCCGCCATCAGAAACAAGCGATTCTCCAATTTTAGTAAACCTTTATCAAAGGTGTTTGAAAAGCTGAAGAGGCAATGACTCTTAAAACCTTTAGAACATAGACCCCTTCCAAGCCCTGTGCCACCCCACCTCAACCTAAACCTAAACCTATACTATCACTACCATCAGTAAAAAGGCCACGAAGCCGACAACTGCACCCGCCTTAGGCATGAGATCCAAGACCTCATTGACACCCATAAGATACCCAACCAAGAAAAAGAACAACCCAACACACAGAAGCCCTCTAATAAACTACCATTTCGTTCCACCACACACCTACATGATCAACTCCGACCTGCCTGAAAGCTTTGTCCTCCAAACTCTCAACCACCAAGATTCTTGCATGGCGATATGGGATAGCGGCAATGAAGATGAAATAGAACAGGGGAGAAATTTCGGGGAAAACTTCTCGAGCAGTGACTAAGAGGAGGTAAATGGGATGACTCGCAGTGGATATTTTTATAGTGATGTAACAGAGAAAGGCAAAGAAGTGTTAACAGAAGGTCGAGAGGTGACAGAGAATATGAATAACACCGATGGGATACTGTGTTGCGTCAATTGAAGAAGACAAGGGCACATGTGATTATATTGGAGTTATTATGCGCCTTTCAAAAGCACAAGCGTGCCATGGTAGAAGCTCTAAGCAATATAATGGTACTTGAAGATGCAAACCCGATGATGTTCGTAGGGTCAATACAGAAAGAGGGTAGGCAGATGATAACATTCTCTGAAGAAGAACTCCTGATGGAGGGGAGTAATCAGAAAAACTGCTATTCATAAAAGCGGAAGTAAAGGCAATAAGACATCTTGTGTGACGGCTCATCTATCAATGTGTGTCCTTTGAAGATTCTGTGAAGGTTGGGTATGCAGACAACAGATTAAAGCCCCTCCAGCATCACTATCAAAGCATATGACGATAGCAAATGAGGAGTGGAAGGTATTTTTGTCACAGTAGTCAAAGTGGGCCTGATAGAAAATGAGGTGGAGTTCACAGTACTTGATATCCCAGCTACATTTGCTCTGTTATTAGGGAGGCCATAGTTTCATAAACTTGGGGGCGTTCCATCCACTTTGCACCAGGTTATTAATTTCTCGCATGGAGAGGAAGTCGTCACCATTAGGGTTGAAGTAGACAATGTTATGGCTGCTTTAGACATACAGCCTCTCACAAGGTTCCAAGTGGCGATAAACATCAAAGAATGGGTGGACCCTGAAGTGGCTAGAACATGGAGAGAATGAAATATGAGCTAGACATAGGTTTGAGTATTAGAGGCCAGGGAATAAGAACACTGCCAAATTTCAAGGAACATACCACCAAGAGAGGATTGGGGTATGAATCCGATGGGAATGAGCCGAAGACCAATAAAAAAATGGATGAAGTTAATGAAATACTTTGTGAAAGCCATAGGATATCAAGGAAAACCTGAACCTGTGGAAGTCAATGGAATCGTAGTACTAGGATTCGAGATTTTCAAGGATGTGATAGGCAAAGAACCACAGACAGAAGAGGAGGAATATAAATGGGAAGAAGAACTACTGCAGTTGGAGAATCTGACGCTTGAGGAAAGTAAGAAGACGGAAGAAGACAAGGCTGCAGATGGCAAAGATGAAAAAGATGTTTATTTTCTTGACCTATTTGATTGTAATCCTACATTTATTAATAATAAAGACATTGATTTTGCTTACTTGTTCTAGTCTTTTCCTGTTAGTCTGCATCATAACATACATGACATGATCATATTTGACATTAACTCAACAAAGACAAATGCATTCAATCTTGGTATATATGAAAACCCCAAGGAAATTCTAATTGCAAGTGAGTTTACCTCTGATAAGCGGAAAGAATTAGAGATAATATTAATAAAATATGCAAAAGTATTCACGTGGTCCTAGGATGACATGCCGGGAGTGGACATGAGTATTGCCCAGCACACGATACCAACTTATCTGAACGTGAGACCAGTAAAATAGAAGCTCCGGAGAATGAGGCCAGAGTGGGCCGAAAAGGTTAGGGAAGAAGTCAAGAAGCAGATAGATGTGGGGTTTTTAGAGGTGATAAAGTACCCTGAATGGTTAGCAACATTGTGCCGGTATCGAAGAAGGAAGAATGTTCGTAGATTATAGGGACCTCAAAAAAGCTTGCCCAAATGATGATTTTCTTTTACCTTATATAGACGTGTTGGTTGGTAGCGCGGCTTTATCTGCTATATACTCATTCATATATGGATTCTCAGGATATAACCAGGTCCTTATGGCTAAAGAAGACAAGCATAAGACTACTTTCATCACTGAATGGGGTACATATTGTTACAAGGTGATACCGTTTAGACTTAAGAATACAGGAGCCACTTATCAACGAATGGCCACTATATTATTCCATGACTTGATGTATAAAGAGATTGAGATATACGTGGATGACATGATGGTTAAGTCAGAGACGAGGGCCGAGCATATATAAGTGCTGGAGAAATTAATTCAAAGAGTCGATATATACAACCTCTGACTCAACCCCAAGAAATGTGTGTTTGGGTAACATCTGAAAAGTTATTAGGACATACGGTAGGAATGGGAGGAATAGAAGTGGACCCTGAAAAGATCAAGGCAATTACCGAGATGCCCGCACCAAAGATAAAAGGAATTTAGAGCTTTTCTCGGGAAAATCCAGTATATCAGTCGATTCATTACCAAACTAACATTAGTATATGAGCCCATCTTTAAGCTATTGAGAATGGACCAGCCTGTAGAGTGGAATGGGCAATGTCAAGAAGCTTTTTACAAAATCAAAGAATACTTGGTTAAATCACCCGTCTTGAGGCCCCCAAGGCCAGACAAACCCTTGGTGTTGTATTTGGCCATAGAACCTGAAGCGCTGGGGGCGATGATGGTACACGCAGATGAGACAGGAGTGGAACATGTAATTTACTATCTCAGTAAGAAGTCCGTATGAAGCCTGCTATCAAGAATTGGAAAAGATATGTTTGGCAGTGATTTGGGCTTCCCGAAAGTTGCGTCATTACTTCCAATTCTATAAGACACAAGTGGTAGCAAAGGAGAATCCCCTAAAGTATTTGCAGCCAGTACCTTCACTGGTAGGGAGGTAGGGCAGATAGTTGGTATTGCTAATGGAGTTTGATATAGAATACCTCACCTCTAAGGTAATCAAAGGGCAAGCCGTAGCAGAATTCTTGGCATTACAACTTATAGAAGGAGATCAGTATAAGTTCGAATTCCCAGATGAGGAGATTTAAACCATAACGATCCAGGGGTGGAAAATGTATTTCGACGGAGCGGTGAATTACAAAGGGGCTGGAATAGGAATTGTGATAATAACCCCTAAAGGAGAAACCTTACCTATGGCCAAAAGGTTGACGTTCGGAGTAACCAACAACATGGCCGAATATGAAGCATGTGTCTTTGGGCTGAAAGCACTAATAGCCTTAGGAGTTAGGGGCATAGAAGTTTATGGAGACTCGTTGTTGGTAGTTCGATAGATGTAAAGAGAATTGGAATTGAAGGAAGACCGGTTGAGACCCTACCTACTCCATCTCAGGAAGTTGGCACAAACTATCCCCGACTGTAAATTCCAGCACTTGCCACGAGAAGAGAACCAATTGGCGAACATATTAGCCACCATAGCTGCAACTTAGGAAAACCCTGAAAAATTGATAATGAGACCCCTTGTGCTGACAACAGCTAGCAGACCCAATAATGAGATTGAGAGAATCTTGGAAGTAGAAGTCGATGATGGAGAACCTTGGTACTACGACATTCTGCAGTATTTAGAACGTGGAGAATTCCTAGAGGGAGCCGGTAAGAAAGACAGAATAGCCATTCAGAAATTGGCTTCCCATTATGTGAGTTTGAAGTGAGACTTGTACAAGAGAGAAGCCAATGGCATCCAGCTGAAATGTTAAAAAAAAGAGGAGGCCTAGAAGGTGATGGAAGAAGTGCACACTGGAGTATGTGGACCACGCATGAATGGGTTGAATTTCTCTCGCAAGATAGTGAGACATGGATTTTACTGGTCGTCCATGGATGCAAACAGTGCAAAGTTAGTGAAGCACTGTTACGATTGCCAGGCACACAGTAACTTGAACCATCTACCGCATATGGAATTGCATGGGCTGTCAGAACCATGGCCTTTCTCAGCGTGCGGTATTGACATGATTGGAGAAATCAGGCCACATGCATCTAATGGACACCGTTTCATAATAGTGGCAGTAGACTATTTTTTGAAATAGGTGGAAGCCGAGTCATTTCGTAATGTTACGGCAAAACAGTTGGCCAAGTTCATAGCCCGTAGCATAGTATGTCGGTACGGAATGCCACATCACATAGTAACGGACAATGGAGTCCAATTCCAGGGGAAACAAAGGCGATGTTGTAGAAATATGAGATATCACATCACAAATCCTCACCTTATAGGCCACAGGCTAACAGGGCGGCAGAGGTGGCCAACAAAACCATAAAGAAAATACTAGCTAAGATGACGAAAAGTTATAAAGATTGGGCTGACAAACTGTCTTATGCCCTGTGGGGGTATAAAACTTCGTAAGAACGGTAACGAGAGCCACACCCTATATTTTGGTTTACGGAATAGAGACAGTGTTACTAGTGGAATTAGAGATACAGTCAATACGGGTACTAGCAGAGGCAGAATTGCCTGAGTAGGAATGGGCCTCGCCGAGGTTCGAACAGTTGACATTACTGGATGAAAAAGGATAAAGGCCTTGTACCACATGCAGTTATACAGGAAAAGGTTGGCCAGGGCGTTCAACAAGAAGGTGCGTCCCATCAAGATCAGAGAATGTGATCTAGTGCTCAAACAGTCGAAGCCATTGATAATGGACCTAAGGGGAAAGTTCAAGCCCAATTGGGAATGGCTCTGCCTAGTCAAAATGGTGATGGGGAACGGAGCAGTGAGACTGTTAGATTTGGAAGGGAACGAGTTCATCGAGCCCATCAATATGGACAGGCTGAAACAATACTTTGTATAAACAAAAGGGAAAAAAAGAAAAAATGAAGAAAAAGAAAGGCTCGTTGGGTTGAAAATCCGTAAAAGACAGCCCAAGTAAAATATAGAGCATGAGTGAGCAAGAAAAATGGTTAATTGTAAAATCTATGAGGAACAGTTAGCGACAGAGGTATCATTGCAATGTAGTTCATTATTTCCTACATAAGTTCTAAGAAGTATGTAAACGCCCTTATTGAAACAAATGTTCAAGATATTCATAGATTGCATAAATCCCAACCAACTGGGAAAAATTAGAGTTAAGTAATTACAAATCACGTCTTTAATTTCTTAGATGCTGGACCAAGGTCAGGTGATATTGGAGAGAAACCTTGAGAATGAGGATGAAAACTCCGGGAAATGAGAGGAACTCCGAGAATGGAGAACAACCTCGGAAAAGAGGACGATCGAAGAGCCTTAAGAATGAGGACGGGTCAGATCTGAAAAAAAATTATTTTAGCTCGCTAGTTGGAAACCAGAAAAGGTGATTCATATAAGATAGAGCAATCTGCTAAGTTGAAAATCCGAAAGGACAACTTAGGCAAGAGATAGGATTAAAAAATAAAACAAAATAAAAATTTTTAGCTCGCTGAGTTGAAAACCTGAAAAGGCGACTCAGGCAAGATAGAGCAATCCGCTAAATTGAAAATATGAAAGGACAACTTAGGCAAAAGATAGGACGAACCTGCAAGATAAAGAGACACCCAAAGACCAAAAGGATTCCTAAAGGGGGTGTATAAAACCCTATAGCGCTAAGAAGGCCTTACCAACCCCATCGGAATAGCGAATGCATCCATGCATACACGTCGCATACACATAATTTTTATTTTGCATTCGCAACCTTTTAAAAAAAAGAAAAAGCGGCGAAGACGAACAACTCCTCGGGAATGAGGATGAGCAAGCCGGGAATGGCATTTTAGAAATGGAGAACAACCTCAGGAATGAGAGCGAGCAAGTCGGGAATGAAACTCTGGGAATGGAGAACAACCTTGGGAATGAGGACAAGTAATTCCTCGGGAAGAAATCCCAGAGATCGAAGCATCTCACACACAGCATAGTTTGGGAAGAAATCCCAGGGGTCGAAGCACCTCGCCATTAACTCAACTCAATTCAGGAAGAAATCTCATAGATCGAAGCACGTCACACCCAACATGGTTTGGGAAGAAATCTCAAAGGTCGAAGCACCTCGCCATCAACTCAACTCAGTTTGAGAATGAATCCTAAAGATTGAAGCATCTTGCAGGGATGAATCCCAGGGGTCGAAGCACCCCGCCATCAAATCAAATCAGTGCGGGAATAAATCCTAGAGATCGAATCATCTCGCAGGGATAAATCCCAGTGGTCAGAGCACCTCACCATCAAATCAACTCAGTTTGGGAATAAATCCTAGAGATCGAAGCATCTCAAAGGGATGACTCTCAAGGTCGAAGCACCTCGCCATCAAATCAACTCAGTTCGGGAATAAATCCTAGAGATTGAAGCATCTCACAAAAGTAGCGAAACAATGGGTAAATCCGACAACGGTCGACGAACCAGCTAAGTAAAAATGCATGCATGACTTTGATAGGGTTGTCACTGTCACACACTGCACAAGCCCCATCAAAGTGGGGGTGATTGTAGACACTGTATTTTTACATGAGCCCGATGATGAGCCTCGTATGGAGGAATTACCTGAAAAGTTATGGAAGTTGCGAAAAAGACGAATGCCAGAAGGAAGGAAAACCTCCAAAATTAGCACCTCATCGGATTCAAATTCACTAGCCAACCTCGAATTCGCTCAGTCAATTTTTTTTACCTCGGCCCAAATCCATCCACTTGACCAAGGCCATGTAGCCCACCATACACGCCCAAGGCCCATGAACCCATGTACACGCCCAAAATCCCATGAAATTCACATGCCAAATTCCCTCATCAACACTTTCCAATTTAACAAAATGTGAAATCCCATCATTTCTAATTAACAAAATTTCAAATCATCCATATCACCAAATTTATAAGATTATTTCCTAAAATAAATTTCCAAAATAAATATGATTTGTTTAGAGATCCCTTTAAGACATTATAAATTAGGGACCAAATCATCACTAAGAAGAGGGCTTGGACGACAACAACAACCCTAGGACTCTCTCATCTTCTTTCTTTGGACGACAACTTGACATAAAACCAAAAAACCCTAGAACAGCCGAAATAATAAACCAACCAATCATCACAGAAGAACAAGCAACAACAAGATTGAAACAAAAACCATCCAAACCGAGAAACATCCCACAAAAATCAGCATCACTAAAATAAAAAACCTAAGTCAACCCCCAAGATAGAAACCAACAAACAGAAAACCACCAAAAAATAACTAGAAAACCACCGAAAAACAACCAAAAAATCGAGACAAAAAATCAAAATAGCAGCCCTAAACAACCAAAAAACAGCAGGAAAAATAACCAAAATAGCAGCCAAAAAATAACCAAAATAATAGTAAAAAAACAGCAAAAATTGTAACCAGAAAAATAGCAAAACCATGAACTAGGAATAGCAAAACAGCAACTAGAAAACAACAAGCTGAAATAGCGAACCAGCAATCACAAACCATGAACCAGCAATCCTTCCGACGACGGCCTAACACACTTCCGAGAAAAAAACATAAAAGGTAAGACCTGAGGGCACCTTTACCATATTTATTTTATAGTTCCGGACACTGTGTGTCTGGCTGGACATGAAATATGTCCAGCCGGTATACGAAGTCCTACAATAAAAACAGCCAAATCTTTGGCTACATCTCCTCTTTGGCATTTTGTTATTTATTTTCTTTATTTATTTATTCATTTTTATCATTATGTCGTTATTTCGCCTTTATTTTATTTTATTTATTTTGTTCTTGTTGATGATTAAGCGCATATGCATTATTATATTTTTATTTTATGTCTATTTTTATGTCCATTTACTTTGCATTGATAATTATATATGTTATTATCCCTTGCGGTATATCGGATGGAATCCCAGCATAAATTCTGTAGCCGAGTCCGAATAAACAGTAGTGCGATCTGTACTTGGGACACATCTCTACATGCCACTCGGGAAATATTCATATATGCGTGATTAACCCATTCTTGTTTGTTATTTATTTATTTATGCTTTCCCTGCTTATTTTTGTTTATTATAGTTTTCGTTACCGCATCATATACTTCTTAATTTAATATGCTTTTTTGAACTATGTTATTGTGGTCATTATTTTGATTGGGTATGTTATTATGTTTTTTTATTTGGTTTTTTTACATTAATTGTATTAAGATTTGGCTATACCATTGTATGAACCCGTCCATTATACTGGCATAAGTAAGGGACCATTCTGAACCCAACGGTTTGAGGTCTTCCCTTGCGGGGGTGAGTGTGACAATAAATCTTTTCCTAGTTCACACTGGATGGCGACTCCTTTATTCACCGGTTTAGTCCCCCGCGGGCTAATCCGTACTCTCTACGGGCTGCGAGTTCAACAGTGTCGTGGTCGCCGAGCATCATAGGCATAGCGGTAAACCCCGCTTCGCTCCTACAAGACCCTTTTAGCATTAATTTAAAATCAGGATTGGTCCTACCCGACCAATCCGGCCGGTTGATTGTGAACCGGTCTTCTGGCTAGTCTTAGTGACCCCAGAAACTCGTCTCTCGAAAACTCAATCAAAAACCCAATGACCCGACTGGTCTGTCCGGTCACGAATCAGTTGGATTTTTTACCATTTTTTTAAAAGAAAAATTGATTTAAATTAAATTAAAAATTTAGTTTATTGCTATATTTTAGTTATTATTTTGGTAAAAAAAAAATCTTATAATATTTTAAAGTTATTAAAATTAGTGTTAATTATATTTTTTTTGAAAAATTATTTATTTTTATCTTTTTTATCTTTTTTAAAATAATAATTTATTGTCGACCCCCGGTTGAACTCTGGACCAATTTCTGACCCGCTCGACATCCTAGATCGATGGATCGGGTGGGGTTTTAAACACTGCCTTTATAGTTAATTTTAATGTAACATATAACTCTTGAATTCCCATTATTAAATAATTGAGTAATAAATTTAATTCATTCACTTCATCCCAATAAAGAATTGTATAAATTACCACATTTCATAAAAAAAAGAAACCATTTATATTTCCATAATTTATATCTTTATTATTTAGTCATCTATATGAAAATAATTCATGCAATGTATGTGGACATATGGAACACCTCGAGTAATTAAGTTTTACCTTCTTCCACTTAGCCCACCTGATAGACATGAATTGTTATAAGTATGGAAGACTCTTTAGTATGGTCATCAATTTATTAACACAACTAGTCATAGAAATACTCACACTCAAATAAAGAATATTATACACGAATCATAGTAATAAGACTCTTATAATGCGTCATTCCCTTCCACTATTGACTTGAGCACTTTATGAGCTAAATTTTTTAAAATGAACTACTGTTTGTCATTTTTGTCTTATTAGTTCCAATAGACTACATAAAATTTCTAATGTGCACAAATAACATTATTTTATTCTTTATGAAATTACAAATACAATATCCCAAAATTTCAAAATTATTTTTGGAAGATTTCCATATTGTAGTTAAGATTTCGAATCGAGACGATATTAGACAATAAGAGTTTAAGAGTTGGAAGTTAAGTCAGAATATTTTAAAATGAAATCTTATTACATTGGAATTCGTGAAATTTTATTCTTTATTCTTTATTAAAGAGTTTAAGAGTTGGAAGTTATGTCATAATTTTATTCTTTATTGAAAGCTTATTTTAAGAACCGATTACACGTCATTCCCTTCCACTATTGACTTGAGCACTTTATGAGCTAAAAAATTTAAAATAAACTACCATTTATCATTTATATCTTATTAGTTTCAATCGACTACACAAAATTTTTATCTGCTCAAATAACATAATTTTATTCTTTATTATAATTACAAATGCTGTAAGCACCATTGCACTCAATAAAGAATTTTAATGATGCAACACTAGCAACTTTGATGCACATTCACAACTGTAATGTAATATAAAAAGACTTTGAAGCAAAACGAAGCTCAATCAAGAAACGTGATACAAGATCTTATAGCTTAGGATTTTAATTGTAAGTGAGTTGATATCTAAGTATTTCTAAGCTCATAAGATTCATGCATGCTCATATAAGTCTAAGGGTCAAGTACATAAATATTTTTGAACAGCTAAGTTTTATCTATTGTGACCAATATACTGGTCCATGATACCACCATACTGGTGTCTCAGACTTCATTTGCATGCTTTCTAGAACCGGTCTCATTCATATCGACATTCATACCGGCCTTTATATCGGTCTTCACTTGATTTGCATAACTTTTTGACAAAGAAACTTTCATACCGGCCTTAATACCTGCGTACCTGAAGAAAAACAAGTCCTTGGAACCGGCATGAACCATAACAGTTTACATACCAGTGAGCCTTCGTATTTTGCATACTTACTGGAACCGACATGCATCATACTGGTGTCCATATCGGTGAACCAATGTATTTTACATATTCTATGGAACCAGAATGACTCATACCGGTACCCATACCAGTAGATGTGGCACATTTAATGCTCAAAGGTAACTATTAAGTAATCGTTTGAACTTCAGACCGGTAGATCGGTCCCTTGTAAATTGGCATACCGGTCTCATGATAGAAAATTGGTCTGCTCGAATTTTTCACTATAAATTGAAACCCAATATCATTTTTGCATAGCTCTTACACCTTCTAACAATTTCTTCTAAGGCAAAAACAGAGAATAAATAAAATATTTTTTTATCATACACTCTCATACTCAAGCTCACACACTACACCTTTATATCATTTGTAGTGAGCTTAGAACACTTGAGTGAGCAACTCATATATTTATCTTCTTATCTTTTGTGAGTGCCTAAGTGAATTGTAAAATCTTTATATTCATACACTTGTGGTTGAGAAATTCCTTTGTGAGTGAGAATACTCAAAAGGGTGATTGTTGTAAGAAGTTATGAGTAAGTCTAGGAACAAAACGCATTTTAAGGGTTTAAGAGTGTGCCATTGGAAAACTCTTATGTAAATGTTTAACGTGAACCTAGGGGACAAAACTCTTGGTTGCGGGTGAGCCACGAAAAACTTGGCTAAGTTTGTGGACTAACTTAGTGGAAATCTTCAATCTTGAATTAGAGAAGTGGACGTAGGCAAAGAGTTAGCCGAACCACTAGAAATCACCGGTGTCATGTTATATATCCCTTAACTTTTAATTATCGCAAGTTCTGTTTATATTTGCATATGAATTAGAAATTTACAATTATGGAATATATTGTGATTGAGAAAATTGACCTAAGCTAAATCTACTAGCTTAGTAGCGTAAAATCGACAAGAATTTTTATTTCCGTAATATTATGACATTACCTAATTCACCCTCATCTTGGGTATAGAGTTGTGTTTGTTGTATGCTTGAAGGTAATTTCAAATGTAATATCCCGAATTTTCGAAATTATTTTTAGAAGGTCTCCGGATTATAGTTAAGATTTCGAATCGAGACGATGTTGGAGAATAAGAGTTTAAGAGTTGGAAGTTAGGTCGTAATGTTTTAAAATAGAATCTCATTGCATTGGAATTCATGGAATTCGAAACAACTGGTTACATGTCATTCCCTTCCACTCTTAACTTAAGCATTTTATGAGCTAAAATTTTTAAACTGAACTACCATTTTTTATTTGTGTCTTATTAGTTTCAATCAACTACATAAAATATTTATGTGCACGAATAACATAATTTTATTCTTTATTGTAATTACAAATGTAATATCCTGAATTTTTGAAATTATTTTTGGAAGGTTTCTGGATTGCAGTTAAGATTTCGAATCGAGACTATGTTGGACAATAAGAGTTTAAAAGTTGAAAGTTAGGTCTGAATATTTTAAAATGGAATCATATTGTATTCGAGTTCTTGAAATTTGAAAGAACTTGTTACGTGATTTTCAGATAAAATTTATAATTTTGACAATAAAAATAGAAATTAAACTCCAATCGAGGTGATTTTGAACCATTAGACTCGTTTTTCTGAGATGAATAACTTTTGTGTTGCATTTTAAAAAAAAGTTTTAGCAGAAGTAACTCAATTTTACTGATTTCAGTTTCAGCCCAAGATAAAAGGACCAACTGTAATTTTCATTAGGGACCTAATCTTCCACCCACTAGGGGTACTCAGGTGGCCGGTGATTGTCCTTGATCAGCGTGGAGAAAGCGCGTGAAAGGAGATAAGGGCGCTACTATTTTGGGTTCATCCCGGCTCGTTCGAGAATTTTCATTGGTCAATCCATATACCATATCGAATCCCTCGTAGATTACTATAAGTTGATGGAACTGATTTCTCTGATCCGTGCTCGATTTCACATAAATCGAAGAATAAATTAGCCATGAACAGTAACCTTCGTGTGAGCAGTAACTCAGATTTTAATTTCATCGATTCTTATGCGTTCGTGGGAGTGTTGGGAGTCTGTATATGCCATCAGAACCTCAGTAAGACCTCCCGGTAAAAACTCGATATTTTTCAGTTTATCATTTTTTATTTAGATGCTTCCAGTATTGTTGTAAAGTAACGTATTGACTTGTATGAATTGGATAAGTTATAATGTTTTTGTGTTATTGGTAGAGTCCGTGTGAAATTAGAATGAATTAGATCGATTTAGTAGGATTAGTAAGTTTCCGGTAAAATCGAATTTTGCATTTGTCTATGCTTCGATGAATATAATATTAGATATGAGTTAATTATGCTAATATAATAATATTTGAATGAATCTGGAAAGTTTCTGAGGGTCCACGATCCTTCAATAGCGTTATCAGAAATTTTTATTGAAGATTTTTTGAAAATATGTAATTCGAGAATTTAAGTTATCTGATTATCCTAGAATGATATGTTATGATGTATTAGATTTATATGTATGGTTTTGGCAAGATCATGATATATCAAAAATGTTCCTGATCCGTTTGTAACATTTTCGGACCTTTCAGAAGATTTTCTGAATTTTTACTGGAAACTAAAACTAGTGCTATGAATATCGTTGAAAACAGTTTTAGTTCGGTACTGAAAAGATCTGGAAGTTTGTATGGTTGAGTCGAGAATTCCATATTTTGCTAGTTCTAATTTTTTTCATCACTTGTTTTTACAGATTTGACTTGATTAAGAAGTGTTTGCGAGACAAGGTAAGTATTCCATGCGAAGTGTACCAACATGTTGATTGTTGTTTGTACGTAGGAAAAATATGTGTAAATATATGTATGTAGGTATATGTGTGTGTGTGTGTATGTGTGTGTGTGTGTATATGTATATATGTATAAGTAAATGTATCTATATAGAAATACGTATAGTTTAAGTTGACTGAACCACCACTAGTTTGGGTTGGTTAAACCCACGGGTTTGAGTGGTTTGGTTCAACCGCGTATAATTTTATTATTTTATATTTTGGATATATATGAGCTAGTAGTTTTTAATTGATATTATGTGATATGGTGATAATGTATTCCAATGTATGAGTCATTTGACAATTCTTAATGACTATATAATATGTTGTGTGATGCGCCCTCCCTATGGGCTTCTTATCAAATGATGATGGATGAATATGTATTTTGTGTAGTGCCTAATATGTGAATGAATGCCCATGACTGTGTGTCTTTTGTAATAAATGATATGCATGTGATTTTTGAAAAATTTTCCCAAACAAACAAAAATATTTTGACTCTATTTTTGACGTGAAATGATTTTGCCATATTGTATTACTTATATTATATGGGGCCCTGCCCATCTGACTATAGTCATTCTGCTACCCTATGTCTACATGATCCTGTTATGGACATTGTCTGATCTATGTGCACTATCGGTAATGGAATCCTGTTTTTTTTTTTTGACGATATGATACATATATTATTATGCTTCATATTTTAGCCATGTTTCAGATAATGTTTTAATATGATTTCAGAATATATGATTGTTTACATATTTTCAGGTGATTCTGATTTCTGATGTCAGTATCCGTTGATGTTTTCTTGAGTCATAACGTTAGTTTTTGACTTTTGTCATATGTTAAATCTGTAAGTTGGTACTTCTGTTCTACAATACTTTTGTTTTATATTTTTGTCGATAATTATATTATGTTTTAAAGAGATTTTGGAAGAAATGGATTTCAGGTAACTCTATTTTGGAATTTGATATAATATGATAAGTGTCAGAGCAATTATGGAAACCCTAGGGTCGGATCGGTGTGCGTACAACAGAAGTGTGTCTAACAAAAATATATCAAGGATATATGTATTTTAAAATATTTTAGTGAAAAACTTATATCGATATGAGTCCGTAGGAAAAAGACGAGGATCAAATCGGAGTTTGGAAACTTCGAAACAGTGAAAATGAAGTTTTAGTAATCATTAACCCTTAGAGTTTCGACGCACGGCCTTGGATGTCGAGATGCTCCAAAGTGTGAGAGCAACTGAGAAAGTTGAACGTCTCGACGTCACGATGTAGAAGAGTGGGAGTCGCAACGCTCATAGGTCTGATGCTCAGTGTCGCGATGTGGGAAGGTCAGTTTCGTGACGCTCTTCTAGGCAATAAGCAATTTCAACCTTTAAATCAATCTTAAACACTTCCAATTTTCTTCTATCTTTTCAATATACCTTAAAACCAATTTTAACGTCAAAACTAACCATAACACATGTTATACAACTAACATACATGTATTCTAAATACATATATACATTTGTTTGAATCAAAACACAAACCAAGTTAGAATCCCACTATGAAATGTCTCATGAATAATTCTAGTTCACCTAAAGGTGGTCAAGTGATTCTAGAATGGTAGCCATAACTATAAGCTTTAATCTAGAGTTCCAAACTCTTATTAATTTTTCCATGTCCAATATGAACATATTTGACCTAATTAACAAGCATATTATGTTTATACTTCCAAAGCATCTTAACACAATTTATTAGCCTTATTTCAATTTTAAACTATGTAATCATGCATCCAATACATAATTCATCACTATATGTCTCACTAATGAAAACTCACTAATGAAGAACATAGCTTAAGAGAAATTCAAACTTACCTAATAAGCTTGATGCAAAGATCCAATCTCCTTCCCTTTGTTGAAATGCTAGGAAAACTTATAAGGTTTGCAAACTTGACTCCAAGATCCAATCTTGATTCCAATGTTAGCAAGCTTCACTCCAAGATCCAATCTTGATTTCTCCTAGATGAAATGTTGTAGAGACCTCACAAAGCTTCTCTAAACATTTCTCTAACTTAGGCTAATTTCTCTAAGAATTACTTGTATTTAGCTTTCTTAAGCTTAATTAAAACCTTCCTAAAACTTGCTACTTATAGCAAAACTTATGCAATTTTTAATTAATAAAATTTCTAATCAACTTTTATGTGGGTTTAACCTAATTTGTCCAAATATGTATAATTAGGTATGACTAATCACCTTTGTCTACCATTTTGATTTAATCCAATTAAATCAAGAAAAAGCTTAATTAATGGATTAATTATATGTCTTCCACTTTGATTAATCCAATTAAATCAAGCAAAAAAATACCTATAATTACATACTTTCAATTACCATAATATCCTCAAATGGTATAGATAATTATGAAATTATAACAAAGCCTTTGTTAAATATTGAATTAATCCAATCAGGTCAAAGTAAATAATCAATGTTATCCAATAACATTTGATTATCTTAGTTGATAATTATAATATCAAATATTATCTTTTATAAAAAATAATAGGCTACCCAAGTACTCAACAAGTACACTTCATATTGAAACTCTCTGAGTTTAGACACGTTCTTTATATAAACCTAGCTAATATGTATGCAATTTGACCACCTCCGTATTCCCGAAGAAGACTAACGACCTTTCTGAATTGTACAAGTCGAGGTCATCATATATGTTTAAGAATCCCTCCATCGTAGGATATCCGAGTTGTGCTTTAGAAACATATAATACACCGTCAAGTTTTCGAGGCGCACATCTCATGTCGATATATCCATGATTTTTTATAATTGATGCGATCCACCCTAGGTGATCGACTTTGACCAAAGTTTTAAGAATCGTGACTTACTTATATGAATACCTAAACCCCTTATGGTACATGATTATACCCAAAGAGCACGGTTATCACAGTGAAGTTGGGGTGTCGATTCCTCAAAGAGATGGTTACAAGGAAATAATTTACTTAAACAAAACATTAGCAGTGACTTAATTAAATAGAAAGATTGAATTGGCAATTTAAACTAATTATTATGAAAAGTATGCAAGAATTATCAATAGAGAGAAACAGTAAAGCGTCTGGAATCCCTCTTGTATCAAGTTCCTATATTCAATTATTGATTCCTTTTATTACCCAATTGAAGGTTTCACATCCTAAACCAACAATCGGAAGATATTCAATTCCAAACATATTAAATTCTAATGTAATTGATGATTTACTTTCTCTATATTAACAGCTCACAAAATTATTGTTATGACCTATCTAACGTCGACAATATACCCACAGGCAATACTGCAGTAGAAGATCAACTCATAAAATAACTTTACCAGTCACAACTGGGTTCCCCAATCACACATAGAAAAAGCATGACTATTCCTATATGCAAGTTGGTAAAACACAATCTTTGGGTTCATAAATCGAAAGGTAATAAAGAATAATAAAACATCAATTGTATTAAATGTTAAAAAGTATTCAAGAATCAACAACATGAACATAAAAACTTAAATACTAGAGTTCATTCTTAGCTTTGCCTAGAAGATTAGTTCTCCATGTACAAGAGAGATATACCCTTGATAGATTGGAGAGAGGTCATGTCGGCTTGAAGTTCTTCATTCTTCTCACTCGAAATTGTGTTTGTGGCTCTTTGTTATGTGTTTCTCTTCTGTTTCTCTCCTTTTTTAGGATTTAGGACGAGCTTAGGTTTGTATAGAGAAGTCCTAGAGTCCATATATGCGTGAAACATGTCCAAAATAAGTTTCTGGGACTCTTCTGGGGTGCCGTGGTGCCAAACCTACTAGAAAGTGTATGGAACGAAATTATGGAGGCATCGAAGCGCCAAGAAGTGGGCGCCGTGGTGCCAGTTGGTTTTCTGGTGCTACGTATTTTCTTCATTTTCGCTATTCCCGCGTGCTTCTGATACATCCATAAGGTCCCGAAACATGTGTAATTTCTCCAATAATATTCATGTTCCATTACTTCCTAATAACAAGACACAAAATAAACTATAATTAAGATTAAATACATAATAATCAATCATAGTTAGCAATGTTCAAAGTACACTTTCATGTACTTATCACAACCCCCAACCAGCTTATTGTTAGTCCCTAGCAGTTCAAACGTAAAAATAAAATAAGAACTAAACAAATTAATAAAAACTATCTAAGCCACTTTCGTAGGGATCACGATTTCATTTAGCGTATGCAACAAGTCTTTAAACCCCTAGGTGGCCCTAGTGGACGAGTTATAGTCTTGTGAGGGCTTACAGTAATGACATCCACAAATGTCATTCAAAACACATATATTCATGTAAAAATAAAATGAAATAGTCCCAATAGCTACACATATTATCATCCTCAAAGAATCCCTAGTAATGAAATCAAAGAACTTTTAAAGTACTTAATGCAACTCGAATTCAAGTTAATAAATCATCTAAGCCAGACTCACAGAGTGTGTGTGTAAAGGTTCATTCACAACTCGACTCCTAGGTAAGTCAACTCAATGATTTTGTTTAAAAATTGGGATCTGATGGGTCAAACTAACCTAGATATCTCGATTATACTCTGTAATTGCTTTTCTGTGCTCAACATGGTATGATTTTTTTCTTCTTCTCTCTTTTTTTCTTTTTTCTTTTTTTGAATTTTTCTCTTTTTCCTTTCCTTTTCTTTTCAACACACCTACCCTTTAAGATAAGATTTCTCCTCATGGTACTCCTAACACTCGCCCATGGGTAGTTTCACGCTTTTTGGTTATAGGTTTTTTAATTTCTTTCTTTTAAGACTTTTTCTTTTTATTTTCAACCATACCACACATCATAACACTGGCAAATCAGGATAGACATCTAAGCAAATGATCATTCATCGACATACAATCTCTTCAACTAGTCATTTTGCAAACTACATAGGCTTTCACTGCTAAAAACCTATAGTTAAGTGCATACGAGTCTAACCTAGATCAATTACTCAATGTATCAGATTAAAGTACATTAAATAACTTATTGTTTCTAAGATTTCATCGTAAAATAAATAATATCATCATTGGACTTATGCTTTACTATCAAGGACTAAAAAAAAAAAACAAACAAACTATTTTATAACAAGTATTATCATACGCATGCATACACCCCCCACATTTAAAACTTGCATTGTCCTCAATGTAAGATAAATATATAGAAACAGGACTAAGGAACAACACTACCAGACATGGAGTTGATCAAATTCCTGCTGGTAAGACTTTAGTTGTGTGGTTGTATAGGTTGTGCTGACACCTGCATAAATACTCATGCAAACAACAAACATGTAATTAGCACACAATAAAATAAAACTAAATTAAAGAAAACAAAATAAATAAAATCAAAGTAATTTAGATGCAAGGGTTGCCTTCCCGCTAGCGCTAAGTTTAACGTCTTCAGCCAGATGCAATCACCCAATTTGTCATGGTGGATTCCATGAAGCGGACCAAGTAGTCCCAAATGCTTCTTTCTTGGGTATCTTCTCGTGATTAAGGCATGAAAATGAATTTTTGACTGGCTGCAGCATTTTATCCATTGATCCTCCAAGGTCTACTGATGGCTGAGATTTAGTTCAACCTCATTTTTAAGTTCCCATGTAGCATCTTCAATTGGGCATTAACTCTCATTTTCCTCCTTTTACGGTTCTTAGGGGTAAATTTTAGTTTGGGAGGGTTTGATTCATATTGTAAAGAAGTAGTTCCTAGCAAGACTGTTTCTAGCATGTATGTATATTGGCATTCATCATCACCTTATGGTTGTTTTTCAACATGTAAAATATTTACTTCGAGTGTCATATTGCCAAATGATAACTTCATGAGACCATTCCTATAATTAATAAGGGCATTAGCTGTAGCAAGAAAATATCTACCTAAGATAAGTGGAATTTTTGACTCAGTGATAAGCACAGATGAGGTGTCTAAAATCAGAAAATCAACGAGGCAGTAGAATTTATCAATTTGAACTAAAACATCCTCAACTACTCTCCGTTGTGTTCGGATGGATCAATCAACCAACTGTAAAACCACTTATGTAGGTTTAATCTCTCCAAGTCCAAACTACTTATAAATAGAGTATGGTATTGTTGGTGTTTGCTAAGGTCCCAAGATCATTAAACAAGTATGAAACAAGTGCGAATACATATCAATGAAGTTGTAGAATACTCACATCGATCGGTTGAGCGATGCTTTGACGAAAAAAAACTCCATTTCTGCTCCATGGACTGCTCACGGCAGTGGCAGTGAAGTGCTCACTGTTTCGGCCTTTAATCAACAAGAAACCAAGCTCCAAGCTTCGTCATTTGATTCCCGGCTCATGGGTGGGCTTCCCTATCACCTTCACATGACTTCATAGTGTGCTAGCACTCATGATTTTGCCACAAAATCACCTCTTGGACTGCACATCATTCACGGTTTTTGACTAGTGAAGGAAGGCCAAAAATAGCCCCATGGGTGTGTGTGAGAGGAGAGAAAAATGTGTTAAGTGTTTTTGAAATTTTTTCCTCAAAATATATACAAAAATTTGGCTTTTTAAAAAAGTCAAACAATCAAAGCCATCAACCACTTCAACAACTCACATCACTATTTACATCACTCAAGTGTCAAGTCACATCACTCAAGTTGTCAAGTCACATCACTCAAAGTGACAAGTGATTGACACTTAAAGTGACTAGCGATTTGACGCTTGATGGGACTAATGATTTGATACTTGATTTGACTTGCGTGCCGCACTCGAATTCAAAATGTGAATACGCTCGTAAATGATCTCGGGCTCGGGTTCGCTAATTCCAAATTAATGAATTTTCCGTTGCGACATAATTAAATCTAATTTAATTAAATAATCATGCCTAGCATAATTACTATTCATATCCCTAACGAATTAATTCTAAATTAACTCGTTCCCCGAATTGAAATCTAATTTTAATTCCGCGTCGAAATCCAATTTCGTTCAATATATCGAATATATTAATTTATCGATTAATTCCAAATTAATCGTTATTTCTCTTTAATTGACATTTTATCCTAGATAAAATATCTCCGTAATTAATCCCAGATTAATTCTCTCTCTCTTCTAATTAATCCCAGATTAATTCTCTCTCTCTTCTAATTAATCCCAGATTAATTCTCTCTCTCTTCTAATTAATCCCAGATTAATTAAGTGCGAGTCATACGTCATCGGTGAATCTTTGGGAAGCGACCCATGAGATCCCCGGATATGTTGGCAGTAAATTCGGTCGTCAGACTATCCGAACACGTACGTACCAAGTCTTACGTTTTACCGATTTACAAGACAAGGTTGGCTTCTAGCAAAGCGCCATGCCTACCCAATTCTCCAGAAATATCCTTACAGGAATAAAGGATCTGTATCAGGCGTAGTATACATAGTATTGTGTATGTCGATCCAGTATCGGACTGTCACGTGATAGGCCTGGGGCTTGAGCTGTGTCTGCCTCGTACGAAGCACATGTCGGATGTCTGGTAACTAGTCTCTATATCGAATATACATGACCTAGTCATAATATCCCGATGACTGCAGTACTTAAGAGCACCAATACCGTATCCTACGTGACATCATCTCCAATATGACTGGAGTGATACTTCCGTCTTGACATCACACCCAACACACTACGATTCTCAAAATACCCAGTATCGGCGTACACGGAACCTGTTAAAGCCCTGGACAGCCGCAACCAAAGTGTATTGATTGTCGCAAGTATTAGCGGTGTAAGTCTTAGGTTAAGACCAAATACACCTACCTTGATTACGGACTTCATAGACACATAGTCATGCTACCAATGGAATTCCGATGGGGTCAATCCAGAGCAAAGCTGTTTCCCGTACCATCAGTAAAACACAACCTCATATTACACTTGCATGAGTATCCTATACCCAAATATATGAGAACTATACTGTTATGCCCTCACAATGCGCACAAGTGTAATACTAGTCTTTTACGTATTTATCGATGTCCAATCTCGATAATACTCTGACTAGGGATATTTAATGATTTATTCTTCGTGGACTGATATTGTCTCATATCATTCTCAATCCAGGAACAAATCATAAGGACCTTTCATCATTTATACATCTAAGTGATCTAATCACAAATTAGAAGAGTGCAATCTCCATTGTCACATAGTTAATTCGTACAACAACACCATGATCTGTACAAATAGGGACGCTATGGGTCATAATTGTCCAACAATCTCCCACTTGGCCTATAGCCAGTCACTCGAGTGTCTTACACCCGAACTATGTAAGGTGGGCTCAAATTGCTGAGGAAAGGCTTTCGTCAGCGGATTTGCATGATTATCGTCTGATGCGATTTATACGATCATCACATCGCCACGATGTATGATCCAAACGAATCAGATGAATAGTCGAAGTATATATCCGGATCGTTGATAAGACCATTAATTCTTTAGCCTGTGCTGACGCCTAGCTCAACTGCTAACAGAACTATATCTAATCTAATTAGATTTTGTTATTGACCCGGATGGCTTCTATTACTGCCTCAGCTGCAGCAATTATCTGCATTTATTGTTTATTCGGTAACAGTATCTTGCTTGGAAGATTTCCAGCTCACTGTACCGTTATTCAAACTATATAGTACCGTTTGTGACTTTTAGTCGTTTTATCGATTTAGGAAACTTGCAGTAGTGATCATAGTCACCTTAAATTCTCATTCTCCACAGATTAAGACAGCATCCTTAGATCTCTAAGATACTAACGGATGTTCTTAACATCAATCCAGTGACTATCACTTGGATTGGCCTGATTGTGAATCCATATGTTCAAAGCGTATGAGACACCAGGTCATGTACATTTTTCAATGTACGAGTTCTCGGAGAGTGTTAACAACTTTAAATCTATTCCAGTAGATCTTTATTCCTAGAATAAGGTTTGTTTCTCCCAAGAATTCCACGGATAATTTTCTCGAAAGCCAAGCTTTCACCAATTATTTATGGGAATATCATTTCCAAGAAATGACATATATTATCATTATTTATAGGACATTATTGTCAGTGCACTCCCACTAACCCTCTTATATACACAAGAATCATTTTCGTTTTGAATTAAATCATACACATTATGATTACATCAAAAAGATAATTCTAAGGACCTAATGCTTACTTCAATCCAAACATGGGTCGAATAACTTGCAAACCTTGTTTGCTAGTTTTGGTACGACAAAACCGATAGGATGTTGTAAACATCCTCCAAATGGTTTCCTTTTGAGGAAAGCGATTCTCCCGTTTCAGCGGTTATATTTCATAAATGAAACATGCAGCAGCAGCAAGCATTATCCAAAATGGATTTACCGTGGCAACAGGTAAAATGTTTCAATCGTAATCAACACAATGTTGATAACGATACCTTTTCGCTACAAGCCTAGCTTAGTACATTGGTATGTTGCCATCTATGTAAGTCTTCCTTGAAGACTTATATACTACCTATAGGCACAATGCCTTGCGGTATAACAACTAGTGTCTAAACATAGTTGGTATACATGGAATCCATTTCAGATTCATATGGTACTTTGCCATAATAGGGAGTCGATACCTTGTATCACTACCTCATACGTAGTCAGTTGGTATACCTCAATAAGGTAGACATCTTTATGAGGTGAGATCAGAAACCCATACCCCAGGTTATTTTCTGACTCTCTCCGACATACGCGGTTCTTGTGTATTCGAAGATTACTGGTAATAGTTTCATCCTTGATGAACTATTTATTTTTCATTAAGGACTCGATGCCTATAACAGTATTACTCCGATTTTAATCGAGTTTTACTGTCCTCCCATTTACCACTGCATATCGGTATTCCTCTTAGGAAAACCGCATGGTGAGCAACAATCTAATTGTTCTCTGGTGAGATGTATAAGTATAATACTTATGGTATCCCTAGGATAACTAATAATTGGCACTTATCTAATTTGGGTTCTCGTTTGGTATCATCCAAACATATGCCCAGCATACCCAAAAATTAGGATTAAGAAACCCAGTTTCTTTCCCGCTCATATCTAATATGAAATCTGTCTAACAGATTTTATGGAACCTTATTCAAAATAAGTTCTGCACTGTTTATGCTTATCCGTTGAAGGAAATGGTAGCTCAGAGCGACTCATGATTAACCTTATGATGTCCAACAAAATTCGATTACTCATTTCGGACACACCGTCAAATTAACGTGTTCCGGGAGGAGTCCTCATTTGAAAGAATACTATACTCTTTCAAGAATGCGAAACTTATTGCTTAAGTATTTTCCATTACGGTCTTACCGTGAAGATTTAATAATTTAGCTGATCTGTTTGTCTATTTCGTGTCGAAAACTTTAAAGGTTTCTAATTTATGTTCTTCAAAAGAAACACATAACCATAACGCGATGCCACATCCGTATAGGTCAAGAAATATTCATATTTACATCTAGCCTAGCTAGACATAGGCCCACTTGCTTCACTATGAACTAGGGCTAACAGATCTATGGCATTTGTACTTTTACCAAGTAAAGGTGTTTTAGGCACTTTGCCCAATAAACTAGATTCATAGACTTTATTTGAATGGAATCAAATTAGTCCTAACACCCACTATTCAAAAGTATGGATATACGATTCTTGTTTTAGTTGTGTCCCAGACAACAATGCCATAATTAGTTTCTTCTGATCAAATCAATTGAGCTAGTTGTTTGTCATGTTATATGTTCGAGATTTATTTATATTCAAAATACAAATACTGTTATTCACATCTAATGTGTTTATCTTAATATTATCTTTATATAATAAAACACTTTAGTGTTCTAGAATATAAAAGTTCACCCGTAACGGGTTAAACACTGATATAGAGATAATGTATCTCGTCAAACTAGTTACATTATAACAGTTTCCAAATTTAGGTACGTACCCGAGGGTAACTCCTAAACTTAGGTATCTACGGTTAAAACAGCGACTTTCGTCCCGTTTCCAATTCACAGATTAATCTCTATAGAAGTCAGTATCCTGTTCAAAACATATTCTGAACATCAATATATATTTATATCACACTAAGTATCTAAAATCCAATTTTAATACTAGTAGTGAACATAATATTGACAAACAAATTTGAAGTCGGAGCCTTGCTCGTCTTCAATTCCTTCATGTCTGCTTTGTCCAAGCGGCAGTCACGCTTCCGCGATCCCGTTTGCCATAATTTAGGCAGACATTTTAGGATATGTCCATTATCTTCCTAGAAGATAATAATGATTTTGCCTTTGCCATTTTCAACACTCCAGAGCTTTTGGCCAAGCCTTGGCCTTCTAGAATATCGATGTAAGGTGCGCCTTGCGCTACTTGCCTAATGCAAACTTTGACTTTATCTCCTTGAGAATAGTCATTAACTCTCCAAGAGTTATTTATTGCAATTTAGTACTTCTTAAATCTAAAAATAGATTTATGAAGATCCTTCAATTTCATTATCACACTTTAAGGATCTAATCCTTAGTTCTGATTAAGAAATTAAGGGGTCTACTGCGACAAGCTTAATGGATTAAGCACTAAAGTATCATCACATTAATCTTCCAAAGATTATGCTCTACTATTTGCTTAACTCTAGGCTTAGGCCTAATATGTTATTTTATCAAATAAAGTAACTTATTATTTTCCATGACCATCCTGAAATATTATTCCCAATTTGAAAATTAAACCATTTAAATACATTTTCCCTAGGATTATGTTTTAAATGTCAATCTTTCAATTACATCTTGATTCTAATAGTCTAACTATTTAATCAACGATTTAGGTACTATTTATTATAATGATACAATAGTCCAACTATTTAATCAACTATAATTTTAATAGATTAAAATCAATTATATTGATTACTATAATCCAATTATAAAATAAACTATAAATGAATGGTTTGAATACAGTCCAACTGTTAATTAAAACAATGATTTTAAATATTAGTCCAATAACATTTAATTTGTAACGACGAATGATATTTGTGATTGAGCGCGTATGACAAGTAATTAAACGAATATTGCAAATTCAATTCTTGCCTCCCACTATTTTTCGGCGAGCCTCTAACCCTCTGTTGAGTACTCGGGAAATCATGTTTCCTAGTGGGCTAGGATCCCGTTAAATATCACACAATCTTGACTTTGGCCAACAAATTGTATGATAATTAACTAGGTAGATCTCTAAGATCAATTGGATCCAATCCAATTCCTAGATCCGGTAGGGGGACATCCAAGTCCGAAACATATATCTTATATATGCCAATTCATCCAATGTATTACCTAACCTCTTTCCTCTGAATCAACTAAGTCTTGGCTTTGGCACAACAAACTTAGTGATCCCAGTTAAGCACGACCCATTGACCATGGAAAGCTTCGTAATCAATGTCAATGGACAAGAAGTGGTCTTGACTTTGGCCAACAAACCACAACTTGGAGAAGACACCAATATGGAACAAAGCCTTCGTGATTCAAACACACTCCTCGATGGACAAAGGCCTTGACTTTGGCCAACAGTCTCGGATCTTGAGTGAGAATCACTCAATGGAAGGAAAGACGCTTAATATTTTACGAGAGTTTTTCGAGTGTAAATTGGCAACCAATTTATTATCTTTGTTAAGGTCTCACCATCATACACCCTTAAACATGCATTCTAAACACATAATAAAGCGCACATGAAAAATAATAATGATATGCGGATGGATATTTTACACATTGATCCTAGATCAAATCTCTCCATTTCTCTCTTCCGCTAGCACATGTATTTACTTCTACCCATTATACTACACTTCTAAAGAAACATCATTTACATTGAGGGGAATAGGTGAGAAGAGAATACAAAGAATAAGGAGGTAATAAGGCTGGTCACGCAGGTCCAATTAATAAATTCCAAATTTATTACAATAATTTCTAAAATGCCCCACCCATTTAATATCCATCTGATATACATTATTCATGCATCGCAACCATGTATTCACACAAGCATGTTATCAATCAATCTAATCAAATTAATTAATCTGATAATTAGTGACCATCCAATGTTCAAACAACGATTTGATTTTACTCGAGTCAAACTCGTTTTGCGAATAAGTACTCAAAGTACGAATTCTCGAATTAAATTAAACTACATAATTAAATCCAATTCAATTTGTATTTAATACTAATTCGCTATTTAATTCCAAATTAAATACTACACTTTATTAACGAACCTATACGACTTAAATTCCAAATTTAATCGTTACGGGTCTCGAAGCCCATTAACGTCCAACGTCAATTCAATTAAAGTCCAATGGGCTTTTAATTAATTTCTTAAGGCGTGGACTTTTGGTCAACTCGGGTCAAACCCAAAAACCAAAATCCAATCCGGGAATTACCCCATAAGCCCAGAAATCAATTTAGGCCCATTAGGCCCAATTAAACTTTAAAGGTCCATTAAGTCGCATTTGGGCTTTATGGAAGCGGTTTTGGGCCCAATTGGATCCAATCCATTTGGCCCAAACCTAACTTGGTACAACCAAGCCCAATAAGCCCAATTACAACACAACAAGCCCAAATCCAATTTAAGGCCCAATTAATTAAATCATAAAAGTCCAATTTCATAATCCAATTAATTCTAAAGTGTATAACATAATTAACTACTTAAATCAATGTTTCTAAAACGTCGATTAGCCTAATTAATTATGCTCATTATCATCATCACATGTCCAACACATTTTGATTAAAATCAAACCCAATTACATGCTTTAAAGTCTCGGCCAAGGAGGGGATTTTATGTCCGATTCGAATTCAATCCAATTAATTCCACAATTGAATTTAAATCAACATCCCGAATGATTTCCAACACATCCAATGATCAAAAATAAAAATCCAAGACCATTTAGGGCATATCCCTCTCGGCCAAGCAAGGGAATTTGGGGAAAAATGTTCGAAAGATAATTTCATCAAATTAATCCAATCAATCATCAATTAAAACACATTTAATCATACTAATTCATCCAATTTCATTATACAAGCTCAAAATCAATTTTACCCAAATTTTAAGCCCTAAACATTCCATGCTCAACCTTGCTCATAGATACCATTGTTGGTGTTTGCTAAGGTCCCAAGATCATTAAACAAGCATGAAACAAGTACGAATACATATCAATGAAGTTGCGGAATACTCACATCGATCGGTTGAGCGACGCTTTGACGAATAAAACTCCATTTATGCTCCATGGACTGCTCACGGTAGTGGCAGTTAAATGCTCACTGTTTCGGCCTTCAATCAACAAGAAACCAAGGTCCAAGCTTCGTCATTTGATTCCCGGCTCATGGGTGGGCTTCCCTATCACCTTCGCATGACTTCGTAGTGTGCCAGCACTCTTGATTTTGCCACAAAATCAACTCTTGAACTGCACATCATTCACGGTTTTTGACCATTGAAGGAAGGCCAAAAACAGCCCCATGGGCGTGTGTGAGAGGAGAGAAAAGAGATGAGAGATTGATGAGAGAGAGAGATAAATATGTTAAGTGTTTTTGTAATTGTTTTCTCAAAATATACACAAATTTGGCTTTTTAAAAAAGTTAAACAATCAAAGCCATCAACCACTTCAACAACTCATATCACTATTCACATCACTCAAGTGTCAAGTCACATCACTCAAGTTGTCAAGTCACATCACTGAAAGTGACAAGTGATTTGACGCTTGAAGTAACTAGTGATTTGATGTTTGATGTGACTAATGATTTGACGCTTGATTTGACTTGCTTGCCGAACTCGAATTCAAAATGCGAATGCGCTCGTAAATAATCTCGGCCTCGGGTTCGCTAATTCCAAATTAACGAATTTTCCGTTGTGACGTAATTAAATCTAATTTAATTAAATAATCATGCATAGCAAAATTACTATTCACGTCGCTAACGAATTAATTCTAAATTAACTCGTTCCCCCGAATTAAAATCTAATTTTAATTCCGCGTCGAAATCCAATTTCGTTCATATATCGAATATATTAATTTATCGATTAATTCCAAATTAATCGTTATCTCTCTTTAATTGATATTTTATCATAGATAAAATATCTCCGCAATTAATCCTAGATTAATTCTCTATCTCTTCTAATTAATCCCAGATTAATTAAGTGCGAGTCATACTTCATCGGTGAATCTTTGGGAAGCGACCCATGAGATCCCCGGATATGTTGGCAGTAAATTCGGTCGTCAGACTATCCGAACACGTACGTACCAAGTACTACGTTTTACCGATTTATAAGACAATGTTGGCTTCTAGCAAAGCGCCATGCCTACCCAATTCTCCAGAAATATCCTTACAGGAATAAAGGATCTGTATCAGGCGTAGTATACGTAGTATTATGTATGTCGATCCAGTATCGGACTGTCACGTGCTAGGCCTGGGGCTTGAACTGTGTCTGCCCTGTACGAAGCACATATCGGATGTCTGGTAACTAGTCTCTACATCGGACATTCGTTTAGTCCAATCAATAGGTAGCATCAACGCTCGAGTACACCTATATAATATGGCCTCGTCCTAGGTGACACATGCGTCAAGTACTCTCCAAGCCAGGGACTCCTTGACTTAGAGAGTAGGGGACAAACTGTATGGGCCAAATTTGGTCCAAGGGTAATTTCGAACTTTCGCTTAAGGCCCACTACTAAATGCACCCCTGAAATCTCATAACCGAGCCCAAAGACATTAAACAAGCCCAGGCCCAATAAGTTTCAACACATGTAACCAAAGGACCGTCCAAAGGCCAGTCCACTTAAAGTCTAGCCTCATAAACAAGAGCCAGCCGTTTCAGCCTACAAACGGGCAAATGCACTAAATGCCCCTCATGAAGTCGATCGTAAACTAACTCCCAACGGACAAGTAATCAAAGAGCAGTAAATGCACATGCTCCCTTAAGAGCATGTATATAAACAAAGATGGTCTAGGGAGAAAGAGGATTTTGATATTCATGGCTCAATACTACTCTCTCCATAGCTCTCAAAAATTCTCATTTATACCACCCTCACGGTACCCTACAGAGTTCAAGGTAGCATCTAACCTTGCCCTCTCCATTATAACTTTCTTTAGTCCATTTACTGACTTGGACGTCGGAGTGCTCCCGGCACCCACCACACCGGTGGGCAGTACTCCCGCTCACTCTACATTCTTTGTTTGCAGGATCGCCAGTGCCCCCTCCTTACTAAATCTCAATTGTAGGCCTCGGTGAAAATCAGCGTCTACACCTACTACTTTACGTAATACCGTAATCCCCAACAGACAATGGGAATTCAATAATTAAATCGAATTCCATAGTGAGAGTATGATCCCATGAATATATTTCGACTCACAGCTTTGGCAAGATCTCGCTTACGTATATTCATTAGGTAGACAACTCTTTGTCAATCACTCACCAGTGACTCCTGGTTTTGGTCCTGACTGTTTCTCGCTGTGACAGCTTTGGCACGTTCACAGAGAGGCGTATCAAGATTACAATTTCTAATGACAAACTCAAGCCATCGATGTAGTCCTGACAGCTTTGGCACGTTCAGGATTTCCAATTTCACTTAAATTTATCTAGTATCAATATACAACTAGTATGGATAAAATTCTATCAACTACGCCCTCACTACTTCGGCACGTTCTCGGATGCAGCCATAGAAAGTTACCCATAAACTGTATTGACAAGACGGACCAAGAAATATGTATCCAATACATGGTACTTTACAGCCATATTTAAAATAGGATTTTCCTACGGAAGCTAGACTCTACATCCAATGCATAATTTTAATCTAAATCATTTTCTAAACAATTCAATTCTACTTTAGAAAATATAACATAATTTAACGATAAATTTCCGTTAACGTAAAACCGAAAAGTAAAGAAACATATCTAGATTCCTAGCATCTGCGAACATTAAATTGGATTTAATATCAAATATCAAGCATGAATAATGTAATAGATGAAGCATCAGACCCGCTCTAATATCATTTTTGTTGGGTTTTGGGTGATGGGCCGCAGCGGAAGCGCGATTCTGGCGAAATCGTATTTTAAAACTTTTTCAAAATACCAAATAAATTATTCAATATCTAATATGAATAATTTATTCATATTTCACCTAAACCTATTTATTTAATATCAAATATTAACATAAACATAGTTGAAACTTCGCGAAACTTTTACGAAAATAGGTTTTTGGTAAAATGGCCTAAAACATGTTTTTGACCGAACCGACTACTCGACACTAGACCTGGCTGGTGGTTCGATTCTGGTTTGGAACTGAACTGAACCGGTTAGTTTCTGGTTCCACACTTAGTGTAACTGGAACCTTGAACCGAACCGGAACCGACCGATTCTAGTTCCGTTCGAACCTTTTTTAAAAAATTAAAATAAATACATTAATTTAATAAGTAAATAAAATTATTAAATTGAAAAGCTTGAACTTAAACTTAAAAAATTTAAGTTGCCTATGTATCTTCCAAGGGTGAGAGGAATCAAAGCTCACGTAGTTCCATTACAATTTTAAGATATTTCCCCTTTATAAATTTACAATTTTGTAATTATCAATCATCATTATCCGTTGACCCTTCAGCTCCAGTTCCACTTGCACTTGTTGTTGTAGATGTATTATCGAACAGTCTTCGAAATCATCGGGGGCATCTTCTTATTGTCTCAGATCAGCTCGAGTCCAATCATCCACACAAGCTATTGCTTCTAGACTACTTGGATGTAATGAAGACCGTGCCTCCCAAGCTGAAGGCTTGCTCAACCGCAATGGTGGAAATAAGTGCTGCCAATATCTCTTTAGCAATAATTGATCAAACAAGATCTATATTTTGATGTCGGTTCCACCATTTAAGGATTTTAAAATTTTTTATAACTAAACTTTCAGTATGAAACTTGAAATTTGTAGAAAAATAATTATCTAATTCGGGGTTATTAGTTGTCGTATCCCTAGCTTTTTTATTTCATTGCAGTAACCAATGATCATATACGCTAAGTCTTGTATTAATTACCAGTTCGCTACTATTAGATTCACCTAATGTTCCTAAGTTATATCTTACAATATAATCATTAAATAACTTAATTAAATCATTTTCTAATCTCGCTATTATTCTTGTAATATCAATTTCATTTAATATTCCTAAATAAGCATAGTAAGCTTGTAAAGCACTATTTAAACATTCTAATTTAAATCTAGGATCAAAAACAGCAGCAATAAGATAAAGTAAAAGAATTTCTCTAAAATAATTCAACCATTTTACCTTCATAGCAGTAATGGCTTCGAACAAAACAAAATTATTAGGATCGTTACTTTCAACATGTTCATCTAGAGTACCAACAATATTCAAACTTTCAAGAAGAAATAAATGTGCTGTAGGATAATAAACACCGCTAAAAATTAAAGTAGCATCATTAAAAACTTTTAAAATATGTAAACTTTTTCACAAATATCCCATTGACTAGGAAAAAGTGTGATAATTTGAACATGTTGAGAAAAAAACTACATAATGCATCTTTGTATTGTAATGCTTGACATAAAAGAAAATAAATTGAATTCCAATGTGTTGGAACATCTCTTGAAAATTTAATCGGTTTAATACCATTTATTTTATAAAACTTGGCCCATTCTCTCCTAACTTTAGAATATGACCAAATACAATTAAGTGTCGTCTTAATAGGATCAATGAAAGGTGGTAATAATTTCAGATCATCTTGAACACATAAATTAAGGACATGACATGTGCAACAAATATGAAAAAATCGACCCCCTAAATTTGGTTGACATATTTCTTTTAAATTATTAATGGATACAGTATTTGCATATGCATTATCAAATCTAATTGTTAAAATTTTATCTACTAAACCATATTCATCAAAAATTACCTTCATCATTCTATAAATATTTTGTGCAGTATGTTGGTCATAAAAAACTCTAAATGCAATAAGCCATTTTTGCATGGTAAATGATGCATCAATCCTATGATAAGTCATACCCATGTATGAGTGTGTTTGCCAATTGTCACTCCAAATATCAAAACATATAGAAATACGACCTTTAATCTCTTTAAATATTTCATTTAAAATAATTTTACATATTTATATAATTTAAAAATATGACATTTTGTTGTTCTACATGCAGCAGGATTTAAACTATTATGCATGTAATTAGTAAAATGAAGTTTTTCACCAAAGCTTAAAGAAAGATGTGCTAAACAAGTTAATTTCGTAAATTCTTCTCTATTTTTTGCATCAGAATTCATAAATAAATCTACAACACTTGTACCTCTACTAGATGATGCGTACCTGGCCATTTGAGTTTGCGTCGTATCAATTCTATGTTCAACCGCATGATGTCTTTCCAGGTGCTTAATCATATTGCCGTATCCACCATAAAATTTGTAGGAAACCCCACAATGGTTGCGAATTACTCTTGAAGTATCATAGTCTTGGCGGTCTAAATGAAAATAAATTTTGAAAACATCCGATGAACGAGCCTTAACTTCTCTTCACCGTGATTGTGCACCGACACTAGGGCCGCTCTCTTGGGTTGGCATATTTGATATTATGTTCTCAGATGAGCTTGTCATTTTTTTTAAAGAAATAAGTAAGAAGAATAAGAAAATTGAGAATGATAATAACTAATTGAGATTTGAGATTGAGAATAAGAGAATTGTAGGAATTGAGAGAGTTGAGAAATTGGTGTGTTGAAATAATGAAAAATGAATCCTATTTATAGAGTTCCAGAATTTTTTTGATACCAAAAATGCCCATAAATATAACCGTTTTATTACTGTTATTAGGGATATATTGGTAATTTAATATTTTATTTTTTCATGGTCGTGGCTCCATGCCCTTCCCCAATGGCTACTAGCAGATAAGGTTTTTGTTGGAACCCTATGGTGGTTCCGACCGGTTCGGGTTGGGGTGGAACCCCAACCAAACCAGTCATTCACGGTTCCGATTTCGGAACCTGAACCGGAATCGGTTGGAACCAGAACCGTCCGGTTCCAACAGGTTCGGTTCCGGTTCTGAACCAAAAATGTGGCCGGGTCTACCCGACACTTATGGAAACTGCCCAGGTCAGCTTCAATATTATCGGGGCAATTCATGGGCTGCCCGAACAGTGACGGTTTCACTGTTTGGACAGCTGTCACCCGGTTGGCTCAAAATGCACCATGTAATGCCATTTTTGGCCATTTTCACTTATTTCAAGTCGGAAACACTTTTCGGTAATTGTGAAAACTCCCAAAACACATCCATACATTCATAAGACATCAAAAACATCAAAAAAATTTCCAATTTAACCAAATCAGATCAGCAAACTAAAAATACCAAAAATTCATGCTTTAAATCCAAATTTTCAAGACTAAATCAATTAATCTCAACACCAATTGAATCCCACCACACATGAACAACTCTAGAACAATTATAGGCTATCTTAGAGTGGATCAACAACTCTAGAATGGCAACTCTTCAACAATTGAATAAATTGAAACTTAATTACAATAATTCATTCTAAAACTACTTCACACATGCCAACAAACTTCCAATTCAACCACTACATGCAAAAGCCCCAAAAAATCATATTTGAAGGAACCCTAGAACAATTCTATATCATGAAGAAATAAGAAATCAAGATTTTCAAGCTTAGATTTTGAAGACTTACCTTAAATCTCCCAAATCTTCAACTTTTTTCTTTGACTTTTCCTTCAAATCTTCATGGATCATCAAACAATTTGCAAAACCATTTTTTTAGTCTCAAACTCTCGGCAATGGCAGCCTTAGGAAGAAGGAAAAATAATTTTTTCCTTTTAAAACCCATTTGGCCGAATATGTCTTTAAATAGGGGCATTATTGTCTTTTTTAATTTAATCAAATTAAATACATTTACACTTTTTAATATCCAATCAAAATTGCACACAAATAAAGTGTATTTAATTCATGCCACATCAACCAATAATAATTAGACAAATTCCATTACATTAATGGAAAAAGATTATTAATTAATAATTAAATATCCAAATAATTAATTAATGTAATTATTATTATATATGTATTTTTATTTACAATAAATAACAAATACACATATATATATATATGGAATGTGTCAAAATCTCATTTGATGAATAATTAATATATATCTAATCGTATTATGTATCAAATACAAATACACAATAATTATTAGCGAACAAAATCCGTTAATACATGTGTTATCGTTTAACCGATTAAACGATCCGGATTAACTTATTTAATCTAATGAAGAATTATGAATAATCCATATTATTCATTTTGTGTTGCCCAAGTTCTCAATGAGTACACTTCATATTGTGTGACTCTCTAAGTTTAGGTCTATCCGTCACGAAATCCAATTTCGTGTCCATAATTCACCCACTCATGGATTATGACGACCATAGATAATCTCGCTAAACTATACAAGCCGAGGTCATAGCATACGTATAATCCCTTCGTCACATACCATTCGTATTATACCTGGGATATAGATCAGAATGTCAAATCCATTTGGTATAATCGACTTTCAATTTACGATCTTTAAATAAAACTCGAAACTGATTTCCAAAGTTATACCATGGCCATGGATTTACTAAATCGTAAACACGTGCTGGATGTTTATTCCCTGTACACAGGACTGGCGGATCCTTTCTTGATACACACAGTATATCATTAGCATAAGTCCACACCCAACGAACAGGCGGAGGTCTGATCATGACTAGATTTTTGATGTGACTGCTATCAAAGTGTGGAGGATAACTCATATATCCATAGCGATATCTCAAGTCAAAGGACCACTATGCTCGGTCAACTCGAGAAGGTTCATATTAACGTTGGTGTACCATCTATTAGGAAACCTTCCATGAGTCATTCAATGTCTTATCAAATAAACACCTACATGTTTATATGAGTCTCCCGAGAATCATAGTTCACTGGGATAAACCATCAGATCAAGTCACGATATACGACATGTACTAGACTCAGCGGATTTTACTAACCGACCCGTGTTAGCAAATCTTGACTAGGAATTTTATTTAAGGATGTATATCTTATAGTGTGTTTCCCAATGTCAATTACAAACTATATTGTAACCACGTACTACATTGTAAATCCTAGGGTTTTTATCTAATATACATGTATCACTGAACCAGATTCAGTTTCGATCTAATCATAATCAGATATTTAATCGTAATTAGATCGAATAAGTGTATAAAAGACAATGGTGCTACCAATTAAATCAGTAATATTATGGAAAATAGAACTGCTCGTATTTATGAATCAGACATAAATATGATCTGGATTGGCACTCGGAGCACCAACCGTAACAGCTACAACCTCTTCAAACTCGTTAATGTGCACATAAGGGTTCTCGTTCTCCAAACCATGAAAGACTGGGAGATACTGTATCATTTCAGGTTTGAAATCTATATGTGGTGTCTTAGGAGGAAACATTATGGATGATGGTGTACTTGTGCGAGTGGGGTGGGGTACTCCTCAAGTGACCTAATAGGTGGTCTCTCATAATCACTCATGGTATGTGTGATAGATGTAGATGGTGTGGCGAAAAGGTTTTCGAATAGAGTTCTTGAGTCTGAATCTTCCCCTTTAACTCTAACAAATCTACCCAACCGGTCCCTAAGTCTAGGCATGCACTTAAGCACAAATAAAACGAGAAACAAAAAAAAAAAGAATAAACTAAAAATCAACATTTAAACTAAAGCTAAAACTGAAATTAAATAAATACAATAGAAATTAAAAATAATAAAACAAAATAAAGGTGGAACAAAGTTAAAGCTTTTTTGTTGACTAAGCAAACATGCTCCTTTTGCTTATAAGCCCGTCTCCCCGACGTTAACGCCAAAATTTGATTACTCCCAAATAGTACTCGCGGTTATCACAGTAGAGTTGAGGTGTCGATTCCTCAGAGAGATGGTTACAAGAAATTAATTTACTTAAACAAAACGTTAGCAGTGACTTAATTAAATAGAAAGATTGAATTGGCGATTTAAACTAAATATTATCAAAAGTATGCAAGAACTATCAATAGAGAGAAATAGCAAAGCGTCATGAATCCCTATTGTATCAAGTTCCTATATTCAATTATTGATTCCTTTTATTACTCAATTAAAGTTGCACATCCCAAACCAATAATTGGAAGATATTCAATTCCAAACATATTAAATTCTAATGTAATTGATGATATACTTTCTCTATATTAACAGCTCACAAAGTTATTTTTTTAACCTATCTAACGTCGATAATATACCCACAGGTAATGCTTCAGTAGAAGATCAACTCATAAAACAACTTTACCAATCACAACTGGGTTCCTCAATCACACATAGAAGAAGCATGACTATTCCTATATGCAAGTTGGTAAAAACACAATCTCTAGGTTCATAAATCGAAAGATAATAAAGAATATTAAAATATTAATTCTATTAAATGTTAAAAAGCATTCAAGAATCAACAACATGAATATAAAAACTTAAATACAAGAGTTCATTCTTAACTTTGCCTATGAGATTAGTTCTCCATGTAAAAGAGAAATATAGCCTTGGTGATCGGAGAGACATCATGTTGTCTTGAAGTTCTTCATTATTCTCTCTCGAAATAGTGTTTGTGGCTCTTTGTTGTTTGTTTCTCTTATGTTTCTCTCCTTTTTAGGGTTTAGGACGAGCTTAGGTTAATAGAGAAGTCCTAAAGTCCCTATATGCGTGAAACACATCCAAAATAAGTTTATAGGACTCTTCCAGGGCGGCGCGGTGCCAAACCTACTAGAAAATGTACGGTGGGTGCCGCGGTGCCAGTTGGTTTTTTGGTGCTACGTTATTTCTTTGTTTCCGCTCTTCCCGCATGCATCTGATGCGTCTGTAAGGTCCCAAAACATGTGTTATTGCTCAAATATTCATATTCAATTACTTCCTAATAACAAGACACAAAATAAACTATAATTAAGATTAAATACATCATAATCAAACCGAATTAGCAATGTTCAATGTACACTTTCAGGTACTTATCAGTACATATACGGGCCGACGGATTCTATCTTTATTCGCACTTGATTAACAAGTGCATCAGTCCACACCCAACGAAGATCTAGAGGCCAGACCATGAGAGGTTTTTGACATACATGGCATCAAAGTGTGGAGGATCTCACACAAAATCAATGTTATCATATAGTCAAAAGATCACATATGCTACTCGACTCAAGAAGATTCTTATTGACGGTGAGTTTCCAAACTCATGGTACATCTGGTTTAAACCATTGGAACTTAAATTCCAATATATGACATGTGCTAGTCTTCTAAGTTATAGGAATTTGACCATATTCCAAAACCAACGACTAGGAATATTTACTTTATGAATAGTTTATAATAGTAATACTAATCCCAATATCGGACCACCTAGTTTCTAGTATTACTACAAGAATATTCTAAAGTTGATGCCATTTTTAGCATATTTATACATTAATCTAATATGCATAATGACAATACCATTTATAAGGTATGAAATAAAAATATAGTTATTTTATTAATAAATAATAAAATTTACAATACATTATTCAGATTGGCACACTAAGTACCAACTCCATGTTGGGGTTTTATCAAAGGCGTAACGGAAAGCGCGGTTCGGGTGAAATCATAACCTAAAATTTTTTAAACTTATCGAATAAATTATTCAATATCCCATATGAATAATTCATTCATATTTCACCTAAGCATATTTATTCGATATCAAATAACGATATAATTAATTTAGAAACACCACGAAACTTTTACGAAAATATTTTTCCGCAGATTAGCATAAAACACATTTTTATCAGAACCAACCAACCAAAACACATGGGGGCTGCCCAGGTAAGCCCCAATAGTACTTGGGCAGTTCATGGCTGCCCGAATAGTGACCAATTCACTGTTTGGACAGTCGTCACCTGGTAAGCCCGAAACTCACCCAGTAACGCCGTTTTTCACCGTTTTCGCATATTTTCAATCCGAAACAATTTCCGGCAATTATCCCAATACCTAATACACATCCAATACATTTAAATAATATATTTTTCATCGAAAATTTTCCATAATTTTCAGATCTGATTTGGGTGCCAAAAATATCATTTTTCATGTTTTAAATCCAATTTTCTCAATATAATCATATTAATATTAACACTAATTAAAGTCTCCACCAATGAAGAACTTAAGAACTATTCTAGGAGTTACAGGACAATCAAGTCATCAAATGACCAAAAGTGTGCTTGTTAACCATTACAAGCTTAATTAATTATCATACATGCATATATGCCTCATTCAAACTTCCAAACTTCTCAACACAAAATAAGAAAGAGAGAGAAAAATATGTGAACATCATATGTTAAAGTTAAGAATAATAGAAATATTTTTCTATCTAAAGAAAAGATGAAATTACATACTAATCTTCAAGTTTTCTTTGATTTTCTTCTTAGCACTTCTCTTTTTTCTCTCAACCTTTCTTCTGTGTATTTTTGGAAGCTTAACCTAATGGAAGCAAATGAAAAATATGCTAGGGTTATGCCGCGAAATTAGCAAGAAAATAAGGAAAAATATATTTTCTAATTTTTCAAACAAAATAAAGAAATCAAATCCAATTTGATAACATTTTCCATATTGTAAAAGTCAAACATTTACACTTTAATCATTTCCAAATTTAAATCAACTTAGATATTTTATATTTCAATTACTTTAATCATTTAACAATTAAATAATTAAATAATTACTTAAATACAAATATCTAAATATATGTATTATATTTACTTTATATAATCCAAATACATATATTAATGATATATGTCAAATATGTCATTTTGACAATTAATTAATGTGTATTTAATAAAATCATATATTAAAAATAAATACACAGTAATTAGGAAATGACTGAAATGTCCTTTATACATGTATTTTTCATTTAACTGTTAAACGATTTGAATTAACTCATTTAATCTGATAAAGTATTATGAATAATTTGTATTATTAATAATATGTTGTCCAAGTGCTCAACGAGTACACTTCATATTATGAGACTCTCTAAGTTTAGGTTTATCCATCACGGAATCGAATTTCATATCAATAATTCACCCACTCGTAAATTATGACGACCACAGATAATCTCGCTAAACTATGCAAGCCGAGGTCATTGCATACGTATAATCCATTCTTCACAGGCTATCAATATTATACCGGGGATATAGATAAGAACGTCGAATCCCTTAGGTATAATATAGTCAACTTTCAAATTTACGATCTCTAAATAACCTTGGAACTCTCTTCCGAGGTATACCATGACAATGCATTTACTAGATCGCAAGTACATACATGATACATATGCCCTGTACACAGGACTGGTGGATTTTATCTGATACTCATAGGATATCATGAGCATGCGTCCACACCCAATCAGCAGGTGCAGGTCTGATATAAATATATCAGTGATGTGACTGTCATCTAAGTGTAGAAGATGTCTCATATATCCAAAATGGTATCGCAAGTTGAAAGATCACTATGCTACTCGATTTGAGAAGATTCCCATTGACGTTGGAGTGTCATATATTAGGAAATTTTCAGTGAGCCTTTCAATGTTTAGCAAATAAAAACCTACACTCATGGTTCATTGGGATAAACCATCGGACCGAGTCCCAATTACGACATGTACTGGTCTCAGTGGATTTTACTAACTGATCCGAGTTAGTAAATATTGATCAGGAATTTTATTTGAGAATATACAACTTATAATGACACTTTTCAATATCAATTACAAACTACGTTGTAACTGCGCACTACGTTGTAAATCACGAGTCTTTTTCTATTATATACATATCATAAATCAGATTTAGTTTCAATATAATAGTTATTAGATCGAATATGTATATAAAAACAAGAGGTGCAACCATATATAAGTAATATTATGGAAAATATATTGCTTATATTCATGAATCAGACATAAATAGATCTGGATTGGCGCTCCGAGCACTTGACCCTAATAATTTCTCCACTTGTACTGGTGCCAATCCATGGTATCATATACATATCTCAATATGTATCTTATGCGCATAGCCCTTAATAGCTCACCAATCACTCAAGAGGTATGCAATAACAACTAGGTCCACTACTAGAGTTAGATAATGATTTGGTGTCTTCTTTCATTCATTACCTTTTTATAGCCAAAAGGAAAAGCTGTGAAGACATCTAGATAATCATTTACTCAAAGATTACCTTAAAACATATTTAAAGTGTTGGACTAATTTGGAGGATCTATTGTTTATTCCTGTCACCAAGGCAATAAGAGCCTAAAAGGTAAGGGTATTTAAGGGAGTTCGCTCCACCCTCTCTCTGGGGAATTTTCAATGGAGGAATCTATTTGACAGTTATTCACTTAAACTTGCTAAAATCCTCAATAATAATTTAAGTCTAAATTTTGCCTCCCATTGTAAAGTATAGACCCAAAGAGCTTAAACCGTATTGGTAGGACTAGGCTTTACCAGACTAACCGATACCAATTTGTCCCTAAATCGTACTATTGACAATGGTTTGAATTTTCTGAGTCATAAGACGCAGCGACCCTTAGGCGTGGTCTTATAACTTAGTGGCAAAGATTGGTGTCCACAAGGACTAGCATAAGCTATGGCATGTTTGATTGCCCAACCCAATGATCAAGGAATTGTGATTTATATCATAAATTGGTTGGAAACTTACCTAATTATCGTATTTTATAACGACCGCCCCTAGTCAGAGTTATGAAATGATAATAATGGGATCCTTGCCCACAACGAATCCATCATATTGGGGTTGATGAGATTTGCTTAAAATTTTAAAACAATTGAGTGGGAACAACTTCATAATATTAAAAGCCCATGTTATTATGAAACATTAATGAAAACATATTCCTAATTTAACATTCTCTCTTAAGAGATGGGTTAAAATATTTCACAAACATTCAAATCAGAAACAGAGTATCACTTCGTTCCATCCTTGATGAGCATAAGCTCAAAGGGGATAGCTAAAATGATTGGTTTAGAAACCTTAAAATTTTCTTACGATAAGAAAAGATTTTCTATGTTCTTGAAAGACCATTTCCTCCTAAACCCGCAGAAGATGCTGACCAAAATACATTTGATTCTTGGAAGAAATACGTCGATGATAATGAGCAAGCAGTTTACATAATGCTTGGCTCTATGTCGGATGAACTTCAGAAAGCTCACGAAGATATGAATGCTCAAACCATCATCTTTCACTTGAAGGAATTGTATGCAACATCCGTTCATACCGTGAGACTCCAAGTGTCAGGTTCCTTATTCCAAACAAGGTATAAGAAAGGATCCATTAGTGGACATGTGCTTAAGATGATTGGCCACATTGAAAAATTGGCCAACCTCGGGTTCATCATGGATCATGAGATAGGTCATGATCTAATTCTTTAGTCCTTACCAAAAGACTTCTCTAATTTTATTATGCAGTTTCATCTGTCTGATAAATAAGCTATTTTAGCAGAATTGCACAATCTAATAAGGCAAGCAGAGAAGTACTTGAAACCAGAGCTTAAAACTTCCGTCATGCTTACGGGTACAGATCCTAAGGCCACGAGGCCCAATAAAAATAAGGGCAAGGCCAAGGCTCTAGATCACCTAAAGCCCAATGGCTCTAGAGAATGGATTCCTTCTCAAGAAATATAGTGGTAGTAGACTTGACCTCGATGAGGTACGAGAAGAACAAACTAACATAGAACTAAACCCCAGGCCCCTCAAAAGGACAACGACGAAACAACCACAAGGTTATGAACTTAAAAGGTCCGGTAAGGAAAGATATAAGCCTGAAAGATATAAGCCTGAAAGATATGGTTTCCATATTGATGAGGATATGATTAGGTCATTGGTAATGACGATCTCACCAGTTATGATGAAGCAATGCGTGACATTGATTCAGTCAAGTGGCTTGAGGCCATGAAATCCGAAATAGACTCTATGTATCAGAATCACGTCTAGGACTTGGTGGATGCACCCGAAGGGATAAAACTCATAGGCTACAAGTGCATTTACAACCGTAAAACTGATGCAGAAGGTAATAACCAAACCTATAAGGCTAGGTTGGTGGCAAAAGATTATAGACAAATCCAAGGAATTGACTATGACGAAACCTTCTTACCTGTTGCAATGATAAAGTCCATTCGAATTTTACTGGCACAAGCTACACACTTTGATTATGAGATTTGGTAGATGGATGTCAAAACAGTTTTTCTTAATGGGAACCTCGTAGAGGAAGTCTATATGTCATAACCTGAGGGGTTTGCATCTAAGGATGATCATAATAAAGTATGCAAGATTAAACGATCCATTTATGGACTCAAGCAAGCCTCCAGAAGTTGGAATATACGATTTGATGAGACAATCAAAGAATTTGACTTCATCAAAAATGTAGACGAGTCTTGTGTTTACAAGAAAAGTAGTGGAAGTGCTATTGTGTTTATTGTATTATATGTCGATGACATATTAATCATCGAAAATGATATTCCCATGATGCAAGCCACCGAGCAATGGTTATCTCAGAATTTCTCTATGAAAGATTTGGGAGAAGTAGCCTACGTCCTCGGCATTAAGATCTACCGTAATAGATCTAAGAGGTTATTAGGAATTTTTCAATCTACATACAGAGATAAAGTTTTGAAAAGATTCAAAATGGAAGATTCCAAAAGAGGTAATTTACCTACTTGTCATGGAATCAAATTATCTAAGGAGCAACGCCCACATTCTCCTTCAGATAGAGCGTATGAGTAGGATCTCTTATGCTTCAATAATAGGATCGATCATGTACCCCATGCTATGTACAAGACCTTATGTCTCTTATGCTCTTAGCATAATGAGCAAGTATCAGGCAAATCCTGGTGAGCAACATTAGGCAGCTGTCAAAACAATCCTCAAGTATCTGAGAAGAACTAAGGATGTGTTTTTGACATATGGAGATTGTTCTGAGATGAAAGTCATAGGTTACTATGATGCGAGCTTTCAGACCGATAGGGATGACAATAGATCGTAAACAGGATATCTGTCTACTTTGAATGGCGGAGCTGTCAGTTGGAAAAGCTCAAAGCAGTCAACTACAACGGACTCCACCACTGAATCCGAGTATATTACAACATCTGAGGCAACTAAAGAAGCAGTCCAGATAAAGAAGTTTATCACGGAGCTGGAAGTGTTTCCCGCGATAAAGAATGGCGTCATAATGTACTGTGACAACATGGGCGCCATTGCTCAATCAAAGAACAAAGGTCCCACAAAAAATCTAAGCATGTATTCAAGCGATTTCATCTCATCAGGGAGATTGTTGAGAGAAAAGCAGTTATTATAGAGAAAATACCCACAGAAGATAATCTTGTAGATTCTCTGACTAAAGAGCTGACTCAACAAAAGCATGATAGGCACACCCGAGAGTATGGTGTCCAGATTCATATTAGTTGGCTATAGTGTAAGTGTGAGATTGTTAGGGATATACCCTATACCCAACTTATGGATGGGCTATATGTACATGTATTTGTAATATTTTCATTAATTAATAAAATGGAAATCTTTATTATACGTGTCTTAAATAACTTATATGAATCATCAAACACTGTAATAAAGCCCTTGGAGTAATAAGATGATGGTTTCCACGCCTTATGAGAATCATTACTTTTAAACGTTCATAGTCATAGTTTTGTGAATAATTTGGGCGTTCACAAAGCGGAGAGACTAACATTATGATATGATCCGCCCTTAAGTAGGGTAGCCGATCTCATAGGTTATTAGAGGAGATCTGTCCGCTTGGTGTATCACATGGATGCATGAGTTGCTCTTGTCCATCGAACTGACCGCCGAAAGTTTTCACATGGAGTGTTTATCCCATATGTCTGTGAGAACTTTCATGTATTGATTGTACGACTAGTCCTTAGACTTGAGGTCTTTACAATCTTATGTGTGGATCAAATACCTTTGAAATTCTCCTTCCCCGTTTCAAAAGATCCGATCATAAAAGTATGATTGGGTCATTTGTTGAAACACATAAGTTTGTAAAGATACAATAGAGAATCGCCACTCTCTTAGATAATATTTTCTTATAAAAGTAGTATTCCATTTCGCAGGTTGATATGTGTGATCAGTGCTTGAGACTGTGGCCGCAGCGGAAGAATCATGTGAGATTCTTGGGTTAGCACGATTCATGACACTATCAATATCATACCTTTGACTATATGGGTAGACACTTTCCGTACCCTAGGTCAAACGGTGGGGATACAGTGAGGCGAGGGACTGTATCATATGTAAATCGCATATAGAATGGGTATATATCTTTCCTTCTCATTTGTGGGTCTTGGCATGTTGCTAGATGTCAACCTTGGTCATTGAAATCGAACGACCATCTGATCGGAGGATAATTTATGTTCGATTAAATTATCACAATTCATTTCATGTCCAACTTGAGGGGAACCCAAAAGATCACACACAACAAAGTCGAAATCAATGGTTAACAGTGCACAATACAAATTTAACAGCATATATGATTGCTGTAGGAATTGTTCATAAATGGTTCAATATGTTTAATTATTGAACAGATCATTTATGAGGTTCCATAGTGGCTTAGGGATGAGTGAATGACGATAGGGGCACTTTGGAATTGGAATAAATAAATAAATAAATAAAACGTGAATAGTAATATGAATAGTAAACTTTTTTATTTGTTATTTGTTTTGAATTCTAATTCGGTCCAAACTCTTATTAGGGTTTTATAATCTCATTAAGCCACTAAATTAAGATCCAATGGCTAAGATTAAATTAGCATTTATCCCACATCGGATTCTTAATTAATTTTGTTGCCTTTGGAGAACCTATATAAACCCAAAGAATTCTTTATAAATTTTATACCAAAAACCTTTCATATCTTGGGTTTATATAAGTGAGCAACTCTAAAGTTTAAAGAGTAAGTCACTGATTTAGAGGATCCTTAAGTCTAATTGACTAGAAGAATCTCAAGTTAAAAATTTTGAGGTATTTACCTAGGTTAGCACTAAGGGCAAAATACCAGTGCATTCAAGGCGTAGTCTTGTCGTTGAGTTTTGGCTTTGGTGTGTGCACCTTTGGAGGCCACACACTTGGGTGGCTCTTTGGAACGTGGAAGAGCTTGCCGAGTTCAAGAAAAGTTTGTAGATTGGAGGGTGGACTAGAGGAGTTTTCGGTTCAAGTAAGTCTTTTTCTTTCTTTATTTTAATTAGAGTTCTTATGATAGTTAGAATGTTTACGTTTATGTTCTTTGCATGTTTTTATGAGTTTTTATGCTTAGAATATATAGTACCATGCCTAGGCTTGTAAAATAATCTAAACAAATGGGTCTTGGGCAAAGGGATAGCGGCATCATAATTTTTAATTTTCCGTTGCGCACTCGCTGCCGCTTCCGAATAGTTAGACCAATTAGCTGGTTTTCAATAGTATTATTTCCTAGATGGCTAATCCGGTTACAATCAAATCGCCATAGCACCAGAAGATCAAGAAAAGACAACCTTTACTTGCCCTTATGGTACATATGCTTTTCAGAGGATGCCCTTCAGACTATGTAATTCTCCAGCTAACTTTTAGCAGTGTATGATGGCATTTTCTCAGATATGGTGGAGGATATTCTAGAAATCTCCATGGAAGATTTTTCCATATTTGGCTCAACTTTTGATTGCTGCTTGCACAACTTATCTTTGGTACTACATAGATAAGAGGAGAAGAGTTTGGAGTTGAATTGGGAGATGTTCCATTTCATGGTTCATGAAGGTATCGTGTTGGGTCACAAGATATCCTCGAAGGGTGTGGAAGTAGATAGAGCCAAAATAGCAGCGATTGAAAAGCTTCCACCACCAATAAATGTTATCAGAGTAAGGAGTTTCCTTGGTCATGCTGCGTTTTATCGAAGCTTCATATTGAATTTTTCTAAGATCACGAAGCCACTTTGCAATCTTTTGGGAAAAAAATCTCTTTTGTGATAGATGAGGACTGCTTACATGCCTTTGACAAAATTAAACAGGCATTGATCTCAGCACCGATCATGATAACCCTGAATTGGAGGGAACTATTTGAAGTGATGTGTAACGTCGTGACTTTGTCGTTGGTACAGTGCTTGGCCAAAACCATGACAAGATTTTCATAGCAATCTATTATGCCAGTAGAACGATGGATAATACCCAACAAAATTACACCACCACTGAGAAGGAAATGCGGTCGTGTTTGCCTTTGATAAATTTCGACCCTATTTAATTGGGACGAATGTGATTGTCTATATAGACCATGCAGCTATTCGTTCTCTGTTTGCAAATAAAGACGCAAACCTCAATTGATACGATGGATTGTTCTGATGTAAGAATTCGATCTCGAAATACTGGACAAGAAGGGAAGTGATAATATGGTTACCGACCACCTATCCAGAATCGAGTCTGAAGCCCCCAGTGATCGCATTATTCAATAGGGTTTTCCAGATGAGCAACTCTGCGAGGTATTTACAAAAATTCCCTGATTTGCTGATTATGCCAATTATTTAGCTTGTGGAGAATTGCCACCGGATAGTACTTACCAACAAAGGAAGAAACGTCTCCATGATGTAAAGTTTTACCTATGGGATGAACCTCTACTCTTCAAGAGATGCCCAGATCAAATAATCTGGAGATGTGTCCCAGATGAAGAAATTAAAGAAATCCTCAGTCAATGTCATTCTGCCCCGTATGGAGGACACTTTGGAGCTACAAGAATTGTTGTTAAGGTACTTCAATCTCGATTTTATTGGCAAACACTATTCCGAGATAGTTATCATTTTGTCAAAATCTGTGATCGTTGCCAAAGACTCGGAAACATCTCCAGACGCCATGAATTACCTTTAACTAATATTTTAGAGGTCGAACTCTTTGATGTACGGGGAATTGATTTTATGTAGCATTTCCCTCCTTTATTTGGCCAAACATACATTTTATTAGCAGTTAACTATGTATCAAAATGGGTCGAAGTAGTTGCAATATCTACCAATGATGTGAGGGTTATCATCAAGTTCGTACAAACGAATATTTTTACCAGATTTGGTACCCCAAAAGCCATCTTAAGTGATGAAGGTAACATTTTTGCAATATGTTGTTCAATGCTCTTCTTGCAAAATATGGTGTGAAGCATAAAGTCGCATTGGGTTATCATCCACAAACTAATGGCCAAGTTGAAGTATCTAATTGAGAGATCAAACAGATTCTTGAGAAAATGGTGAATATCAACCGAAAGGATTAGGCCATGAAGCTTGATGATGCCTTATGGGACTGCTTTTAAAAAGCCTATCAGGATATCACCATACCGATTGGTGTTTGGAAATGCGTGTCACTTGCCTGTTGAATTGGAACATCGCACGTTCTGGGTGGTAAAAAAATTGAATTTTGATCTAAATGTAGCAGATGAACAACACCTCCTTCAACTAAATGAAATGACGGAATTCTGCAATGATGCTTATGAAAATTCCAAGATCTATAAAGAATGAACAAAGCAGTGACATGACAAACAAATTCTCCAGTGAGAATTTTGTCTTGGCCAGCAAGTGTTGTTATTCAATTCGAGACTCAAACTATTTCCAGGTAAACTAAAATTGTGATGGTCTGGCCCTTTTACCATCTAAAAAGTCTTTCCATATGGAGCAATTGAAGTATAGTGCCAGGATGGGCGAGTCTTCAAAGTAAATGATCAATGCCTAAAACAATACTACGGGACTAAAGAGAGAATAGTCGATAACATTCTTATTGATGACCTGAAGTAGAATGGCAAGATGTCAAGATGACGACAATAAACCAAGCGCTCATTGGGAAGCAACCCAATAAATTTTTGTAGTTAGTAAGTATCCAGTATTCAGTTAAAAAAAAAAAAAAAAAAAAAAAAAAAAAAAAAAAACCTTGATGATGCCTTATGGGACTGCTTTTAAAAAGCCTATCAGGATATCACCATACCGATTGGTGTTTGGAAAGGCGTGTCACTTGCCTGTTGAATTGGAACATCGCACTTTCTGGGTGGTAAAAAAATTGAATTTTGATCTAAATGTAGCAGATGAACAACACCTCCTTCAACTAAATGAAATGACGGAATTCTGAAATGATGCTTATGAATAAAGAACGAACAAAGCAGTGACATGACAAACAAAGCCGCAGCACCAATTCTAAGCGTCGTGGCACCTAACCACTCAACCCTCACACTAAACTCCCAAGAGAAACGTGCCGCAGCCCCAACATTTGGCGCCGCAGCGCATCACAAAATGCAGACTACATAAAATCAGCTCCTGCAACGCATCCATCCCCAAAATAATTAAACACTCTCATCAGCACAACCGTAGCGAGGAGCAGCCTTCAATTTTTCCCAAGACCAGCCCAAATCTCATTCTTGAATACTATTAATTAGGTGTGGGTGTTGATTTGGTAGTTAGAAAATATTGTTTTAGGGTTGTTGGGAGTAGAATGGAATCAAGTGAAGACCATAAAGTCTGGTAAAAACCTTACACACCAAGTGTTCGATAAATTACCCCCAACGAAAGTTCTTGAATCTTTTGAACAAAGTGAATGTGTGGTGTGAAGTAGAGATAGTATTCGAGTTTCAGGAGTGGTATCATGGCCCCAAAGAGGAGACAAATGTCTTCATCTTCACTTCCGTAGACCCAGAATGCTTCTAGAATGAAGAGGCATTTAACTATTATACTGTCATGCATTCAAAGAACCTAATTCGGGAGCAAGAATTTTAGATCTCCATTGCACATAACCCCGATATAGCACAGATAATTCAACATCAGGGATGGGAATAATTCACTAGACTCCATGTGGATGCGGTTGTGCCCATGGTCCGGAAATTCTATGCAAATGTGAAGGTGCATCACAAGGGCATGAAGGTGCTTGTCAAAGGCAAAATGGTATCATTCGACCAACACACTATCAACACGTATTACCAATTGCCAGATATGGAAGAGGATGAATACACTGCTTACTTGGTGAAGGACCTTGATTATGAGGAGATATAACTACCTTATGTGGAGAATGTGTTAGTTGGAAAACAAATCAAAGAATATCAGTGCATTTTAACAAGGTAGCCTTAGAGATATATGTTAAGGCATTGTTCTTTTTAGTTTACGCTAAACTTATGCCAATCAGTCACAATTCCCATGTAACCAAAGATCGAGCCGCTCTCACTTATGTTATTATTCAGGGAAAATCTATTAATATTGAGCACATAATTCAAGACTTCATCCTTTTTGTTGTAAGGGGTACTACTACACTTGGCCTTCCTCAACCATCTCTCATCATTGATTTATGCCACAATACGGGGGTTATATGGGACAAGACTGAAGAAATGTTGACTGCTCAGGTTCCGATTGATACGGGTATTCTTGCCCGTTATAAGAACAATGACGATGATAACGCACAAGACTTTGGTCCTTCCAGAGGGGCTAGTTCTTCTCGAGGTGCAAGTTCGGCCCGCCCACATCCGTTGATGACTCCTATATCTCATCTCAATTTGGTTGAGCGATTATCTTTACTTGAGACAAAGACACGATGTCACGGACAACTGGAGCATATTTTTCAGAAGCGGGTTGACAACTATATGGCCTATTATGTACTTCAATTCTGCCTTGGTTGAGATGTTTGAAAACAGCGGACTTAACTCAGGACCAATGCAGTATGTTTTCCTTCACCGCCCATATTTTCGCTATATTCAACTGATGCATCCGAGGAGGATGATGATGATTGATGGATGTCGTCTCAGATTAGTGTCTTCAACCTAGATTTTCTATTCTTTTGAGCATTGGGGCACTGCTCCATTCAAGTTTAGGGGTGTTGTTGTGTGTTGATATTTGTGTTTCCATGTGTATGTGTTGTGTTGCATATTTCTTTTATTTTCATGAGTTAGTTTCTTTTATTTTTGGTATGCAATTGTGTTAGTGTTGTTAAAAGTAAAAAATATATATATATTCTGGGAATGATGGATGTTGTTTCAATGATGAGGTTGTGTGTGTAGTATGAGAACTTAGAAAATGATAAGTGTTTGAATGTCTTTTATCTGATGCCTTGAGTAGAGGATCTAGGTTAGACTCGTAAACACTTAAAATATAGGTTTCTAGCAGTAAGAACCTAGGTAGATAGCAAATTGATTAGTTGAGGAAATTAGCTGAAGATGAATGACCGTTTGCTTAGATATCTATCTCTGTTTGTAATTATTCATATTATATGATATGACTAAAAAAAAAAAAAATCAAAATCACCACATATAACCTATAAGCATGAAGCTATATTAAGACCACCATGAGGAGAAATGCTACCTTAAAGGGTATGTGAGTTTTAAAAAAAAAAGAGTTGTATCATATAGAGCTCAATAGGCAAACATGGAGCAATTTTGAGATATATAGGTTGGTTTGACCCATCAGTGCACATTTTTTTTTTCGAAATCACCAAGTGAGCTCCCTTGGGATTCAAGCTGTGACCAAACCCTACCACACACGCATAATATGAGTCTAACTTAGATAATTTACTCAAGACTTTGGATCTAAGTTGAATCATATACTTTGAAGGTTTATTTGTTCTCATCATTAGGCATTCTCTGAGAATGCTCCTTGCACCAGGCTTTCCAGGACTCTGGTTTTCTTTTTATTATTACTGTCATTTTTATTTTGTTGCATGATTACATGTGCATGGTTATATGACATTTACGGGTGCATCCATGTAAGCCCTCACGAGACTATAACTCGTCCACTATAATGGCCTAGGGGTTTCAAGGCATGTTGCATACACTAATACAATCGTGGTCCCTACGAAAGTGGCTTATTGAATTTTATTGTTTTAGTTGTTTAAATTCTTTTATAATGCTTTTATTTAGTCTTTTGCTCATGACTAGTAAAATCTTAAGTTTGTGGGTGTTTGATAAGTGTGATTTATACACATATATTCATGCATCATCAGCTTATTATTTTGTTAGATTCCATGTAATTTAATGTATTTTGGAGTTGTTTGGTGTTTTATTGGTAGGGAGAATTAAAGCGTGGATTTTGGAAAATTGTACGGGTTCTGAGAGGCTATGAATGCGACGGAAGCACTGGAGAAAAATGGAGAAGAGTTGAACATATTCATCTAGAAAATAAGAATGGCACCGCGGTGCCAACTTCTGGCGTCGTGGCACCCAGCGTGTCCCATACATAATACATGAGGCTTTGGCGTCGCAACGCCAACCTCTAAAGCTGCGTCGAATTTTTGGATAATTTAGGGTTTGTAGACGCATATGCGCGGGAGGACTCTAGGGCTTTCCTCTAAATTAACATCATGTCCAAGACCTTAAGAGGCTGATTAGACATAGCAACAAAGTTCAAAAAAAAATTAATAATAAGGGATCCAAAAAAGAAGAGATTGAAGCACAAAGGAATGAGATAATATGGTGAAGTTCGGAAACACGAGGAATCTGATTCGGGTTTACTCCTTATTTTCTTCTTTAAGCTCTTCTCATTATCATTATGTTGTGGACTCAATTGTTGTTGTGTTTTAATTCAGTCATGATATAATTTTCTTAATTTAGAGTATGATGCAGCCTAATGTTGAGACTATGTATTGATTGCCAAATAACTTTTATATAGTTTTCATTCAGTTTATTTATGTTTTCCTGTACTTAATGCTTCTTATTTTCTGGCTATAAATCTTATGATTTTATGTTTAAAATCTTTCACTCGAGAGAGAGGATTTTGAATAGGACTTGGAAAATATAATCTAGGAAGTTTATAGAGTTCGGAAGAATCTATAACTCCTTGAAAGCTGTTAATAGTGAATCACAAGGCATAATAAATTGTTAATCATTAGATTTTTATAGAAATATTAAAATCGATAATTAACAATAATTTCACTATTACTTGGGAGATGGAGTGGAATAATGTAGGACTCTTGGCTTATAAACCTAGAAATTGAATAGTAGTTAGTTGGCATCACAAATATATAGTGGAAAGCTGGGTGAAATCAAACTCTAGAATTCATCTCATCACTGATCTTGCAATAAAAATTGTTTAGTTTCTTATTTGTTTTTGTTCTTAATTTTTCCTAATAATTTGAATTGAGATTTTATGTCTAAATAAAGTTAAGGTTAGTGATTATAGTACTTAGTGAAAATTAGATTCTAATCCATATGGGTTCGACACTCATACTTATCATTTACTGAAATAAGACACCGTACACTTACATTACGATAGAATATATTATATCGTACCGCAAGTGTACGGTGTCAACTTTTAATAAAGATAAGTGAAAGAGTGTCGAACCCACTGGGATTGTGTCCAACTCACAATACGTATTATAATTTATAATCCTAACTTTATTTAGAAGCCAACTAATTAAGATTAAACTAATATTAAAACTATAAAATACATAAACGAGATATCAAAATGTTAAATTATGATAATCTAATGAATAGAGAGATTCTAGAGTTTGATTTCACCTAACTACTCCTTATGTATTTGTCATGTTAATCAATCCTTACTCAATTGCATTGTTTATAAGTCAAGAATCCTAAAGTATTCAACTCCCTCTCTCGAGCAATAGTGAAAAGATTATTAATTACTGACTTTGATATCCCTATAAAAATATAGTAATTAACAATTCATTACGTTATGTGATTCTTTGTTAAAGATTTCAAAGGAACTATAGATTCTCCCGAACTCTATAAAACTCTTAGGTTATATTCTCTAGAACATATTCAAAATCTCTTTCGCTCGAACGATAGATTATAAACATGCATCACCTCAGTTTATGGCCAATAACAAGAAGCATTAAACACAAGAGAATACAAATAAACTGAATTAAAACTTCTCAATAATCAAATTGACAATTAATACATAGATTCAAGCATTGGCTATTAGAGTTTAAAGATAAAAACTAGAAGATAAAATTTGAATTGAATCTCTTGTCTTCGGACGTTACCGTCTCCGTCTCTTCTTGTCGTTCTTCAAGTTTTCTCTTTGGAACTTTCCAAAAATATGTATTTTTGAGTATTGAGTAGTGTATTAGCCACTGTTTAGGGTTTTCGACCAGCATATGTATTTATAGGGAATTTCTGGAGTCCTTGTGCATGTAAAATCTTGATTTCTGGTGTTTTAGGGTGATTGGCGCAGCGCCTAACTCTCGACATTTTCCTATGGCGTAAATTTGAAGCCACGTCGCGACGTCAGGAAGTGGGCCTCGCGACGTAAGGAAAAATTTAACGTTTGTGATTTTTGTATTTTTCGCTCTTACCGCGTGCTTCCGATTCGTCCGTAAGGTCCCAAAACACGTATAATTGCTCCAAGATCCATATTTCAATGCTTCCTATAAATAAAACATAAAAGAAACTATAAAATACATTAAATGACATGGAATCTAACAAGATAGTAAGCTAATAATGCATAAATACTTGGGTACGAACCGCGCTCATCAAACACCCTCAAACTTAAGATTTTGCTAGTCCCGAATAAAATATTAATTAAAAACTAAATAATTAAATAACAAAAAATAACAAAATTAACTAGGATACTTTTGTAGGGGTCAAGATTGCATTTAGCGTATGCAACAAGCCTTTAAACCCCTAGGCGACCCTAGTGGACAAGTTATAGTCTCATAAGGGCTTACAGCGGCGACACCCACAAACGTCATTCAAACACATACAAAAATATAAAAATAGACAAGCAAATAAAATAAAATAACCCTTATAGTTACACATAATAGTGTCCTCAAAGAATATTGCCAATGAAATCCGAGAGTTTTCAAAGTACTCAATACAACTAAAATTCAAGTTCTTGAATAAATCCTCTAAGCCAGACTCAAAGTGTGTGTCTATGTAAAGGTTCATTCACAGCTCGACTCCTAAGTAAGCCAACTTGATGATTTCATCACAAATTGGTATCCGATGGGTCAAACCAACCTAGATATCTCAAAAGTACTCTATATTTGCCTATTCTGTACTCAGTATGGTACAATTTTTTCTTCAATTTTCTTTTTCTTTTTTATTTTTTTCAACACACTTATCCTTTAAGGTAGCATTTCTTCTCATGATGGTCCTAACACTCGCCCATGGGTAGCTTCACGCTTATCAGTTATATGTGGTTTAAACTCTTCTTTCTTTCTTTTCTTATGCTTTCATTATTTTTCTTTTTCTTTTTTATTTTATTTTTCTTATCTTACCAAACATTATAACACTAGCATATTGAGATAGATATCTAAAAATAGTCATTCATTGGCAAACAATTTCTCCAACTATTCACTTTGCCAACTACCTAGGTTCTTACTGTTAAAAACCTACTGTTAAGTGCTTACGAGTCTAACCTAGCTCACCTACTCAAGGCATCAGATAAAATTCAATTGGGAACTTATCATTTCTAAAATTTCATCTAAAGCAAATAAAATTCATCATTAGACTTATGTTTTACTATCAATTAAAGAAAATAATAATTTTTTTAAATAGTAGGAATTATCACTACATGCACACGCCCCCAAATTTAAAACTTGCATTGTCCTCAATGCAAGATAAATATAAAGGAACAAAGTAAGGAACAACACTACCGGACATGGAGTTGATCAGGCTCAAGTCGGTCAGAATTTGGTTGTGCAGGTTATATGGGTCGTGCTACATATATAAAAAAACATGCAAACTAATAAAAAAAAATAGCACACGATAAAATGAAAATAAAGAAAATAAAATAAAAATAAACAAATGAAAATGCAAGGGTTGCCTCCCCGCAAGCTCAAAGTTTAACGTTTTCAGCCAAACGCAACCACCCAAGTGGTCATGTTGGCTTCTTCTTTTGTATCTACCGGCTGTTGTGGCATGAAAAAGACAGCTTGGCATGCTGTGGCATTTTATCCATGGATAGTCCTCCAAGGTCTACGGATGGCTGAAATTTGGGGCTGCACTTACGGTAAAATTGGATCGCCATTTTTTTAGCTTCCCATGGATCATCTTCAAGTGAGAACTGACTCTTGATTTCCCCTTTTTTGCGGTGCTTTGGGAGTAGTTTCAGGTCTGGCTACAGATAATCTTCTTTTATACATGGTTGTACTATGCTCGTAGGTTGCTGAAATACTGATTCACCATACGTGTTTGTGACTCTCTTCTCTACTATATCTACCATGTGACATTCTGCATCACCTTGAGGACTTGGCATTACTTTGAAAACACTAAATGTGACTTCTTCAACTTAGACTCTCATTTTCAGTTCATATTTCTACACATCAACGACTGTTCTTCTTGTTGCTACGAAAGGTCTCCCAAAGATGATTGGGACGTCATGGTCCTCCTCCATATCAAGAACAAGAAAGTCTGTAGGAAAGTAGAACTTATCAATCTTAACCAACACATCTTCGACTATTCCTCGTGGGTAGGTAAGAGTGTTGGACAATTATGACCCATAGCATCACTATTTGTAAAGAAAATTTTGTTTTTATACAAATTAACTATGTGACAAAAGAAAATTGCTATCTTATCATTATTGTAATTGGATTACTTGGATATATATTAATGATAAAAGTCCATATGGTTAAATCGGATTAATAAGATATGAGACAGTATTAATCCACGAACTGTTTAATCATTAAATATCCCAAGTCGTAGTATTATCGAGACTGGACATTGATAATGTGGAATAGACTAGTATTACACTTGTGCGCATTATGGAAGCTTAACGGTATAGTTATTGTATATTTAGGTATTGGATACTTATCCAAGTGTAATAAGAGGTTATGTTAGCCGTTGGACTGGAAACAGTGCACTCTGGATAGACCCACTCGGAATCCCATTGGCAGTATGACTATGTGTTTATGGGAATCCGAATCAGGGTAGGTGTATGAGATCTTTAACCTGATACTTACGTCGTTATTACTTGCGACAATCAATTTCTTTGGTATTGGTCGTTCGAAATTTTAACAGGTTCTGTGTACGCCTGTTTTGGGTTTACTGAGAATCATAGTGTATTGGTTATGATTTCAAGATAAGAGTATCACTTCAGTCATATAGAGATGATGGCCACATAGAATGCGATACTAGTACTCTTAAAAGCTATAGCTATCGAGAAAGTATGACTAGGTCATGATTTTCTGATTACAGAGACTGGTTACTCAAGATCCGACTTATGCTTCGTACGGGGCAGACACAGAGCCAGCCCTAGGCCTAGCATATGACATCCGATACTGGATCGTATTGTGCATTACATTAGTATTACTACGCCTGATATATATAATATTCCTCGGTGGATATTTCTGGAGAATTGGGTAGGCACGATGCTCTAGAAGCCAACTATGTCTTGTAAATCAGTGAGAATGTGGTATGGGGTACCCACGTGTTCGAACAGTCCGACAACCGTATTTACTGCTAATATATCTAGGAATCTCTTGGGTCGCTTCCCAAAGATTCACCAATGACATTTGACTCGAATAGAATTAATCTGGGATTAATTATGAGAGAGAAAATTAATCTGAGATTAATTACGGTAAGAATTAATTTGTGATTAAATTCGTATAGAAGAGAAAACGTGATTAATTGAGAATTAATCGATAAAATAAATATATCAGATATATCAATTGAAATTGGATTTTAATTCAGGCAAACAAATTAATTTGAAATTAATTCGAAAGCGACTATCGTAATAATTTTGCTAGGCATAATTATTTAATTAAATTGGATTTAATTATGTCACGATAATAAATTTGTTTAATTCGAAATTAAACGAACCCGGGCCCAAGTTGTGTGTGGGAGAAGCCAACTTAAATTTGGAATTTAAAAGTGGATCACTTGTCAAAGTGTGATGGAAGCAGTTGGCAATAATAAATTGAATTCATTTAACACACACACCAAGTTTTGGAAACTACGCATTCTATTCACTCATCTATTTTCTTTTTCCATTGCTGAATTGCTCTCCCTTTGGAAGAGAAAATTTTGCTTAAAATTTTCTTGATAGCTAGCACTTGGAGAGTCAAACAAGGTGATAGGGAAACTCACCCAAGGTTTAACAACAAATCAAAAAGCTTGGAGCTTCATCCAAAACAAAGAAATTTTGAATTTCTCCTACAAATCAATGTAAGTATTTCCACAACTTTACTTGATTAATTTACACCAAAATCATATTTAGGATCTTAGAAGCATGTCTTAGAGACTAACAAAGATATATATCTGCTAGCTACAAAGTCATTGTGGCTGGCTTCACCTCACCTATGCCCAACTGTTTGTAGATGGATAATGACATGAGATTGATACTTACCCCCATATTACATAGTACTTTTCCAAAATAATGATTTCAAATGGTGCACGAAATGGTAAAGCTACCAAGATCCTTCAGTTTTGGAGGAAGCTTCTTCTGTATAATGGCACTACACTCCTCTGTGAGTGCTACTATTTCAAAATTAGCTAGCGTCCTCTTCTTAGACATCATCTCCTTTATAAACTTCACATAATTGGACATTTGTTCCAATGCGTCTGTGAAAGGGATGTTTATATGGATCTTTTTAAAAATGTCAAGGAATTTGGAAAACTGAGCATCCAACGTCTTCTTTCAAAAGCGTTAAGGGTATGGTTAAGGTGTCATTGGGATGGGTGGTGGCTTATATGGGGGAATTACTACATTGTTCTCCTCTTCTGTTACTGTTTCCTCCTGAATTGCCACTTCTTTTTCTTGACTACATTGGTCTTCAGAGGTGTCTTGATCTCTTTTCCGCTAGTGAGAGTTATGGCATGACACTACTCATTGGGGTTGATTTCAGTATTACTAGGAAGCACCCATTTGTTGATTAGCATGAAAGAATCAATCTGCCCAATCTGCACTTATAAGGACTTCATCGTTGTCCCTATATTGCCATATGTGTCTCAATATTATTCAGCCTCGACTCATTCTTCTCAAATCGCTCTGAAGTTTTAACAACAAATGTGCTAATGAGATCTTCTTTGGAAGGTTTCTGCTCAGCCCCTTGATTGTTGAAGGTAGACGGAAGTTGCAAGATATTCGCTGTGTTAGCATATGATAATTTGGATGATATAGTTAGGTTTAGGATTGCCTCTGTAATTGTTGAAGTTTCGATTTTTAACATATTAGACTTGTTCATATCCTCTGTCAAGTTAATTCATTTTATTAGCAGCAGCAATTTCAATAGATGGTTGGCCTTCTTTATTGATCAATGCTGTTAGATGAGTCATGAGGGATGACATTTGAGCTGTAAGTGCAACAATAGAATCCACCTCATATATACCAGCCATCTTAGTCATATTAGGGCGTTCATTTGGCCATTGGCAGTTATTGATGGCCATCTCCTCTAATAAGGCATAGACGTCTTCAGCGAATTTCTTAAATAAAACTCCTTTAGCAGCTGCATCGATTGTGTTTCTGTTAGGACCATTCAACACATTGTAGAATAATTGAATCTGAACCCAGTCTTTGAAATTATGTTATGGGCATCTTCTGAGTAGTTATTTAAAGTGCTCTCAGGCCTCATACAGATTCTCGATCACAAACTGCCTAAATATTCTAATTTATGTTCTTAGTTGGGCTGATTTACCTGGTGGAAAGTATTAGGGCAGTTGTGGAACCCTTAGGGTCAGATTGGTGCCCCAGGCAGCAGAAATGGGTCTAACCCATGGATATCAAGCATATGTGTATTTTAAAATATTTTATGTAAAACTACATTCTGTTACTAGTCCGTAGGAAAAAACGGGGACCCAATCGAAGTTCGAAAGCTCCGGAACAGAGAAAAATAAGTTTTAGTATGAATCAGGTCTAGGAGTCGCGACTCAAGTGCTTGGGAGTCGCGACGCCAACCAAAATATCGAGAGTATGATGAACGTTAATGGTGATGCGTCGCAACATGAGAGTAAGGATGCGCAGCTCTGTGTCACGACGCGAAATGATTTGTGTCGCGATGCAGCTTAGGGAGTGAGTGATTTTCATTTCAAAACATTACTAAACACTTCTAATTTTCTCCCAATACATCAAATACACTTAAAATCTAATTTTAACTTCATAACCACCATCAACACATGTTTTACAACTAGCATACATTTATTTTAAATACTTATGTGCAATTGTTCGAATCTAATCACGAACTATTTTAGAATCCCAATTAAAAATATCTCATGAACAATTATAGTTCACCTAAAGGTGGTCAAGTGAATCTAAAATGGTAGCCATAGCTCTAAGCTTTAATCTAGAGTTTCAAAATCTTATTAATTGTTCCATGTCCAACATGAACATCTTTGACCTAATACATAAGCATATTGTGTTTATATTTCTAAAGTATTCTAACACAATTGATTAGCCTTCTTTCAACATTAAGCTATGTGATCATGTATCTAATATAAAAATGAACATAACTTGGGAGATGATCAAACATTACCTAGTAAGCTTGATAAAGATCCAATCTACTTCTCCTTTGTTAAAATTGTTGGCAAACCTCCAAGGTGTGCAAGCTTGACTTCAAGATCCAACCTTCACTTCAAGATCTAATCTTGATTTCTCCTAAATAAAATATTTTAGAGACCCCACAAGCTTCTCTAAATATTTCTCTAACTTAGGCTAATCTCTTAAGAATTACTTGTGTTACCTTACTCAAGCTTTTGCTTATGCTTATACTTGTTCTTGTACTTGTAATTAAAATCTTTCTTAAGCTTGCTATTTATAGCAAAACTTAGGCAGTTTTTAATTATTAAAAGTTGTAATAAACTTTTAAGTGGGCTTAATCCAATTTGTCCAAATATGTATAATAAGGTGAGATTAATCTCCATTGTCTCTCACTTTAATTTAATCCAATTAAATCAAGCCAAGGATTAAGAAATGGATTAGTTCAATGTTTGCCACTTTGATTTAATCCAATTAAGTCAAACCAAACTACTTATTATTGCATACTTACAATTACCATAATATCCTCAAATGGTAAAGATAATTATGATTTTATAATTAAGCCCTAGTATAATTATTGAATTAATCCAATTAGGTCAAAGTAAATAATCAATGTTATCCAATAACACTTGATTATCTTAGTTGATAATTATAATATCGAATATTATCTTTTATAAAAATTAATCGGCTACCGAAGTGCTCAACAAGTACACTTCATTTTGGGATTCTCTAGGTTCAGACACGTTCACCATACAAGCCTAGTTAATATGTACGCAATTCGGCCACCTCCGAATTCACGAAGAACACGAAAAAATTTTCTGAACTATACAAGTTGAGGTCACATATGTTTAACAATCCCGCCGTCATAGGCTATCTGAGTTGTGCTTAAGAAATATAGAATATACTGTCAAGTTTCCAAGGCACATATCTCATGGCGACATGTCCACGATTCTTTACAACTGATGCGATCCACCCTAGATGATCGGTTTTGGCCAAAGTGTAGGAGCGAAGTGTGGTTTACCTTCATGCCTATGTGACTGTTACGTAATCCACGCATATAACGCAAGCGCACGTATCGTTCAAGTAGTATAAAAAGTATCGATCCCACGAGGACTTAATACCTAGTCTATTAATTATATGAGGTCAATGATTACTAGTATCTAGTAGATTGATTGTTTGATTGGAATGATGTCCTTAAAATTTAAAACAAGTAAATAAAAAGACGTGAAAGTAGATTAAAGAAAATTCAAATTTATAAAAATTATCCAGGGTTGCGATTACCTCCAATATCTAATAAAGATGAAGTGGTTACTTTAAGTTTGTATAATAAATCTATTTACTAACCTAGAACACAAAATTATACAAAAGCCTATGTCGATGGTCAGCTGCACATACCCAGTATAACTCAATTGAACCATATTTCTATATCAACCAAATTACCTAGATTCATTAAGATTAAGTTCCAATTATGGTTACCCCCGCCCTACAGGTATATGTCTATCCTGTAAGGAAATCTATTAAAGGGTTATCTATCCTCAAAGAAGATCGTGGGCTATCAAGTCTAAGGCTGAAACCTAAAATTCCTATGTCAAGTTTATTTTAAGTTTACCCGATCAATCTTATTAGTGGCCAGTTAACAAGACGCATTAAGCTTCAGACTTAATAAGTAAACATTTATATTACACAAACTATAAAATAACCCCTTATAATCCGGTGATATTGGAATTCATCACAACCCTAGATAACTGACTTAGTTACGACACATATCTAAAGCTAATAAAAGATTAAATAAAATAAAAGACATAAAGTAAATGCTGGAATTTAAATAAAGTAAATGCTGGAAATTAAATACTGGAAATTAGAAATGTAAAAGTACAATAAAAGAAATTACTGGGAGTTAGAGGATTCACTTTTAATATTTCAAAATTAGAAATCTCCATTATTCTCAATATTACCAATTAATTAACCAGACCATAAAGGCGGTGATATCATTTGTCCAAAGTCCAACCGACCATATAGGCGGTAACAAAATCATATAGACCGACCATATATGTTGTATCAAGGTTAGCACATAAACCGACCATATAGACGGAAACTAAGTCCAACAATGTAAAACCAGCCATATAGGCGGTAAATAAGGTGTGAACCTAAACCGGCCATATAGGCGGAAACTAATTAATCCAAATTTTAATTAAAATAAGGGAGATTAATCTAATTTATTATATTAAAAGTCTTACCTCTTCACCCTAGCAGAATAAGATTGCCCGCGCATGCTGAAAATGAAACACACAAAATTTTATTAATTCGTTAAAAAGAAATTAGAAGAAAACTTAAAGTAGTACACAAGACACTTTCCTTTAGGATTACATGGAGAAATTTCTCCAAAGAAAGCATGAAAAATTTACAAAGTTAAGCTTGGTATTTATAGGAAAATCTAAAGTCTTCCACCAATTTCTCCATCAATTGCTCCACCAAACATGGCATCAAACATGGCACCAAACATGTCATCAAACATGGAACCAAACATAGAACCAAACATGCAAGCATGTTTTGTGGAAGTTTGACAATTTTTACTTTTTATTTTTATTAATTTTATTTTATATTTTGAAAATGACTATAGTAATTACACAAATTACACTAGACTATTCTTCCATTTCGGCCTTGCAAAATTCCGAATTCGAAAATACTTAAATCTTGAAAGTTGTAGATATATGTGTCTTCTTTAATCTGGTACTTGAATCAGCTCAATCGGATATTGGATGAAAATGTTATGGGCAAAATACGAAACTTGCGCAAAATTGGAATTTAGGACTGCACTTCGTGACGCGTATAGTAAATTTTTGTTTTCGCCATTTTTTTGCTCTGAATTTCATCGTTTTAGCCCCGAGTTGATTCCATTAAATCCCAATACTTTATTCATCTACAAAACACATAAAACACATCAAAACGTTCATCAAACCCGAGAAACTATACAAAATATTAAGTAAAATGGGCGGTAAATATTGATATATTTTCCGCTCATCACACCCCCAAACCTAATATTTTACTAGTCCTCGAACAAAACAACAAAATAAAATGAAAAAAATAATTAAAATTAAACTAAGCCACTTTCGTAGGGATTACGGTTGCATTTAGCGTATGCAACAAGCCTTTAAACCCCTAGGTGTCCCTAGTGGACGAGTTGTAGTCTCGTGAGGGCTTACAGCAACGATATCCACAAACGTTTGATAAAAGTAAAAAGATAGTAACACTAATGCACACAAAAATAAAAAGACAAGAGAAAAGAGAATAAAGAAGTTAGTGACTAAACAGGTGAAACTTCTACTCCAAGTTAGTAGTTGTTTTCTTTCTTCCTAAATTACTGAATAAGTAAATTCTCCGATTATTTTTTTACCATTCTCCATATACAAAGGCAACAAAATATTAATCAACTCATTTTGCCTACAATAGTCACAAGTGCATTTGAGAAGAGAGTAATATTGTTGTCCTAAAGTTTTATCAGAATTCACACCTTTTTGTAGCAATTGAATAATTTTTTTAATTTTTCTGACTTTTTTCTTTGATTTTTGATTTTTGAATTTTTTTTATTTATATACAATATCTTTCATCTATGTAGCGAGCTTTGGGCAGTGGCTCCCAAACCAATTGGCTTTAGGGCAGTAGGTGTTAATACACCCCTACGACTTAAATTACTCAAACTTCATATATATATATATTGCAACATCTTCAATCCATGTAGCGAGCTTTGGGCCAATGACTCTCAAACCAGTTGGCTTTAGGGCACTAGGCGTTAAGACACCCTACGGACTTAATTACTCGGATCTCAGATGTTTTTTTTAATTTTATATATATATATATATATATTTTACAACATCTTCAATCCATGTAGTGAGCTTTGGGCCAGTGACTCCCAAATCAGTTGGCTTAGGGCACTAGGTGTTAAGACACCCATACGGACTTAATTACTTGGATCTCAGATGTTTTTTTTTTCATTTTTTTTTTTTTTTCTAATTTTTTTTTACCCCATTGCTTTTTGAGATGTTTCCTCCAATTAAACTAGAGCACTGAATATTACAAACTTTTCAATTACAGCTCATGTCCGTATGTTACCATGCATGTTGATAATATCTGCCAACTAAGCATATGAAGATCCATTTTAGTCAATTTTATGGAGAATTTACAAATTAAATAATTCAAAAGGAAATAAACAAAAATTAAATTGTTCCGAAATAGGTTGAGATACGTCTCAGGAAACTCCTTACACAGCTATCTCTCACCAATTTCACCTGATTAATCAAATAAAAACACAAAAATGCAAAATATTTTTGTAATTTTTGAAAATTTTTAAATTTTTTTGTATTTTCGAAAAAAAAAAATTGGACTAAAAATGACAACAATAAAAACAAGATACTATTAACTATTCCCTTCCCCAAAACCTAAATGAGACATTGTCCCCAATGTCTGAAATAGTAGAAGATGAGTTTAGAAGATAGTACCTCGTTAGCTGAAATGCTACATCTAGAAAGGAAATTAAAGGTTAAGATCCAGATTTATCCGACGCTTTTTACCACGATCATCCTCGGACCATTTTATCTTGGAAAGGAAATGGTCAATTTGTGGTTCAAAGGTTAAGATTTGATCAATTAGATCTGGGGCAGTTCTGGCAGTAAAGAGGGGTTCTTTCATAGGTTTTGACACGAACCCATTTCTTCGGGCATCATCAAGAAACACACAAAGAAAATCATAAAATCCCTCAACGTTAAACAGCCCAATCGGTTTCTGGTGTATGTTCAATTCGCCCAAGATAGCACTATAAAAATTTCCTCCAATGTGCCCAATCCACCTAGCAAAGCAATAAAAGCATCAGCACAATTAATCATTTCCACCAGCCACTCGGACATTCCCGGTATGATCAGTTTCTCTCTGTTTGATGGACATATCAGATTCGCCTCTGCCAAGGGTTTTGGGATGATTCCCAAAACTTGACTACCTCATTCCTGTACAGCCTTTGAAATGATCCCCATAAGTCCAAGATTGCCTCCGCCGTATACTAAGTGCATATTTCTTTCAGCTAAGACTCGACCCAATTCATGTGATGCTTCTATGTATTGTGGTTTAGTACCAACACTAGTACCGCAAAACACATATATGTTTTCAACTCGTCTTCTAGAAGTGGCTTCCATGTTTTACTCTGGATGTCTTCAAAAGTACAATGATAAGTTGAATTTATAATACCTGAAAAGGATGAGTAAAAATAAAAGCACTAGTACCTGGCAAATGACAATTATTAATTAAACAGTAAAATAAATCGTGATAGTCAAAAAGGTCTGGATCCTGTCGGAGAAAATAACAAAAAAATATAATTATTAGGAAAAGACAAAGAGATATAATATGTACAAGAAACGTAGCGGCTTGATTGACGTCTATGCGTCAGGGACAAGCTTCCCATCCAATTTTCTTATAAATTGGCAAACAGAGTCTTTTTGAGTCAAATTCCCAAGACTTAACTGTTGTCTTTCTTTCCGGAATTGTGCATATAACATGCGAATCTCGTGATACACACATCCACTGGGATGCATCTCAAGAGTTTTAGATATGTCATCCAAAGACTCCTTACTCAAGCCATCCCTAATGAAATTAATCTTATCTTCACGGTTATCAAACACCATTCCCAAAGAATGACAACGAGTATTGCAAAACATGCGAGCACATTTATAACAAACACACATTCTTTTGGCTCTTCTCTTTTTTGCATATGTGCTTCTTCCTAAACTAGGCAAATGTGAAATAAAAGAGTCAGAAGACTCACCTGCCAATCGGACTCGTGCTTCAATAATCCAACGAATGTCAGTAGGAATAACTTTGATCATCAGTAGTCTCATCTGTTCTAAGCGAGCTTTGTAGACTTTCATAAGAGATTTTTGAGGGAGAGAAGGAAATTGCTTGTGAAGATTTGTGAGAGTTTCTTCCATATTTAACCTGCAAAAATTAAACACACAAAATTAAATCACACCAAATCATAATATATACACAAATTGCTTGGGTTGCCTCCCAGCTAGCGCTAAGTTTAATGTCGTCAGCTAGACATGACTGCCTGAACGTTAGGCTGGGTCTGAAGTGTGACACTTTCTTTTTGTCATTCAAATGATTCTCCCCAATAATGCTTGACACGCTGACTGTTAACCTTGAATGTTTTGTTTGTGTTGGGATCAAGTAACTCAACAGCTCCATATGGTAAAACCTGAGTGATCACAAATGGACCTGACCACCTTAATTTTAACTTTCCAGGGAAAAGTTTGAACCTTGAATTGAACAACAACACTTGCTGCCTTGGTTCCAATTGTCTGTGCATTATTTTTCGATCATGCCATTTCTTGGTCTTTTCCTTGTATAATTTGGCATTCTCATAAGCCTATAGGCGAAATTCCTCCAATTTTTTGAGTTGGTGAAGTCTTTTCTCTCCTGCAGCTTGTAGATCAAGATTCAATTTCTTCAGTGCCCAGTATGCCTTGTGTTCAAGCTCAACTGGCAGATGGCATGCTTTCCCAAACACCATTCGATATAGTGACATACCAATGGGTGTCTTGTAAGCTGTCCAGTAAGCCTATAATGCGTCATCCAGTTTTGCAGACCAGTCCCTCCTTGTTGATCCAACGGTTCTCTCCAAGATTCTTTTTATCTCCTTGTTTGAAACCTCAACCTGTCCATTTGACTGTGGATGGTAGGCAGTGGCAACCTTATGAGTAACTATGTATTTGGATAGGATTGCATCGAAGTATCTGTTGCAGAAATGTGTACCACCATCGCTGATAATTGCCCGAGGTGTTCCGAACCGAGTGAAAATATTCTTTTAAGGAATTTAATCACCAATTTTGAATCATTGGATGGCAGTGCAATTGCTTCAACCCATTTGGAGACGTAGTCTACAGCAACCAGTATAAACAGGTTTCCGAATGATGGAATCAAGCGTCCCATAAAATCAATACCCCATACATCAAATATCTCCACTTCTAGAATGTTTTTCAATGGTCCTTCATTTCTCCTCGAAATATTCCCCATTCTCTGGCACCTGTCACATTGAAGAGCAAATAGATAAGCATCTTTAAAAAGAGTGGGCCAGAATAAACCTGATTGTACGACCTTTGCTGCAGTTTTATTCCCGCTGAAGTGTCCACCATATGGTGATGAATGACAGCATTGCAGAACACTGTTGACCTCATCATGTGGAACACACCGTCTCAGTAGTTGATCAGTACAGTGTTTGAACAGGTACGGCTCATCCCAGACATAGTGCGTGACTTCTTTGAAGAATTTCTTCCGTTGCTGAGTTGTCCATTCCAACGGCCATTTTCCTAACACTATATAGTTGACATAGTCAGCATACCAAGGGACATCATTTTGTTTCATGGAAAACAATTGTTCATCTGGAAAAGTTTCTTTGATTGTTAGTTCTTTGCCAGCTGTTTCACCATTTTCGAGCCTCGATAAATGATCTGCCACTTGGTTTTTTGTCTCTTTCATGTCTCGAATCTCCACATCGAATTCTTGGAGAAGAAGTATCCAACGGATCAATCTGGGTTTGGCATCTTTCTTCACGATCAGATATTTGATTGCTGAATGATCCGTGTAGACCACCACTTTGGGACCCAGTAGATAAGAGCGGAATTTGTCAAAAGCAAACACAACTACAAGAAACTAATTTTCAGTGGTTGTGTAGTTGAGTTGAGCATCATTCAGAGTTCTGATAGAGTAGTAAATGGCATGGAAAATCTTTGCTTTGCGTTGTCCCAAAACTGCACCTACAGTAAAATCACTAGCATCACACATTACCTCAAATGGAAGGGTCCAGTCTGGTGCTACAATGATGAGAGCAGAAATAAGCTTCTATTTTAGGATCTCAAAAGCTTCATGGAATTCTTTGGTGAAGTTGAAAGGCACGTCCTTCTCCAGAAGATTGCACAGAGGTTTAGCAATCTTGGAAAAATCTTTGATAAATCTCCTGTAAAAACCTGCATGTCCGAGAAAGCTCCGAATCCCTTTGACAGATGTTGGTGGAGGTAATTTTTCAATTACTTCAATCTTTGCTTTGTATACCTCAATTCCCTTTTATGAGATCCAATGTCCAAGGATGATGCCTTCATGTACCATGAAGTGGCATTTCTCCCAGTTGAGTATGTGGTTTGTATCTTCGCACCTTTGTAAAAATTGTTCCAGATTTTGCAAGCAATGGTCGAAAGAGTTTCCAAACACAGAAAAGTCATCCATAAACACCTCCATACTCTGCTCCAACATGTCTGAGAAGATGGCCATCATGCAACGTTGAAATGTGGCAGAGGCATTACATAGTCAAAATGGCATCCTGCGAAATATAAAAGTACCATACGGACATGTAATGTGGTTTTCTCCTGATCTTCTGGGGTGATGGAAATCTGATTGTAACCTGAATATCCATCCAGAAAATAATAAAACTCATGTCCCGCCAGTCTGTCTAGCATCTAATCAATGAATGACAGTAGAAAATGGTCCTTCCTTGTTGTTTTATTCAGCTTGCGGTAGTCCATGCATACTCTCCATCCAGTCACTCTTCTTGTTGGAATCAGCTCGTTCTTTTCATTTGTGACTACATTAATTCCTCCTTTCTTCGGCACACACTGCATAGGACTCACCCCAACTGCTGTCTGAGATGGGGTAAATGATGTCAGCATCCAACCATTTGATGATTTCTTTCTTCACGACTTCCTTCATGATTGGATTGAGTCTCCGTTGATGTTCCACTGTAAGTTTATACTCATCGTTCATCAGAATCTTGTGCATGCAAAATGATGGACTAATACCTTGTTGGAAAATTATGACCCAAAGTGTCACTATTTGTACAGATCATGGTGTTGCTGTACAAATTAACTATGTGACAAAGGAGATTGCTCTCTTATCATTTGTGATTAGATCACCAAGATATATAAATGATAGGAGGTCCTTATGATTTGTTCCTGGATTGAGATGATATGAGACAGTATCAATCCACAAAGGATAAATCATCAAATATCTCTGGTCAGAGTATTATCGAGATTGGACATCGATAAATGTGTAAAAGACTAGTATTGCACTTGTGCGCGTTATGAGGGCATAAAGGCATCGTTCTCATATATTTGGGTATATGATACTCATGCAAGTGTAATAGGAGATTGTGTTTTACCGATGGTACGAAAAACAGCTTCGCTCTGGATAGACCCCCTCAGAATTCCATTGGTAGTATGACTATGTGTCTATGGAAGTCCGAAATCAGGGTAGGTGTATTTGGTCTTAACCTGAGACTTGCACCGCTAATACTTGCGACAATCAATATACTTTGGTTTTGGTCGTCCAGGGCTTTAACCAGTTCTGTGTACGCCTCTGCTGGGTATATTGAAAATCGTAGTGTGTTGGGTGTGTGATGTCAAGACGGAAGTATCACTCCAATCATATGGAGATGATGATCGCGCAGGGATACAGAACTGGTTCTCTAAAGGGTTGCAACCATCGGGATAATATGACTTGGTCGTGATTATCCGATAATAAAGAGACTAGTTGCTCATGATTCGATATATGCTTCATACGGGGCAGACATTGTACCAGCCCCAGGCCTTGCATGTGATCATCGATACTGGATCGAAATACGCAATACTACATATACTACGCCTGATACAGATCACTATATTCCTGTAAGGATATTTCTGGAGAATTGGGTAGGCATGGCGCTTTGCTAGAAGCCAACTTTATCTTGTAAATCGGTACAAATATAGTACGAGGTACTTACGTGTTCGGATAGTCTGACGACCGGATTTACTGCCAACATATCCGGGGATCTCATAGGTCGCTTCCCGAAGATTCACCGATGACGTATGACTCACATTTTTATTAATCTGAGATTAATTAAAGAGAGAGAAAAATAGTCTAGGATTAATTGCGGAGATATTTTATCTGGGATAAAATATCATTTAAAGAGAGATAACGATTAATTTGGAATTAATCAATAAAATAATATATTCGATATATTATATGAAATTAGATTTCGACGCGGAATTAAAATTAGATTTTAATTCGGACGAACGAGTTAATTTAGAATTAATTCGTTAGCGATGTGAATAGTAATTATGTTTGGCATGATTATTTAATTAAATTAGATTTAATTACGACACAAGGGAAAATTCATTAATTTGGAATTAGCGAACCCGAGCCGGGATTGTTTGCGAGTGCATTCGCATTTCGAATTCGAGTGCGGCACGCAAGTCAAATCAAGCGTCAAATCATTAGTCAAATCTAGCGTCAAATCGCTAGTCACTTCAAGCGTCAAATCACTTGTCACTTTGAGTGATGTGACTTGATTGAATGATGTGACTTGATGGGAGTTGTTGGAAGCTTTTTTAAAAGCTTGTACTTGTTGACTTTTTGAAAGTAATTTGTGTATATGATTTTTGGAAAATCATTTTACCATTTTTTAAGTAAAAAATCACATCTCTCTCTCTTTAACTCATCTCTCTCTCTCGGCCTTAGAGGCATTTCTTCTTCTATTTTTTCTGGGCAGAAATCGTGGATGAAGGGAAGCAAAGTGTGATGTTTTGTGGCAAAAACGTCAAAAGCTAGCACTCCGAGAGACATGCGAAGGTGATAGGGAAGTCCACCCATGAGCTTGGAATCACCATGACAAAGCTTGAAGCTTGGAAGATAATCCAAAAGCTGAAAATGGAGGACACCATTTCAGTGGACTGCCGAGCTTGACAGTGAGCAGAAAATGGATTTTTGTTGTCCACTGTGTCGCTCAACCGATCGATGTAAGTATTCCGCAACTTCACCGTATGTATTCACATGTATTTTTATGCTTGTTATTCGATCCTCGGGACCGTATAACTCTAACAATGGTATCAGAGCGTAGTAAAAGCATGAAATTTGATTTAGGGTTTAAAATTGGGTAAATTGAGTTTGAGCATGATTTGATTAAATTGGATATTTGAATATGCTTAAATCATCTTGAATTGAAGATTGATTGGATCATTTCAAGAAATTGTGTTTGGAACATTTTTGCCCAAATTGGATGGCTTGGCCGAATCCTTCACTAGCGCTAATGTCTTGGAATTTTTGATTTTTTGATCATTGGATGTGTTGGAAATCAATTGGGAATGTTGATTTAATGTTTAATTAGATTGAATTCGAATTGGACATAAAATCCCCTCCATTACCGAGACTTAAAAAGCATATATTGGGTTTGATTTTTTAATCACAATGTGTTGGACATGTGATGATGATAATGAGCATGATTAGTTGTGTAAATTAATGATTTGGAAATGTTGATTTATGTAATTAATTATGCTATACACTTTAGGTTAATTAGATTATGAAATTGGATTTTTATGATTTAATTAATTGGGCCAATTTTGGAAATTGGGCTTGAAAGTTGTTGTTGGACTTAATGGGCTTGGTTGTACCAAGTTGGTTTAGGCTAAATTGGTTGGATCCAATTGGGCCCAAAACCACTTCCATAAAATCCAAATGCGACAAATGGACCATTAAAGTTTAATTGGGCCTAAATTGATTTCTAAGCTTATGGGGTTATTCCCGGATTGGGCTTTGGTTATTGGGTTTGACCCGAGTTGACCAAAAGTCCACGCCTTAAGAAATTAATTGAAAGCCTATTGGACTTTAATTAAATTAACGTTAGACGTTAATCGGGCTTTGAGACCCGTAGCGATTAAATTTGGAATTTAAGTCGTAAAAGTTTATTAATAAAGTGTAGTATTTAATTTGGAATTAAATAAGTGAATTAGTATTAAATACAAATTGAATTGGATTTAATTATTTAGTTTAATTTAATTCGAGAATTCGTACTTTGAGTACTTATTCGCAAAATGAGTTTGACTCGCGCAAAATCAAATCGTTGTTTGAACATTGGATTGTCATTAATTATCAGATTAATTAAGTTGATTAGATTGATTGATAACATGCTTGTGTGAATACATGGTTGCGATGCATGAATAATATATATCAGATAGATATTAGAAGGGTGGGGCAATTTTAGAAATTATTGTAATAAATTTGGAATTTATTAAATTGGACATGCGTGTCCGGCCTATTACCTCCATACTCTTTGTATTTCTCTTCTCACCTATTCCCCTCGGTTTCTTTAGAAGTGTAGTGTAACGGGTAAAAGTAAATACTTGTGCTAGCGGGAGAGAGGAAATGGAGAGATTTGATCTATGATCAATGTGTTAAGTATACATCCGCATATCATTATTATTTTATTATACACGTTTTATTATGTGTTTAGAATGCATGTTTAAGGGTGTATGATGATGAGAGCTTAACAAAGATAATAAATTGGTTGCCAATTTGCACGCGAAAAACCCTCACAAAATATTAAGCGTTTTTCCTTCCATAGAGTGATTCTTACTCAAGATCCAAGACTGGCATTGGCTTGTTGGCCAAAGTCAAGGCATTTGTCCGTTGAGGATGTGTTTGAATCACGAGAGCTTTGTTCCATATTGGTGTCTTGTCCAAGTCGTCATTTGTTGGCCAAAGTCAAGATCACTTCTTGTCTATCGACATTGATTACGAAGCTTTCCATGGTCAATGGGTTCCGCTTAACTGGGATCATTAAGTTTGTTGTGCCAAAGCCAAGGCTTAGTTGATTCAGAGGAAAAAGGTTAGGGAATTATTGGATATATTGGCATATATAAGATATATGTTTCGGACTTGGATGTCCACCTACTGGATCTAGGAATTGGATTGGATCCAATTGATCTTAGAGATCTACCTAGTTAAGTATCATATAATTTGTTGGCCAAAGTCAAGATTGTGTGTTATTTAACGGGATCCTAGCCCATTAGGAAACACGGTTTCCCGAGTACTCGACAAAGGGTTAGAGGCTCGCCGAAAAATAGTGGGAGGCAAGTATTAAATTTGCAATATACGTTTAGTTACTTGCCATACGCGCTCAAACAAATATCATTCGTCAAATAAATTAAATGTTAGTTGGACTAATATTTAAATCGTTATTTTAATTAAACAGTTGGACTGTATTCAAACGAATTCAATAAATAGTTGATTTTATAATTGGATTATAGTAATCAATATAATTGAATTTAACCAATTAAAGTATAGTTGATTAATATAGTTGGACTATAATAATCATTATATTTAACAGTACCTAAAATCCTTGATTAAATAGTTGGACTATTCGAATCAAGATAAAAATGAAAGATTGACATTTAAAACATAATCCTAGGGAAAATGTATTTAAATGGTTTAATTTTCAAATTGGGAATAATTTCAGGATGGTCCTGGAAACTAATAAGTTACTTTATTTGATAAAATAACATATTAGGACTAAGCCCGGAGTTAAGCAATAGTAGAGCATGATCTTTGGAAGATTCATGTAATGATAACTTAAGTGGTTAATCCATTAAACTTGTCAAAAAGACTCCTTAATTTCTTAATCAGAACTAAGGATTAGATCATTAAAGTATGATGTTGAAATTGAAGGATCTTCGTAGATTTATATTTAAATCTTAGAAGTATTAAATTACAATAAATAACTCTTGGAGAGTTAATGATTATTCTCAAGGAGATAAAGTCAAACTTTACAATTAGGCAAGTAGCGCAAGGCGCACCTTACTTCGATATTCTAGAAGGCCTAGGCTTGGCCAAAAGCTTCTGGAGTGTTGAAAATGGCAAAGGCAAAATCATCATAATCTTCTAGGAAGATAAAGGACATATCCCAAAATATCTGCCTAATTGTGGCAAACGGGGATCGCGGAAGCGTGACTCCCGTTTGGACAAGGCAGACATGAAGGATTAGAAGAGGGGCAAGGCTCCGGCTTCAAGTATGTTTGTCATAAATATGCTCACTACTAGTATTAAAATTGGATTTTAAATACTTAGTGTGGTACATAAATTATGTACTGGTGTGCAGCATCTGCTATGAGCAGGATACTGACTTCAGTTGAGATTAATCTACGAATTAGAAACGGGATGAAAGTCGCTGTTCTAACCGTAAAAACCTAAGTTTAGGAACTACCTTTCGGGTGTGTACTTAAATTAGGAAACTATTATAATGTCTCTATATCGAGTATAACTCGTTGCGAGTGTACCTTTATATTCTAGAACACTAAAGTGTTTTATTGTATAAAGATGATATTGAGATAAAACTCATTAGATGTGAATAACAGAATTTATATTTTGAATATAAATAAATCTCGAACATATAACATGACAAACAAATAGCTCAAACTGATTTGATCAGATGAAACTTATAAGTGGCATTGTTTTCTGGGACACAATGAAACAAGACTCGTATATCCACACTTTTGAAGAGTGGGTACTCGGACTGTTTTGATTCCAATCAAATAAAGTCTACGAATCTAGTTTATTGGGCAAAGTGACTAAAACACTATTTACATGGTAAAAGTGCAAATGCCACAGATCTGTTAGCCCTAGTTCATAGTGAAGCAAGTGGGCCCATGTCTAGCTAGGGTAGAGGTGGATATGAATATTTCGTGACCTTTACGGGTGTGGCATCGCGTTATGGTTAAGTGTTTCTTTTGAAACATGAATCGGAAACTTTTAAAGTTTCGACACGAAATAGACAAACAGATCGACTAAAGTATTAAACCGTCATGGTAAAACCGTAATGGAAAATACTTAAGCAATAAGTTTCTCATATACTTGAAAGAGTATAGTATTCTTTCAAATGATGACTCCTCCCGGAACACGTCAATTTGACGGTGTGTCCGAACAGGATAAATCGAATTTTGTTGGACATGATAAGGTTAATCATGAGTCGCTCTGAGCTACCATTTCCTTCAACGGATAAGCATAAACAGTGCAGAACTTATTTTGAATAAGGTTCCATAATAATCTGTTTGACAGACTTCATATTAGATATGAACAAGAAAGAAACCGGGTTTCACATTCCTGAAAATTTGGGTATGCTGGGCATATGTTTGGATGATACCAAAATAAAACCCAGATTGGATAAGTGCCAAATTATAGGTTATCCTAGGGAAACCATAAGCATAGTGCTTATACAACTCACTAAGAGAACAATGTGATTGTTGCTCACCATGTGATTTTCCTAAGAGGAATATCGATATGCAGTGGTAAGTGGGAGGATAGTAAAACTCAATGAAAATCGGAGTAATACTGTTCAAGGCACCAAGTCCTTAATGGAACACAAATAGTTCATCAAGGATGAAACTGTACCAGTAATCTTCAAATACACAAGAACCGCGTAAGTCGGAGAGAGTCAGAAAACAACCTGGGGTATGGGTTTCTGATCTTACCTCATAAAGATGACAATCTTTTGGGAATACCAACTGACTATGTATGAGGAAGTGATACAAGGTATCGACTCCCTTTTATAGCAGAGTGCCATGAGTCTGAAATGGATTCCATGTATATCAACTTAGTTTGGACACTAGTTGATGTACCGCAAGGCATTGTGCCTATTGGTACTATATAAGTCTTCAAGGAAGACATACATGGATGGCAACATACCAACGTACTAAAGCTGGGCTTTTAGCGAAAAGGTATCGTTATCAACATTGTGTTGATTACAACGAAATCTTTTACATGTTGCCACGTTGAATCCATTTGGATAATGCTTGCTGAAGCTGCATGTTTCATTTATGAAATATGATAGCTAAACGAGAAAATCACTTTCCATAAACGGAAACCTTTTGGAGGATGTTTAAAACATCCTAACGATTTTTCGTACTAAAACTAGCAAACAAGGTTTGCAGGTTATTCGATCCATGGAGGGATTGAAGCAAGCATTGGTTTCTTGGAACTATCGCTTTGATGTAATCATAATAGTTTATGATTTAATTCAAAACGAAAATGATTCTTGTGTATATAAGGAGGTTAGTGGGAGCGCACTGACAGTTGATGTCCTATAAATAATGATAATACAGCATTTCTTGGAAATGATATTCCCATAATAACAATCGGCGAAAGCTTGGCTTTCGAGAATAATTCTCCATAGAATTCTTGGGAGAAACAACCTTTATTCTATGAATAAATATCTACTGGGATAGATTTAAAATTGTTGACACTCTCCGAGAACTCGTACATTGAAAAATCTACGTGACCTGATGTCTTATACGCTTTGAGCATATGGATTCACAATCAGGCTAATCCAAGTGATGGTCACTGGATTAAGGTTAAGAACATCCGTTAGTATCTTAGAGAACTAAGGATGATGTCTTAAACTATGGAGATGAAGAACTTGAAGTGACTGGGATCACTGCTGCAAGTTTCCTAACCGATAAAAATGACTTTAAGTCGCTAAATGGTACTATATAGTTTGAATAATAGTACAGTGAGCTGGAAATCTTCCAAGCAAGATATTGTTACCAAATAAACAATAAATGCGGGTTATTACTGCAGCTGAGGCAGCAATAGAAGCCATCTGGGTCAATAATAAATCTAATTAGATTAGATATAGTTCTGTTAGCAGCTGAGCTAGGCTTCAGCACAAGCTAAAGATTTAATGGTCTCATCAATGATCCAGATATATACTTCGACTACTCATGTGATTCGTTCGGATTATACATCGTGGCGATGTGATGATCGTATAAATCGCATCAGATGATAATCATGCAAATCTGCTGACGAAAGCCTTTCCTCAGCAGTTTGAGCCAACCGTACATAGTTTGGGTGTTAGGCACTCGAGTGACTGGCTATAGGCCAAGTGAGAGATTGTTGGACAATTATGACTCATAGCGTCACTATTTGTACAGATCATGGTGTTGTTGTACAAATTAACTATGTGACAAAGGAGATTGCTCTCTTATCATTTGTGATTAGATCACCAAGATATATAAATGATATGAGGTCCTTATGATTTGTTCCTGGATTGAGATGATATGAGATAGTTTCAATCCACAAAGGATAAATCATCAAATATCCCTGGTCAAAGTATTATCGAGATTGGACATCGATAAATGCGTAAAAGACTAGTATTACACTTGTGCGCGTTATGAGGGCATAACGACATAGTTCTCATATATTTGGATATAGGATACTCATGCAAGTGTAATAGGAGGTTGTGTTTTACCGTTGGTACAAAAAATAGCTTCACTCTGGATAGACCCCATCGGAATTCCATTGGTATTATGACTATGTGTCTATGGAAGTCCGAAATCAGGGTAGGTGTATTTGGTCTTAACCTGAGACTTACACCGCTAATACTTACGACAATCAATATACTTTGGTTTTGGTCATCCAGGGCTTTAACCGATTATGTGTACGCCTCTGCTGGGTATATTGAGAATCGTACTGTGTTAGGTGTGATGTCAAGACGGAAGTATCACTCCAGTCATATGGAGATGATGATCGTACAGGGATACAGAACTGGTTCTCTAAAGGGTTGCAACCATCAGGATAATATGACTTGATCATGATTATCCGATAATAAAGAGACTAGTTGCTCGTGATCCAATATATGCTTCGTACGGGGCAGACACTGTACCAGCCCCAAGCCTTACATGTGATCATCCGATACTGGATCGAAATATGCAATACTACATATACTACGCCTAATACAGATCACTATATTCCTGTAAGGATATTTCTGGAGAATTTGGTAGGCATGACGCTTTGCTAGAAGCCAACCTTGTCTTGTAAATCGATACAAACGTAGTACGAGGTACTTACGTGTTTGGATAGTTCGACGACCGGATTTACTGCCAATATATCCGGGGATCTCATAGGTCGCTTCCCGAAGATTCACCGATGACGTATGACTCATACTTTTATTAATCTTGGATTAATTAAGGAGAGAGAAAATTAATCTTGGATTAATTGTGGAGATATTTTATCTGGGATAAAATATCATTTAAAGAGAGATAACGATTAATTTGAAATTAATCAATAAAATAATATATTCGATATATTATACGAAATTAGATTTCGACGCGGAATTAAAGTTAGATTTTAATTCAGGCGAATGAGTTAATTTAGAATTAATTCGTTAGTGATGTGAATAGTAATTATGCTTGGCATGATTATTTAATTAAATTAGATTTAATTAAGACGCAATGGAAAATTCGTTAATTTGAAATTAGCGAACCCGAGCCCGGGATTGTTTGCGAGCGCATTCGTATTTTGAATTCGAGTGCGTACGCAAGTCAAATCAAGTGTCAAATCATTAGTCAAATCAAGCATCAAATCACTTGTCACTTTGAGTGATATGACTTGACAACTTGATTGAATGATGTGACTTGATGGGAGTTGTTGGAAGCTTTTTTAAAAGCTTGTACTTGTTGAATTTTTGAAAGTAATTTGTGTATATGATTTTTGGAAACTCATTTTACCATTTTTTAAGTAATAAATCACATCTCTCTCTCTTCAACTCATCTCTCTCTCTCGGCCTTAGAGGCATTTTTTCTTCTATTTTTTCTGGGCAGAAACCGTGGATGAAGGGAAGCAAAGTGTGATGTTTTTTTGGCAAAAACGTCAAGAGCTAGCACTCCGAGAGACATTCGAAGGTGATAGGGAAGTCCACCCATGAGCCTGAATCACCATGACAAAGCTTGGAGCTTGGAGCTTGGAGCTTGGAAGATGATCCAAAAGCCGAAAATGGATGACACCATTTCAGTGGACTGCCGAGCTTGACAGTGAGCAGAAAATGGATTTTTATTTTCCACTGTGTCGCTCAACCGATCGATGTAAGTATTCCGCAACTTCGTCGTATGTATTCACATGTATTTTTATGCTTGTTATTCGATCCTCGGGACCGTAGAACTTTAACATACCTCGGATGTCTGCTATAGTCCAGCCAATGGCTCTATTGTGTTCTTGTAACACTCTGAGTAATTTTTCTACATGTTCCAATGTTAACGAATAAGAAATAATTACAGGTAATTCAGAAGAGTTTCCAAGAAATGCATACCTGAGATGGCTCGGAAGTAACTTCAACTCCAACTGCGGTGGTTCTTCAATTGAGGGCTTGATTTGATCTTTCTTCGGGAGTTCCAAGCTTTCGACTGGTGGTTCTGATTTGAAGTGGAACTGCTTGTCCAGATAGTTGATACATTCCAGAATTTCAGCATCTATCTTGCTATCAGTCATGTTGGTGATGCAAGCTTTAAGTTTGTCTGTAGGAATTGTATCATTATCTTGGATGATACCATCAACAACATCAATTCTGAAACATTCCTCTTCCTTTACATCACTCAGAAATTTCATGGCTTTGAAAACATTGAAGGTAACTTCTTGGTCCTCTTCCTTTTTGCACATCAATCACAGTTCTACCTGTAGCCAAGAATGGTCTCCCAAGAATGATAGGAACATCTTTGTCTTCTTCCATGTCAAGGATGATGAAATCTACTGGGAGAATGAGTTTGTCAACTTTGACCAGCACATCTTCAACCACTCCTCTCGAAAATGCGAGCGTTCTATCAGCAAGTTGCAAAGAGACTGCGGTATGCAGTGCTTCTCTAATTTATAATTTCCTGTAAATAGAAAAAGGCATCAAATTAACACTTGCACCTAAATCACATAAAGCCTTACCGATATAATGTTCTCCAATGGTGTATGGGACAGTGAAACTGCCATCTTTCAATTTCGGGGGAAGTTTCCTCTGAATGATGGCGCTGCATTCTTTCGTCAATGCTACTGTCTCGTAATCTCCCAATCTCCATTTTTGTGAGAGAATATCTTTCATGAATTTGACATATCTGGGCATTTCTTCCAAAGATTCTGCAAATGGAATGTTGATATGCAACTTTTTGAACACCTCCAAGAATCGGCAAACTGCTTGTCCAATTTTTTTTCTGAAGACGCTGAGGAAAAAGTGGAGGTGGAGTGATTTGATCTTTTTCTTTTTCCTTTGCTTCTTTTTCCTCCATCTGTCGAACTACATCTTTTGGAACTTCTTCAAAGGTTGCCTTGACTCCAACATCTTTGTTGATTTCAGTACCGCTTTTCAAGGTTATGGCTTGACATTGCTCCTTCCCTCGGTTCATTGGATTTGACTCTGTGTTGCTGGGAAGATTTCCTAGTGGTCTGTAACTCTGAGAATTGGCTAGTTGTCCAATCTGATTTTCCAGTGCTTTGATAGAAGCTGATTGGCTTTGAAAGATAACATCATATTTTTTTAACTGAGCCAGCACTTCTGCAATTTCTGGTTCACTTGCCTGCCCTTGACCTTTGTTCTGTTGCTGTTGGAATCTGGGTGGTAGATAGTTATTTGGCGGCCCTGAATTATTGCTCCATGAGAAATTAGGATGATTCCTTCACCCTGGGATGTAGGTATTGGAATATGGATTGTTCCACTGTCTATTGAAATTATTGAAAAAATTCACTGTCTCTTCAAGTTGGTTTGTTTCTGGTGCTCCTCCACAAGGTGAACTTGTGGATCCAATGTTACTTTGTGTGCTGAGAGTCTCCATGAATTTTCTTATCTGATCCAGCTTGGCGTTGACTGTTGTATTGGTTCCAACTTCATAAATTCCAGTAATTCTTTAGATCATGCTCCTCTCTGTTGGCCACAAGGAATTGTTGTTGGCCATTTCTTCGATTAGGTCCCAGGCTTGATCTTCTTCTTTTGCCATCAAAGCTCCTCCAGCAGTAGCATCAATTGTGGTTCTCATCAATCTAGAAAGTCCATTATAGAAAGTTTGGACTTGAAGCCATTTTGGAATGTTATGGTGTGGACATTTCCGGAGCAAATCTTTGTATCTTTCCCAAGCTTCGTAAAGGGATTCTGAATCTTGTTGCACAAATGATGTGATGTCATTCCTCAGTTTTTCTGTTCTAGCTGGTGGAAAGTACTTTGCAAGGAATTTGGTGGCTAGAGTGTTCCAAGTGGTGATGGAACCTGCTGGTAGTGAATGTAGCCAAGCCTTTGCTCTATCTTTTAAGGAATATGGAAAAACTCGCAGCCTCATTGCTTCTTCAGCACCTCGGTTGTAATTGAAAGTGCCGTAAACTTCCAGGAAGTTGTTGATGTGGGCATTAAGATCTTCAGTTGCATTCCCCACAAACTGAACTGACTGTTGTATCATCTGAATGCAAGTTTTGATGTCACATGTATTTTCTGGTAAGGAAGGAAGTACAATACAGGAAATAAGGCCATCTACCACTGGAATGGTTCTGTCTCGAATGGGAATTGGTGGTGCAACCTCCAAAGGTTCAGGTTCCATGTTAACAATTGCTTCTTGGCCTTCTCGCCTTTCCCTTCTCAACTGTCTGATGGTTCTTTCAATTTCTGGGTCAAGCGGTCGGAGTTCAAAGCTTCTGGTTCGTCTCATGTAGTGTCTAAGAACCTGAAACACAAGAAAACTAAAAAAATAATAAGTAAAAAGAAAATTAGATGCAAGTAAAGGTATCTAACCTCAAAACTAATAGTGAAAAGATAAATAAGTCCCCGGCAACGACGCCAAAAACTTGACTGTTACGTAATCACACGCATATAACGTAATGGCACGTATCGTTCAAGTAGTATAAAAAGTATCAATCCCATGAGGACGTAATACCTAGTCTATTAATTATATGAGGCCAAATGATTACTAGTATCAAATAAATTGATTGTTTGATTGGAATGGTGTCTTTAAAATTTAAAACAAGTAAATAAAAAGACGTGAAAGTAGATTAAAGAAAATTCAAATTTATAAAAACTATCCAGGGTTATGATTACCTCCAATATCTAATTAAAGATGAAATGGTTACTTTAAGTTTGTATAATAAATCGGTTTACTAACCTGGAACACAAATTATGCAAAAGCCTATGTCGATGGTCAGCTGCACATACCCAGTATAACTCAATTGAACCATATATCTATGTCGACCAAATTACCTAGATTCATTAAGATTAAGTTCCAATTATGGTTACCCCCGCCCTACAGGTATATGTCTATCATGAAGGAAATTTATTAAAGGGTTATCTATCTGCAAAGAAGATCGTGGGCTATTAAGTCTAAGGCTGAAACCTAAAATTCCTTTGTCAAGTTTATTTTAAGTTTACCCAATCAATCTTATTAGTGGCCAGTTAACAAGACGCATTAAGCTTAAGACTTAATAAGTAAACATTTATATTACGCAAACTATAAAATAACCCCTTATAACCGGTGATATTGGAATTCATCATAACCCCAGATAACGGACTTAGTTACGACACATATCTAAGGCTAATAAAAGATTAAATAAAATAAAAGACATAAAGTAAATGCTGGAATTTAAATAAAGTAAATATTGGAAATTAAATACTGGAAATTAGAAATGTAAAAGTACAATAAAAGAAATTACTGGGGGTTAGAGGATCCACTTTTTATATTTCAAAATTAGAAATCTCCCTTATTCTCAATATTTACCAATTAATTAACCAGACCATAAAGGCGGTGATATCATTTGTCCAAAGTCCAACCGACCATATAGGCGGTAACAAAATCATATAGACCGACCATAGGCGGTATCAAGGTTAGCACATAAACCAGCCATATAGGTGGAAACTAAGTCCAATAATGTAAAACCAGCCATATAGGCGGTAAATAAGGTGTGAACCTAACCGGCCATATAGGCGGAAACTAATTAATCCAAATTTTAATTAAAATAATGGAGATTAATCTAATTTATTATATTAAAAGTTTTACCTCTTCACCCCAGCAGAATAAGATTACCCGCGCATGCTGAAAATGAAAACACACAAAATTTTATTAATTAGATAAAAAGAAAATACAAGAAAACTTAAAAGTAGTACACAAGACACTTTCCTTTAGGATTACATGGAGAAATTTCTCCGAAGAAAGCATGAAAAATTTACAAAGTTAAGCTTGGTATTTATAGGAAAATCTAAAGCCTTCCACCAATTTCTCCACCAATTACTCCACCAAACATGGCATCAAACATGGCACCAAACATGGCATCAAACATGCAAGCATGTTTGGTGGAAGTTTGACAATTTTTACTTTTTATTTTTATTAATTCTATTTTATATTTTGAAAATGACTATAGTAATTACACAAATTACACTAGACTATTCTTCAATTTCGGCCTTGCAAACTTCCGAATTCGAAAATACGTTAATCATGAAAGTTGTAGCTATCTGTGTCTTCTTTAATCTGGCACTTGAATCAGCTCAATCGGATATCGGATGAAAATGTTATGGCCAAAATACAAAACTTGCGTAAAATTGGAATTTAGGACTGCACTTCGTGGCGCGTATAGTAAATTTTCGTTTTCACCATTTTTTTGCTCTAAATTAGCCCCAAGTTGATTAAATTAAATCCCAATACGTTATTTATCTACAAAATACATAAAACACATCAAAACGTTCACCAAACCCGAGAAACTATACAAAATATTAAGTAAAGGGGGCGGTAAATATTGATATATTTTCCGCTCATCACTATGATGCTCGGGGACCACGATACTGTTGGGTTCGCAGCCCGTAGAGAGTACAGAGTAGCCCAAGAGGGACTAAACCAGAGAATAATGAAGTCGCCACCCAGTGTGAACTGGGAAATGATTTAAGTCAGCACTCACCCCTCGCAAGGGAAGACCTCAAACCGTTAGGTTTGGAATGGTCCCTTACTTATGACAGTATAATAGTATAACCAAGTCTTTTACAACACATGCAAAATAATTCAAATAAACACACAAATCTGCAAATCCATAAACATGAATATAAATAAAAGCAAATACATAGTTCCAAAAGCATATTAAATAAAGATGTATGATAATGTAAATTATAAGAACAGTAAAAGCATTAATAATAAATGCAAAATGAAAAATAAATAACTAAAGAGGCAAAGATGCATAAAATATAAAGAAAGAGGTTATCCAGTTTGTGCACATTCGTGTAATATTCGTAAACGCGTTCGAACGAAGTGTTCCAGAGAGTTCACATTCGTGTAGTGTTCGAGAACGCGTTCGAACGGAGTGAGGCAGAAAGCTTGCGTTGGAGCTGCATTTGAAAACGCGTTCGAACGTTATTATGAAAGTAGCTCCCATAATGACATAAACAAGTATTTATGAGTATTTTCCGAGTGGTACGTGGAGTTATATCACAAGTACAGACTGCACTACCGTCCATTCGGATTCGGCTATGGAATTTATGTCTGGATTTTCATCCGATATACCGCAAAGGATAACACACACAATCATTAACACAATGTAAACGGACATGAAAGTAAATAGAAAAAAAAAAGCTAAATGAAAAAATAAATGCGATAAAAAAGATAAATAACGAAATAAATACAAAACGATAAATTGACAGAAAAATAAAAATAAAAGTAAATAAATATTAAAAAAAAAAAGATAAACAACAAAATACTAGAGAAAGAAAACGTGACAAAAAAATTGGCTGTCTTTAATGTAAGACCTCGTATACCCGGCTGGACATATTTCACATCCAACCAAGCATGCCACGTCCAAAACAGCAAAATAAATATGGTAAAGGGTCCCATCAGGTCTTACCTTTTAAGTTGCTTATCGGAAATGCGTTAGGCCTTCGACGAAATGATTAAAGCTTCATGTTTTTCTGGTTTGCTAGTTCACTATTTGTGCTCACTATTTCACCATTTCTGGTCACTATTTTGCTATTTAGGGATGTTGTTTTTGCTATTTTTGGTGTTTTAGGGCTGCTGTTTTTTGTTGTATTTTGGCTCACTGTTTCGCTTTTTAGAGGGCTGTTTTCTTCACTATTTTTGGGCTTTCCTCACTGTCTTTAGGGACTGTTTCGGTGATAAGGGATGCTGGTTTGGGGACTGGTTTTTGGTGTTTTATGGGTCATTTTTAGAACAATTTTACTGTTGTTTTATGGTGAGTTTAGTTTGGTGATTTGGAGAGTTATTTGTTGATGTTTTGGTCGGTAGTAAGGGGTTATTTGTGGCTGTCGGTGGGCTTAAGGTTTGCTATTTTGTTCTGTTGTAGGGGTTCTGTTTGTGCGTTGGCTTCTGGTTTTGTCTTTTTGTGTTTAAGGGTTTTAGTGAGGCTTTATGTTATTTATGTGTTTGCAGTGTGTCCTTGGGTTGAAGGGTTTTTATGTTTGTTGGTTGATGCCATGAAGAGAGAGATAGAGAGGAGAAGGTAACTTCTTTGTGAAGTGTCGTGTGTATGTTGTTGTTTGAAGAGTGTTGCCTTTTGGTTGCTTATGTGTGTCGGTGAAGGTAGCTTAGGGTTTTTTTTATTTTGGGAATTGCCGTGTGTGAGTATGTGTTGAGAGAATAGAGCTTTATTTTTTTTTTGTATTGCCGTGTGAAGCCTAGGGTTTCTCTTGGTGATTTGATCTCCAAAGTGACAAGAGATCTCCTAAGCAAGGAAATAAATCAAGTAAATATGGGAGATATTTTCTTAATTTATTTAAGGAAAGAATTTTTTAAAATTTGGTGAGGATGGGATTCGCAATCTCTTTAAATTGGAATGTGATTTGAGTGATTTTTATATGTGTTTTGCATGGGATTTCTTTTATTTGGAAAGGCTTGGGTGTGCATGGGCTTTGTGTGGGCCTTGGGCGTGTGTTGTATGGGTTACAGGGGTTTTGGGCCGAGGCTAAGATTTAAAACAGCGGCTGAGTGAATCCGCGGTGAGTTCGAGAGTCTGAATCTATGAGGGATACAGAAACAAGTAATGGTGGGAGATAGAATTCGATAAAAATAACCGAACGAGAAAACTGCCTAAAAGAATTCTAATAATCTAGATTTGTGATGCCCACGTTGTTGTATTAGATCCAAAGGTTCTTTCTTGACCTAACTAATTTTAGAGGCTTTCTTTCCTTTGGGCATTCATTTCCCTCAACTTCCGTAACTTTTCAGGTAGTGCCTTCATACGAGACTCATCATCAGGCTTACATAAAAATGCAGTGCCTACACAAAGTCTTTAAGAATCATGACTTTACTTACATGGATACCTATACCCCTTATGGTACACATATCGTCTGACGGATGTTATCTTGCTTCATACTTGATTACTGAGTACATCGGCCCACACCCAACGAACATCTAGAGGCTAGACCATGAAAGGTTTCTGACATACATGGCAACAAAGTATGGAGAATCTCACACAAAATCAATGTTATCCTAAAAACAAATGACTACATATGCAACTCGATTCGAGGAGATTCCTATTGATGGTGGTGTATATCCAACTATTAAGAATCACCTATGAGTCATTCGGTATTCGCTTCAACGAATACCCACATGTCTATATGAGTTTCCAAAACTTATGGTACATCGAGTTAAACCATTGGAACTCTAATTTCAATATACTACATGTGCTAATCTTATAGGTTATAGGAATTCGACCGTATTCCAAAACCAACGACTAGGAACATTTACTTTAAGAATAGTTTACATATAGTGTCAAGACTATTCTAAGGTCGATGTTATTCTTAGAATATCTATATATCAATCTAATATGCATAATGACAATACTATTACAAGGTATTAAATGAAAAATATAGTTATTTTATTAATAAATAATAAAATATAAAATCGGATTGCACTCCAAGCACCAGCTCCATCAAACTCCCACATGCTTAGTGTCAATCTGGATGGTACTGTAGTCACATCTCCTCCATATTTTTATCGAATAACTTTTGAGGCAAGGCATTTATAAGTGGGTCTGTTATGTTGTCTTGTCCTTGAACCTTCAAGACCACTATGTTTTTCGCTCAATTATCTCTTTAATTACGCGGCATTTCCTTTTCACGTGTTTAGACTTGGAATGCGCCCTCGGCTCTGTAGCCTGCACGATGGCTCCATTATTATCACAGTATAATGGGATCGAATCCGTAATACTAGGCACAACACCAAATATAATGGGATCGAATCCGTAATACTAGGCACAACACCAAATTCTATAATAAAATTTCTAATCCAAACAGCTTCTTTAGTAGCTTCTAAAACCGTTATAAATTCTGCATCAATGGTGGAATTATCTGTAGAGCCTTGCTTTAAACATCACCAACTAACAGCACCACCGTTAAGGGTAAATATGTATCCTGATGTAGATTTTCTATTATCTAGATCTCTCTGGAAGTCGAAGTCTGTATAACTCTTAACTTGTAGCTCATTTTCTCCGTATATCAAAAACTTATCATTGGTGCCTTTAAGATATTTTAAGATATATTTCACGGTTGTCCAATGATCATTACCTGGATTAGATTGATATCAGCTGGTCACATTGACGCCGAAACTGATGTCAGGCCTAGTATATGTAGGAAACGCTTTTCTCGAGCAATGGAAGCGGTAAGGCCCACGGATCGAACTTGAAAATTTTTTCTGCTTTGCCCTTCCTTTGGCCGAATGGAACCAGTGGGTATACTGAAATTTTGTTTCTGTTTTGCACAAGATTTCAGCCCCGGAATGCCGCCGAAACAGTCCCCGAACAGCCCTTTGAATTGCAGTGAAAAAGTGGACTGTTTTGCACCCGTTACACACGTGAACTGCACCCAAACTAGTCCACTATATGCGTGACCTGCTGTAGGGTTTAGGTCTGATTTATTTCACTCAAAAACAATCCAAACTTAGCCCCAAAAGGTTCCAAAGGAGTTTCACAAAACTTGAATTAAAACAGATCAAAACCGAGCCCCAATATTGCAAGGGATGCACGCGACAGTGAGGTTTTTACTGCCTTAATGCCGTGGCTTGCTGGAGAGAGGGAGAGAATGTTTTCCAACGCCACAAGATCTTCCGAGCTATATCTCGTTACCAACGGAGGGTAGTGTGGGCTACGTTCACAAATCAAGTCTCTAAAAGTTTTAGAGATCTAATCACACATCAATAATATTTTTCTTATTCTTCAATAATCTTTCTCAACCTTTGAAAGCATAGAGAATAGAATGAGGTGGCTAGGGTTTTCTATTGTAGAGATCTCAAAAAAGAAAAAAATATATTTTTCTTTTTATACTTAGGGTAATTTGTTTCATAAAACAAATCAACCACTAGCCTCCCACCATCTACAAAATTCGGCCATGGCAATGATTTTAATTAAATATTTGTTTCCAAAACAAACAAATCATATTCCTTATACGTCAAGGAATTCGGCCATGGCTAAGATTTCTTCATTAATTTTGTTTCCAAAACAAACAAATCATATTCCTTATTGACCAAGGAATTCGGCCATGGCTTAGATTTCTTAATGAATTTTATTTCCAAAATAAACAAATCTTAGCCTTATTAAATTATATCATATATAATTCAATATTCTATGTTTAATAATTATCATATAATTATTATGCCATACATTAACTTTTAATGTATAGTTTCAAGTGTGACGCAATTAATATTATTAATCATATTAATAATATTTATTCTTTGTGAGTATATGATTGGACTATCCAATTATATTAACTCCGCTATAGTATATCGAGCTAGCACGGGGACCAAATGGACCTACGGTTCCGAGCTCCAATAATCTCGAAATATTAAGTAAGCTCTTAATTAAATATTCTGAATTATTAACTCCGGATTATTCCACTAAAAACCTGAAGTTGCACTCTTGTTGCCGTAGATGAAATATTAAGCCGAACCAAGTCGGTGTCCACCGATATAGTCATTGCATACGAATTGATCCTTCACGAGTATCTCGTAATTAGAGTCGGGTCATAATGTCTGTTATACCCCTCGTAATTATTTTTACTTTAAGTACCATTGATTCTCTAATGAACGATTTATTCATAACTATTATGAATATTAATCTTTCTATCCGTAATAGAAAGATTTGAGCGCTCAAATCGTTCAAGTACCGAATCAACCCTTAAGAAAGATACTCATCTACTTCTCGCAAGAATGAGTGAACTCCATGTCTATGTAAAACGTTCCCAGCTACAAAACAAACTGTGCCCCCAAGTACGTAGCTATTGGTTGGGACTGCAACACCAACCTCACCTTGTAAATCAAAGGACACAGCCTGCCATGCAGAAGTTCGTAGTACACTCAGGATTAAAATCAATCCATATATGACCATCAAGTATATTGAAATGACTTTCTTTGCTTAATGGATATTATAAGAATGTCATTTCTATCTAGGTCCAGTCCTATATGATCGCATCATACAAGGTGCTTCCATTCTCATGTCTCTACATGGACGATCCGGATTAAGATCGCCATACAAATATAGAATGGATCGCAGCTATAGATAAACCACAAATAAAATACCCGGTTTGTTTGCTCTCTATGGACTATTAAGATTACTAACTTTAGACTTAAATCCTTTGGTGTATGACACTCATACACTAAGTCTGAAGGTACATAAGTAGTCTACGGTATTTACAAAGATATATAATATGCGAAAAATAAACAAACAATTTGATAAATGAATAATGCATCGTTTTATTTCAAAACACAAGAAACCATTTACATCAAATGTAGCTCTAGGGCATACATCCCAACAATCTCCCACTTGCACTAGAGCAAATGGGACATGTCACGTAATCCTAGACCATCTAGGTGACCTTCAAAAACTTTAGCCGGCAAGGTCTTTGTAAATGGATTAGCAAGGTTCTCTATGGATGTAATCTTTGTGACGGTAACGTCTCCTCTCTGCACTATCTCCCTGATGAGATGACATTTCCTCTCTATATGCTTTCCCCTCTTGTGGCTTCTTGGTTCTTTGGAGTTTACCACCGCACCACTATTATCGCAATAGAGGGTGAGTGGTCTATCCATATCTGGAACAACTTCCAGATCTCCCAAGAATTTACGGAGCCAGACTACTTCCTTAGCCGCTTCACAAGCCACTACATATTCAGCCACATGGTGGAGTCGGCAATGCAAGATTGCTTTATGCTCCGCCATACAATAGCCCCACCACCTAGGGTGAACACTGATCCAGATGTGGATTTCCTGGAATCAACATCCGTCTAAAAATCAGAGTCTGTATATCCCCTTAGGATCATATACTCACTGGAATATACTAGCATATAATCTCTCGTTCTCTTAAGATACTTGAGAATGTGTTTCACAACCACCCAGTGATCCAATCCTGAGTTTGATTGAAACCTACTAACTACTCCCACTGCAAAACAGATGTCTGGTCTCGTGCATAACATGGCATACATGAGACTACCAACTGCTGAGGCGTAAGGGATATGTCTTATTTCCTCAATACCCTAAGGTGTCTTAGGAGACTGTTCCTTCGACAAATGAATTCCATGCCGATAAGGCAGATTGCCTTTCTTGGAATTTTGCATCCCAAATCGCACAAGGATCTTGTCGATGTAAGATGCCTGAGACATAGCTAATAGTCATTTCTTGCGATCCTGAAGTATCTAGATCCCAAGAACATAACTGGCCTCTCCCAAATTTTTCATTTGGAAATACTCAGCTAGCCAGGTTTTTACGTCTAATAATATCCTTACATCATTCCCAATGAGTAAAATATCATCAACGTATAAAACAAGAAAAACCACCTTTCTTGTCAATGACACGCTTGTATTCACAAGGCTCATCAACATTCTGCTCAAAATTATAAGACTTGATTGTTGTATCAAATCTTATATTCCAAGATCGAGATGCCTGCTTGAGTCCATAAATGGACCTTTGCAGTCTGCAAACTTTTTGCTCTTGACCTTGGGCGATGAACCCTTCTGGTTGTATCATATAGATACTTTCATCAAGATTGCCATTCAAAAATGCAGTCTTGACATCCATTTGCCAAATTTCATAGCCATAATATGCGGCAATGGATAGAAGAGTGCGGATGGATTTAAGCATAGCTACTGGTGAGAAAGTTTCCTCATAGTCAACTTCCTCTTTCTGGGTGTAATCCTTGGCCATTAGTCTAGCCTTGAAGGTCTGTACCTTCCCATCTGATCCCCTCTTCCTCTTGTAGATCCACTTGCAACCTATGGGTTTTACCCCATCAGGTTGGTCTACAAGTTCCCAGACCGAGTTGGAATACATGGACTCCATCTCCAGGTTCATGGCTTTGAGCCATTCCTCTTTGTCAGAATCACACATTGCACTACTATAGGTCAATGGATAATCTATGCCATCGCTGGAGGCGACAACTTGTGCCTCTTCAATCCCTAGGTAGCGATCAGGTTGTCGTACAACCCTCCCACTGCGTCTAGATGGTAGATCATTCTGACTGGGTAGCATCTGACTATCAGATGTCGAAGGTGCTATGTATTTGTCAACTTTCATTGATGATGGCGTGCTGGTCGAACCAGTAAGTAACTCCTCGAGTAATATTTTACTACGAGGGTTGAACTCCCTCATATAGTCCTCCTCTAGAAACGTAGCATTTGTCGACACAAATACTTTGTTATCATCAGGACTGTAGAAGAATCCTCCCCTAGTCTCCTTAGGGTAGCCTACAAATAGGCACACCTGAGAACGTGGCTCCAACTTTGTAGTCTTATTCTTCAGCACGTGTGCTGGACACCCCCATATACGGAAATATCATAAACTAGTTTTACAACCATTCCACAACTCTAAGGGAGTCTTAGGAACAGAATTAGATGGAACTACATTAAGGATATACATTGCGGTTTGTAGTGCATATCCCCAGAATGAACTAGGTAATGAGCTATAACTAAACATAGATCTCATCATGTCTAGCAGTGTTTGATTTCTCCTTTCTGCAACACCATTTTACTGTGGTGTTCCAGGCGCTGTGAGCTGGGACACTATCCCATGCTCAACTAAGAATTTCTCGAAATCTCTGTCGAGGTACTCCCCTCCACGATCTGATCGTAGAGTTTTGATTGTCTTACCTAATTGGTTCTCAACCTCAGCACGATATTCCTTGAACTTTTCAAAGGTATCTGATTTATGATGCATTAGGTAGACATACCCATATCTTGAATAATCGTCAATGAAAGTGACGAAGTATTCATAACCACCTCGGGCTTTTACATTCATCGGTCCGCAAATGTCCGAATGTATTAGCTCTAGCGGTTGAATGGCTCTTATACCTTTTCCAGTAAAAGGTCTCTTGGTCATTTTTCCTTCTAAACAGGATTCACAAACTGGTAAAGTCCCGAGTTTTAACTGGTTTAAGGCTCCGTTCTTTATCAATCTATTTATCCGGTCAAGGTTAATGTGACCAAGTCTACGATGCCATAGATATGTGTCATCGTGAGAAATCTTTGGCCGTTTTATTTTACGTTTTTCAACTTTAAACATTTCAATGTTGAGCAGTGACTTGTGTGTTAACGGTCTTAACACATACAAGTTATTTTCTGAGTTTCATGTGCATATCGTTAATCCATTTCTACTAATAATAACCAAATTGCTATTAAAAGAAACTGAATAACCATCATCCAAAAGTTTAGAAATAGAAATCAGATTCCCGCGAAAACCAGGAATGAATAACACATTGTTCAAATTTAAATAACTATTATTAATAAAATTTAAACTGGAAACTCCCACTACTCTTACTGAAACGGCATCCATGTCCCAACCCTCATGGTGTAATCACCTTCAGCAAGGTCCCTCCATGAATCAAGTATCTGTAAAGAAGAACAAACATGGTTAGTGGCCCCAGAATCAATAATCCAAGCGGATTTATCATCTTCTACTAACAGAGATTCAATAACTAGTAAATCATATTTACCTGTTTCCTTTTTCTCCTTCAGCTCAGCAAGGTATTTAGGACAGTTCCTTTTCAATGCCCATTCTTGTCGCAGTGGAAACATTTTCCTTTGGGCTTGGCATCCTTGGACCTTTCTTGTCTTCTTTTTCATGGGCTTTCCCTTAGCCTTTCCAGTGTTTTTCTTCTTCTTCTTTGCAGATTTAGAAGACTCGGTAACATTTGCCTCTGCACTGGACTTATGAGGATCCACAAGCATGGACTCGTAATGGGTGAGCTCATTAAGCAGTTGGGTCAAAGTAAAAGACAACTTGTTCATAACATAGTTGCTTTTAAACTACAGGAAACTTTTCGGAAGAGTTTCCATAATCATGGTCACCTGGCTACGCTCGTCAATACGAGCTCCATGGGTTTCAGTAGTGTTGAGATAAGTCATCATCCTTGGGACGTGCTCTCGGACTCATGTCTCATCCTTCATCCTAGCAGTCATCGCTGAGACCATGGCCCCATGGCGTTGACGCTCTGAAGGCTACCCAAACATGCCCTGCAATGACTCCATTATCTGAGATTCTAGAGCCATAGGTTCATGCTTTGCAGCAAGAACCTCAGACATCCCTGCTAGCAAGTAGCAGCAGGCTTTCTCATTTGCTGCGACCCATTTCTGGTACGTATCGCGCACAACTTGGCCAGCATTTCTGGCCGGCTCGGGAGGATGTTCCTCCGTCAGGACAAACTTAAGGTCTTTACAGACCAGAATAGCGTTCATGTTACTTTTCCACTTAAATAGTTTTCCCGGTTAATTTATCATTTGAGAGTATGGAAATAATAGGAGAAACCATGGCTGAAAATAAAATAAACATGCATTTAACATTCATTCATCACATATTAAAATCATCAAAGAATTTTGGCATAAAATTAAACATGATGCATGAACCATGAATAATGAATTAGAAATCTAAGAGAATTGCTATGCCACGGAAACCTATCATCCCACAAGTAAGTGCCGCCGTAGGGTAGGTCAAGTAATCGCATGATAGATCGAGACAATCTCAGTCAGTTTAATATATGCGGGAATAACTCTTATTCCTATATTAAACAACTACCGTTTTATTTGATCAAGGAATGTCATTAACAGTTAATTATTCCTTTGTGAGTGTAACCCGCCGTTTCGGGATTCTTCGACTTAACGAGTGAAGTGTCGCTGTAGGGTAGGTCAGTTCACAAGATACATCTAGAATCATTATCCTTTCGGAGCCCAAACCTGATATTGACCCAAAATAGACACCATCCGTAGGGGGACAAAAATAAAGCCGTCTTGAGGCGCCTTTTGAATCTCACATTTTTGACTAACAACGGAGATCGTGGGATATACTGTTGTATATCCCTCTCCCACTCACTATTTTAGAATTAAGGTTTCTATCTAAAATATCTAATATTTTATTTTAACTAGTGTGGATAAACTTATGGCGGCTAAATCATAATTTTTATTTACACTAGTTTGTCTTAAGTGAGCTAATCAATTTTAATTATTAAAATTGTGTCACTATAAAATTTATTAGTCTCTACTAATATATTTACTCTATTAAACTAATTTAATTAGAGTGGTATAAGTGAGCTACAATATTTTAACTCTTAAAATACTTAGGCACTTAAAGGTCTAAAATCATGGAATTCTAAATGGTCAAAATTCAATTAAACATTTTAATAAATTTTTAGTGCGTCATAAAATCCAATGGTACGTGGAATTGTATCCCGAGTGCAGACCATATTTCCATCCATTCAGAATCGGCTATGGAATTTATATCCGGGTTTCCATCCTATATACCAATGGAATTTATTATGCACCAATTAAGCCTAATATATGGAATTCAAATTTTAGACTATAAATCTAATCAATCTAATTAATGATTTCAATGCATATCATTTTCTAACTTAAACATTTTAAATTACATAAAATCATAATTTTATGTTTATAATAATAATGCATTTATGACATGTTATGGCAAGTAAAATGCATGAGTGGGCACCCTAAGCTATATGACATGTTATTCAAACAATTCGAAAGAACATACATATAACATAAAATATTTTGCATTGACCGGGCTCTTATTTTTCCTATACTAATGTAATTAGTACAAAAGATTCACCAAGGCATTCATGGCCTTCAAATCCCGCTCCAAAGTGGTGTTGGCTCCCTTTGCGACTATGGTGCTCCAAATTATAAAAAAATTGAAACTTTACATTGAAAATTAAAATTACAACAAATATAAACAATGGCCTTATGGCCTTACATCCCAAAACCAAAACCAACTACAAAAATAAGAGCTGGAAAAATTTACGACCAATGCAAAATCCATTCATCACATGAAATAACAAAAATATTCATCACATGAATATCACAATGTGCCCACTCATCTAAACATGCATATATATTTATAACTCATATAAATATATTAAAACAGAAACTTTAAATGAAAAAGTGAAGGGTTAAGAGCACTTTTCAAACTCGCTCTTGATGCCAATTATAGGAAACACTTTCCTCGCACAGCGGAATCAGTAAGGACCACGGATCAAACTTGAAAAAAAATTTCTGCTTTGCCCTTTCTTTGGCCGAATGGAACCAGTGGGTATACTGAAATTTTGCTTCTGTTTTGCACAAGATTTTAGCCCCGGAATTCCCCCGAAACAGTCCCCGAACATCCCCTTGAACTGCAGTGAAAAAGCGGACTGTTTTGCACCTGTTACACACGTGAACTACACCCAAACCAGTCCACTATATGCGTGACCTGCTGTAGGGTTTAGGTCTGATTTTTTTCACTAAAAAATAATCCTAACTCAGCCCCAAAAGGTCCCCAAGGTGTTTCCTAAAACCCGAATTAAAACAGATCAAAACAGAGCCCCAATATTGCAAGGGATGCACGCGGCAGTGAGTTATTTACTGCCTCAATGTCGTGACTTGCTGGAGAGAGGGAGAGAATGTTTTTCAACGCCACAAGATCTTCCGAGCTATATCTCGTTACCAAAAAGGGTAGTGTGGGCTACGTTCACAAATCAAGTCTCTAAACGTTTTAGAGATCTAATCACACATCAAGAATATTTTTCTTGTTCTTCAATAATCTTTCTCAACCTTTGAGAGCATAGAGAAGAGAATGAGGTGGCTAGGGTTTTCTATTGTAGAGATCTCAAAAAAGAAAAAAATATATTTTTCTTTTTATACTTAGGGTAATTTGTTTCATAAAACAAATCAACCACTAGTCTCCCACCATCTACAAAATTCGGCCATGGCAAGGATTTTAATTAAATATTTATTTCCAAAACAAACAAATCATATTCCTTATACATCAAGGAATTCGGCCATGGCTAAGATTTCGTCATTAATTTTTGTTTCCAAAATAAACAAATCATATTCCTTATTGACCAAGGAATTCGGCCATGGCTAAGATTTCTACATTAATTTTTGTTTCCAAAACAAACAAATCTCATTCCTTATTGATCAAGGTATTCGGCCATGGCTTAGATTTCTTAATGAATTTTATTTCCAAAATAAACAAATCTTAGCCTATTAAATTATATCATATATAATTCAATATTCTATCTTTAATAATTATCATAAAATTATTAATGTCATACATTAACTTTTAATGTATAGTTTCAAGTTTGACGCAATTAATATTATTAATCATATTAATAATATTTATTCTTTGTGAGTATATGATTGGACATCCAATTATATTAACTCCGCTATAGTATATCGAGCTAGCACGGGGACCAAATGGACCTACGGTTCCGAACTCCAATAATCTTGAAATATTAATTAAGCTCTTATTAATATTCTGAATTATTAACTCCAGGTTATTCCACTAAAAACCCGAAGTTGCACTCTTGTTGCCGTAGATGAAATAATAAGCCGAACCAAGTCGGTGTCCACCGATATAGTCATTGCATACGAATTGATCCTTCATGAGTATCTCGTAATTTGGGCCGGGTCATAATGTCCGTTATACCCCTCTTAATTATTTTTACCTTAAGTACCATTGATTCTCTAATGAACGATTTATTCATAACTATTATGAATATTAATCTTTCTATTCGTAATAGAAAGATTTGAGCGCTCAAACCGTTCAAGTACCGAATCAACCCTTAAGAAAGATACTCATCTACTTCTCGCAAGAAGGAGTGAACTCCATGTCTATGTAAAACGTTCTCAGCTATAAAACAAATTGTGCCCCCAAAGTACGTAGGGACTGCAACACCAAACTCACATTTGTAAATCAAATGACACCGCCTACCATGCAGGAGTTCGTAGTACACTCAGGATTAAGATCAATCCATATATGACCATCAAGTATATTGAAATGACTTTCTTTGCTTAACGGATATTATAAGAATGTCATTTCTATCTGGGTCCAGTCCTATATAATCGCATCATACAAGGTGCCTCCATTCTCATGTCTCTACATGGACGATCCGGATTAAGATCGCCATACAAATATAGAATGGACTGCAGCTAAAGATAAACCACAAACAAAATACCCGATTTGTTTGCTCTCTATGGACTATTTAAGATTACTAACTTTAGACTTAAATCCTCTGGTTTATGACACTCATACACTAAGTCGGAAGGTACATAAGTAGTCTACGGTATTTACAAGGATATATAATATGTAAAAAAATAAATAAACAATTTGATAAATGAATAATGCATCGTTTTATTTCAAAACACAAGAAACCGTTTACATCAAATGTAGCTCTAGGGCATACATCCCAACAGTAAATAATATAACATACACTATGCTCCCAATACAAGAATCATATGACAAGTTATACTTCTTAACTCTTTCTTCCTCATTCTAAGGTGCCATTTTATTCGAAAGATGTATGTCGTACCAGAAAGGTACATTTGCTGCTTGCAGTTGGTAAAACCGTACATTTCTGACATCTTATATATGTACGTCGATTGTAACAACCCTATAAGCTTCCTAACTCTATCCTGACAGAGCCTTATACCTAGTATATAGGAAGCTTCACTTATATCATTCAGGGAGAAGTTCTTGCAACGGTAAGCTTTCACACTTTGCATCATCTTTTTATCATTTCCTATGATAAAGATGTCATCTACATACAATACTAGGAAAACTATCACGCTCCCACACATTTTCTTATAAACACATGGTTCTTCCTCGTTCTTGATGAATCCAGATAATATAATTATCTCATCAAAATGACGATTCCAGCTTCGAGATGCATGTTTAAGTCCATAAATAGATTTTGGAACAAACCAAGTTTGAAGTCTCACTGGATGTGAAACCCTCTGGTTGTTCCATATAGATATTCTTTTCAAGAAATCTGTTTAGGAAAGCGGTTTTCACATCCATCTGCCATATCTCATAGTCGTGATATGCAGCAACGGCTAAAAGAATCCTAATGGATTTTAGCATGGCTATTGGTGAAAAAGTTACCATATAGTCAATCTCAAGACGTTTAGTGTAACTTTTCACTACCAGTCGGGCCTTAAAGGTTTCCACCTTTTCATCGGGCCCTCGCTTCCTTTTATAAACCCATTTACAGCCAATAGGTTTAACTCCTTCAGGAAGTTCAACTAAGTCCCAGACTTTATTGGTATGCATTGAATCCATTTTGGATTTCATGACTTCCTGCCATTTCCCCGAATCGATATCTAATATCGCTTCTTTATACGTAGTCGGATCTGTTTCCTCCAATAGGAGAACATCAAGGCTCACATCAGATGTTAAAAATAATCTCTCGAATCCATTTTGGATTTCATGACTTCCTGCCATTTCCCCGAATCGATATCTAATATCGCTTCTTTATACGTAGTCGGATCTGTTTCCTCCAATAGGAGAACATCAAGGCTCACATCAGATGTTAAAAATAATCTCTCATGAGACCTTGATATTCTATTCTACTTACGTAGAACCTGTGTTATAGATTCTTCATCTAATTGGATCTCTGGTTCCATCTCAGGTTCCTTAATGTTGGGATCAAACTCATCGAGTTTAATCTCTCTACAATTCCCACTTTCTCTCAAAATCTCTCAAAAATTACTTTTCAAGAAAAGTTATAAAGCGAACAATAAATACATTTCGTTGCTCGGAATCGTAGAATTGATATCTTACGGAATTATCAGGATATCCAATGAACATATATTTATACCATCTGGGTGTTAGTTATTCCGCTGCGCAGTTCTAACATTTGCAGGATAACCCCAAATCTTTAAATGTCTAAGACTTGGATTTCTATCGAACCATATCTGATAGAGATTCGTAGAAATAGATTTTGATGGAAACCTATTAAGTATGTAGGCAACAGTTTTTAAAGCATAACCCCAAAGATAATAGGGAAGATCTGTATAGCTCATCATGGATCGCACCATATCCAATAAAGTATGATTTCTTCATTCAGACACATAGTTGTGTTGAGGTGTTCCTAGTGGGATATATTGGGCAAGAATTCCATTATCCTTTAAATAATTTCTGAATTCTTCACTCATGTATTCACCGCCTCGATCTGATGTAAGGCATTTGATGAATTTACTGGTTTGTTTTTCTTCTTCGTTTCGGAATATTTTGAACTTTTCAAATGTTTCCGACTTATATTTCATCAGATAGACATATCTATATCTAGACTTATCATCTGTGAAAGTCACAAAGTATGTGGAACCATCATGAGTAGCATGATTTAATGGACCACACACATCGCTGTGTATTAGCTCCAGTAAATCTCCAACACGGTGTTCAACTCCTTGAAATAGGGCCTTTGTCATCTTTCCTTGGATACATGACTCACAAATCGGATAGGGATCTAAGGTAAGATTTTCAATCAAATCATCCTTTACCAATTTGGATAGACGTCTAACACCTATGTGGCCCAATCTCATATGTCATAATTCAGTATTATTTAATTCAGACTTCATACTTGTATTTTTCTCAATATTAAAGACATCTCTACATGTTTCCAAAACATAGTGACCGTTTGATAAAGAACATTCACATTTCAATAAATTATCTTTATATAAACATAAAGTTTCATCCTCAATGTTTATTTTATATCTCTCTTTATCTAATATTGCAGCGATATTATTTTTCTGATAATGAGGGAACATAATAATAGTCATGCAAATCTAATTTACATCCATTTGAGAGATCTAGAACAACTGTTCCTATGGCCTTGACATCCAATGTCTCGCCATTTCCAACTCTAAGTTGGATCTCCCTTTTATTCAGTCTTCTTCTAACCCTCATTTCTTGTAGGGAATTGCAAATATAAGTAGGACTGCCAGTGTCTAACACCCGTCCACTATTTACATCTAAGGCTAATGGGATGTCAATAATTGGAAAAATACAAAGCGTACCTAAGGATCCTATTTTTCCTTTTAGCTCTGGACAGTCCTTCTTCCAGTTGTAGATATTGATAACGAGCTACTTTCGGTTTTGCGCATTTGCGTTTCTTGGAGTTATTTTTTGATATCTTCTTCTTCCCCATCTTGATTTTCTTTGACTTCCCATATGTCTTTGAAGAGCCATCTCCATCATCGAGATATAGTGTGGGGTTGCCTTTCTTCAAATCTTATTCCGTCGTGCGTAGCATGTTATGAAGTTCTTCGTATGTGGTTTGCATCGAATGCATATGGAAATTTAATACAAAGCCAACATAAGAACCAGACAAAGAAGACATAATCAAATTATGGCCTAGTCGTTCATCAAACATAATACTCTATCATTCTAGATATCTAATTTGGCCTATCATGTTCAAAATGTGAGTGCCGACATCTCATCACTCCTTGAGTTCAGGTGACCCGCGCAAATTTTAAAAAAATAAAAAAATTTCCACCTGACCCGAAATTTTCAGGTGGGCAACGAGTTTGATACTAAAACCCGACCCGACCCTATAATGTTTTTATTATTTTTCTAAAATTTTTATTATTTTTCTACAAATTTTATTATTTTTCTAAAAAATTTATTATTTTTTTTAAAGTTTTTACTATTATTTCATTTATTTATTACTTTTATTCTATTAAAACTTAATATATATGATAATTTTCGGGACATAAAATAACTAATATTTATATTTCAAAATAATTAATTCGTTAAAAAAAATAAAATAACTAATAATTATATTTCAAAATAATTAATTCGTTAAAAAATTTATTTTTTTGACCGACCCGAACCCGATTGGATTTCACCTCCGTGTGACGTGATCCAACCCGATCGGGTCTCATAAAATTTAAAAAATTCAATCCGACCCGATTTGTGAATACCCCTATGTGTATGTAACTCGAGGTTTGCACGTTCGAAGAAGTTTGAGAGTAAAATTTTTGATTCGCATCAAGTACGTTTCTAAGTATATATATGTACATGGATGTTAACCGTTCGAAAGGGTATATGTATAAAAGATTTAGTACTTGACTTGTTTTTATTAAAGGAAATTTTTATGATTTTCCGATTTGATGATATTTTAAATATTTTTGAGATACTAAAGTTTTTGTTTTAAGTTTTGATTGTGTATTAAGGAAGACTTATGAACTCAGTTTATGGATTAGAAATATGTATGTATTCTTGAAAGACATTATGTCTAAGAAAGATAAAGAATAGTATAAAGTTTACAGGTTTTCTGACAAATAATTGTATATGTATTTGTTTGTTTATATTTTTCAGAAATTTATTTTCATTTTCTTGATGTGTGGTTACTTATTGGGTTTCATAACTCACACCACCTCAGTTTGCTAGCTTTGCAGGTTGGCAACCAAATCCGTCAGCCACCAAGTTTTTGATATTCAAGCTCAAGACATGAGAGCACCCAAGTTGCAGTCACCTACTCTATAGTCCTGGGGAAATGTTCATGTATACAGCAGTCTATTTGTTTGGTTTTTGTTGGATCATGCAATGCACTTATTACATGCATGTAAATAAAGTTCTGATTTGCACGTATAGTTTTGGACTTGGAGCCCTTGAGTTTTGATATTGAGAATTTATATTTTTTGGGTTGGGACCAGAGGTCCTTTTAGTATATTAGGACAGGTCATGTTTGTTTTTCGTTAGGTTTGATGCCTATGGAGGTGAGTTATTCATGTCTCATGCTGGTAATATATTGCCTCTGCCGGGGTGTTACAAAAAAACTAACATAGAAGCCAACACATAATAAATAAAGCAAATTTAAATTAAGCAAATTTAAATTTAGCTAATAATATCATAGGACAAATAGAGGTTTTTAGCTAGAAAGCCTCATTTCATCATGAGATATGTTAACATGAGCTTTGTTTCTATATGTGATCAATAGTCAGCTCATGTTTCTTAATGTGACTTCTCATCATCAAAATTTTATGTCAATACACTTATTTGGATTCTGTTGATGGTGTTTTTCAGGCACTACGGCATTTAAGACAACGCATCAGGGACAAAAGGGTAATCCCCTCCCTGGTCAAAGCCATTAAATACCGACCCGATCACATGAGTATCATAAAACAGCTGGAGACCGAGCACTTTCGTCAGCGACCGACCACTTTGGATCGACGACCGGGCATTAATAAGATCGGCAGAAGCATTCCTAGCTCGAAGAAACATCATGACCGACCTCATGAAGACCGACCACCCGGCGAGACGTGCTCCAGAAGATAAGAAATCATATTCCTACAGGATAAGATATTTAATTATCCTACTTCCATGGGGTAAAATTAAATAAGTCGACATCCTAATAGGATAAAGAGAGTAAAGGTAGTTTTGATTAGGAATTCTTATGGGAAAAGAAGAATTGGATCAACTAGGAGTCCTTTTAGGAAGAGAAAACCATCTTCAGGAGGAAATTCTTGTATTAAAAGGAATCTGATTACTTCTCCATTATAAATAGGAGGGCAGAGCATGTGTAAAAGGCATCAGAATCATTATCATCAAACTTGTAAAACAAGAGATATCAGAGAAGCATATCTCAGTAATAAAAGTATCATCCTTTTTGTGTCCGTGGACGTAGGTCGGATCCAAATCCACCGAACCACGTTAAATCTCCTTGTCGATTGGCGTATTTTCTGTCTACTGCTAAGTTTGCTTTTGGTTTCCCCCAAACCAAACAAATTCACATTGAAGTTGAAGAGATTACCTCGGAGGTAATATTCCCATATTACCCTGAGACCAAAATCCGCCGTCAACAGTTGGCGCCGTCTGTGGGGAACTTTAACAAAAAGCAGTTCGCGTGATAAGACAAATGGCGGAAGACGGAAATCCCCAATCAGGAGGTCCGGCAATGGACTGGATGAAAAAGATGGAGGATACCATGAGGTCTATGATAGATCGACTAGAAAATGGAAGGAGCGAACAAAAAGGAACCTGAAACCGGGGCCGGCCAGAAGAGGAAAGAAAGGGAAAAAGGAAAAAGGGTAGTAGATATAAGCGAAGACGAGGGACCCAGAAAGAGAGGCCCCTATGGGATAAGATCCGAAGTGGTAGGAAGAGAGCCACGATCCGAAAACGCATGGGAAGAGGAGGAACAATCACCCAACCCCCCTCCTCCGATAGTTTTTTCAACTCCGAGAGGAGGAATAGAGAATACAACGAGGACGTACAGGAGACCTCCGAGCTCAAGGAACGCCACGCCCGGAACGACAGGAGAACGGAAGGACACAGAAGGCGACACGGGGGCACAGCCCGTGAAATAAAATCTTGGTTGAAAAAAGAGATGGCCAGATGGGAGGAAAGCCTCAAGATCGGCCCGGGAGACACCCGAGGCGAGGAAGAGGGGTCTCCCCTCACAGAAGAAATAAAAACAGCACAGTTCCCGAGGAAATTTAACATGCCGACCATGGCACCATATAAAGGCCACTCTGACCCAAAATCCCACATCGAGAGTTTTGTCCTCCTGATGGAAGTACAGGGGGTAACGGGCGACGCCGTATGCAAAGTATTCCCCTTAACTTTAGGTGGTCCTGCCATCCTATGGTATAGGAGTCTGGCCCCGGGGAGCATCCAGAGCTTCTCCCAGCTTAAGAAAACATTTATCCGGCACTTCAAAGGAGCCTGCACCCCTAAAAAGACAATAGGAGAACTAAGGCTCATAAAACAGGGAGATGACGAAACACTGAAAAATTTCATTGAGAGGTACCACAATATCGTGCTCGAAGTCGGAGGATACGAATCCCAAGAGGCCCTGGAAAGTCTGAAAGGAGCCCTAAGGGTCGGAAAACTCTGGACCCACCTGAGAATCCATGACACACCAGACTACGCTACCGCACTAGAAATAGCCAGGAAGTACGTCCTGCTCGAAAGCGAAGAAAAGGTATCCCGGAGGGGGACAACCACCAGAGAAAGGGTGACAAAGAGGGAAGACCACCGGCGACCAGAGAGAGAATTCCGGAAATTCAATCCAAGACCCAAAGAATTCAAGCCGATGGCACCGACGGATCAAGGAAAGAGGCCCACAACTCAGGTAAACCACGTAGTTCGAGAGGAGGCATATATCCCTTTGAGCAAACCACCAGGAGAAATCATCATGGAGATACGGGAGAAAGGCCTCTTAATAGAACCCGACCTCAGAAGGTTTCCCCCGGACAGAAAAACAAAAAATCCTACTGCCTACACCACAACCTAAAAGGGCACACAACCGATGAGTGCAAGGATCTGCGGGAACAAATGGAGGACCTGGCCCGGAACGGGTACCTGAACAATTACATCGACCACGAAATCATGGCCGCCAGACAAAGGGCAAGGAATCGAGGGGTAAGCGTCATCGCAGGAGGAGCAACGTTGGCCGGGGACTCTAACCGGTCAAGAAAGAATTACAGCCGAGCACGGGGAACAGAGGTGCTAAAAACAGAAAAAATCTCAAACCCCCAAGAAAAACGGCCAACACCCATTATGTTCACCGATGAAGACGCTCAGGGGGTAAGTTTCCCCCACGATGACGCACTGATAATCAAAGCAACGATCGGCGGCGCAGAAGTGGACCGAATCCTGGTGGATCCGGGGAGCGCAGTAGACATAATCTCCAAAGAGACTTTGGAGGACCTAGGGGTAGAACACACAGCCCTAACCAAAGACAGCACCCCCCTGTACGGATTCGGGGGTTCGACGGTCATCCCCCTGGGAAAAATTCAGTTAGCAATGACGATCGGGGCTGCCCCCAAAACCCGAACGTTCATGATAAACTTCACCGTAGTAGACTGCATGGCCAGTTATCAAGTCATTGTCGGCCGCCCTTTCATGATGAAAACCAGGGCCGCAATGTCCTGTCATTATTTGAAATTAAAGTTCCCCACACGGGAAGGGATCGGAATTGTATGCGGAAGCCAGAAAAAAGCCCGCAGCTGTTTCGCCACTTTCTCGCGAGAAACCCTCTGCGTAGAAAAAGGCACCCAGAAGAGACAAAGAGACGAGGATGACGAGAATACAAGGAAAGACCCTACTCCTCGGCCCGAAAAGACAGCACGGCTTGGATCAGCCGAAGAGTTGGAAGAAGTAAAACTGTTCGGGCCGGAGAAGAACATAAAAATAGGAGGAAGTCTAGACAAGGCCCTAAGGAAAGACTTGTTGGAGTGTCTACAGGAGTATCCCGACGTTTTTGCATGGGGACACAATGACATGCCCGGGATCGACCCTAAATTCATAAGCCATCGCTTGGCAGTAAACCCATTACATAAGCCAGTGAAACAGAAGAGGAGAATATTCAACCAGGAGCGGTGCGGAGCAATAGCGACCGAGGTGGAAAAATTGCTGAAAGCCGGTTTCATCCGAGAGGTAAAATACCCAGAATGGGTGTCCAACGTGGTACTGGTGAAAAAGTCTAACGGAAAGTGGAGAATGTGCGTAGATTTCACCGACCTCAACAAAGCATGTCCAAAAGACAGCTTTCCCCTCCCAAATATAGACCAACTGGTAGATACAACAGCCTGCCAAGGGCTGCTAAGCTTCATGGACGCCTTCTCAGGATACAATCAAGTCAGGATGCACCCTGCGGATGAGGAGAAGACCACCTTTATCACTGACCAAGGGCTATACTGCTATAAAGTAATGCCTTTCGGATTGAAAAATGCAGGGGCGACTTTCCAGAGACTGGTGAACAAAGTCTTCAAACCGCTCATCGGCACGACCATGCTGGTATATGTCGACGACATGATAACAATGTCCGAGGAACCAAGAGACCATGTAGCCGACCTGAAGAAAACTTTCGAACTCCTGAGGAAACACAGTTTAAAGCTCAATCCAGAGAAGTGTGCGTTCGGGGTAGCCTCGGGAAAATTCCTGGGCTACATGGTAAGTTCACGAGGCATTGAAGCAAACCCGCAAAAGATACAGGCCGTGCTAGACCTGAAGTCTCCCCGGACAGTTAAGGAAGTACAAAGCCTTACAGGAAGAATCGCCGCACTCAACCGGTTCATCTCACGAGCAACCGACAAGTGCCATCATTTCTTCAAAGTCATCAAGAAAGCTCAAAAAGGGGGGGTCGACTGGACACCCGAGTGCGAAGAAGCCTTCCAGCACCTAAAACAATACCTGGCACAGCCCCCTCTACTAGCCAAACCCCTCCCAGGGGAGACACTGTATCTATACCTGGCCGTCTCGAAGCACGCAGTAAGCTCGGCACTAGTACAAGAGACCGACCACATCCAGAAACCAGTTTACTACGTCAGTAAAGCCCTGCTGGACGCAGAAACTCGATACCCCACACACGAACTCATCGCCCTATCCCTGGTCACCACAGCTCGGAAGTTACGACCCTACTTTCAAGCCCATCCGATCAAAGTATACACAGATTTTCCCCTGAGACAAATCTTGCAGAAACCAGAGGCCTCAGGGAGGCTGATGAAGTGGTCAGTGGAAATAAGCGAGCACGACATCTCCTACCTCCCAAGAACAGCAATAAAAGGGCAGGCCCTAGCAGACTTCATAGCAGAGCTCACAGAACCGCAGGTCTTAGCTGTAGAAGAAGAAAGGTGGGAAATGTCTGTAGACGGGTCCGCAAGCTCGCACGGCTACGGAGCAGGGGTAGCACTAAAAAGTGAAAAGGGAGAAGAAATACTGCTCGCCCTCAAATTCGCCTTCAAAACTACAAACAATGAAGCAGAGTACGAGGCGATACTGGCCGGACTAAGGCTATGTACGGTAGTAGGAGTCCGCAATGTAGTAATCAGGAGTGACTCTCAGCTAGCAATACAGCAGCTGAAAGGAGATTTTCAAGCCAGAGAACCGGCCATGGTAGCTTACTTAGCCGAAGTAAAGAAGTGGGTGGAGAAAGTGGGAAACGTACTCTTCGAACAGGTCGGACGAGAAGACAACAGCGAAGCAGACTCCCTGGCCAGGCTTGCCTCTTCAATGAAGACAGAAAACCCCAGGGTAATCCCTCTTATATACCTCCAAGAAAGAAGCATAGGGGAGACAGAGGTGGATGTACTGGAAGAAGAAGACAAAGATTCATGGATGCAACCGATCAGGAGGTACCTGGAAACAGGAGAAACCCCAAAAGATAAAAAGGAGGCCAGGAAGCTGAAATTCAAAAGCACCAGGTTTTCCCTAATTGAGGGAGTACTCTACCGGAGAGGGTACACCGTACCCCTCCTAAGATGCTTAGCACCAGAAGAAGCAGACTACGTGCTCAGGGAGATTCACGCAGGCATCTGCGGAAGCCACGCCGGGGGAAGATCAATAGCCTTCAAAGCCTTGAGGCAAGGATTTTACTGGCCAACCATGCACAAGGATGGCGCGAAGATAGCACGGGAATGCGAGGGATGCCAAAAGAATGCCAACTTCCACCATCAGCCGGCAGAACAGCTGACCACCATATCCAGTCCCTGGCCCTTCGCACAGTGGGGGCTAGACATTATAGGGCCGATGCCAAAGGACGAGGTCAGGCGAAATATGCAATCGTGGCCATAGACTACTTTACCAAATGGGTAGAAGCAGAACCATTGTCCACCATCTCGGAAAAGAAAGCCACAGAGTTCCTAAAAAGAAATATAATTTGCCGGTTCGGAATCCCCCAGCAATCATCACCGACAACGAAAACAATTCGACAGCAAGGGATTCAAAAAACTTTGTGAAGACCTCCAGATAACCTTAAAATTCGCCTCACCGGCCCATCCCAAGTCGAACGGGCAGGTTGAAGCCACCAATAAAACCATCAAGTCAAACCTGAAAGCTCGGCTCGGATCAAGCAAAAGCCTATGGGTCGAGGAGCTACCAGAGGTACTGTGGGCACACCGAACGACCTTCAAGGACTCAACAGGAGAAACACCCTTCTCCCTATCATACGGATGTGAGGCCGTCATCCCGGCAGAGATCGGAATGTCAACCCATCGGGTCCGTCATTTTGAAAACGAGCGGAACGAAGAACTCATCAAAAATCACCTCGACCTGATCGAAGAAAGAAGAGAGCAGTCAGCAGTCAGAGCAGCCATCTACCAACAGAGAATGGCCCGATTCTACAATAAAAGAGTTCGGACCCGCTCCTTCCTACCAGGTGATCTAGTGCTAAGAAAAGTAACTCTAAACACCCGACGACCCGAAGAGGGTTCGTTAGGTGCCAAGTGGGAAGGGCCTTACAAGATCATTGAGATAGTAAGACCAGGGGCCTACATCCTGGGACATCTGGACGGCAAGAGATTGAAGAAACCATGGAACGCCGAGATGTTAAGAAAGTACTTCCCATGAAGATCAACTTTCCTTTCTTCTATTTTCTTTTTTGCAGAAGCCGGACAAGACACCAAACCAGAACAACTGTTGTAAAAAGGGCGGTCCACCCCCAAAACATGAATAAAAATTCCTTTTTTTTTTTTACAAAATCCTTTAAAAAAAAAAACGACGGATCGGGGCTGGATTTCGTTCCGCTGAGGCCGTTTGTTTACTTAACTCGGGGTCGGGCGATGTCCCACCGAGTCTGTCTTTTGGACTGGGGACGTAACATTCCCCCAGGGCCAAGTGATTCGAACAGCTCGGGGTCGGGCGATGTCCCACCGAGTCTGTCTTTTGGACTGGGGACGTAACATTCCCCCAGGGCCAAGTGATTCGAACAGCTCGGGGTCGGGCGATGTCCCACCGAGTCTGTCTTTTGGACTGGGGACGTAACATTCCCCCAGGGCCAAGTGATTCGAACAGCTCGGGTCGGGCGATGTCCCACCGAGTCTGTCTTTTGGACTGGGGACGTAACATTCCCCCAGGGCCAAGTGATTCGAACAGCTCGGGGTCGGGCGATGTCCCACCGAGTCTGTCTTTGGACTGGGGACGTAACATTCCCCCAGGGCCAAGTGATTCAAACAGCTCGGGGTCGGGCGATGTCCCACCGAGTCTGTCTTTGGACTGGGGACGTAACATTCCCCCAGGGCCAAGTGATTCGAACAGCTCGGGGTCGGGCGATGTCCCACCGAGTCTGTCTTTTGGACTAGGGACGTAACATTCCCCCAGGGCCAAGTGATTCAACAGCTCGGGGTCGGGCGATGTCCCACCGAGTCTGTTCTTTGGACTGGGGACGTAACATTCCCCCAGGGCCAAGTGATTCGAACAGCTCGGGGTCGGGCGATGTCCCACCGAGTCTGTCTTTGGACTGGGGACGTAACATTCCCCCAGGGCCAAGTGATTCAACAGCTCGGGGTCGGGCGATGTCCCACCGAGTCTGTCTTTGCTGGGGACGTACATTCCCCCAGGGCCAAGTGATTCAAACAGCTCGGGGTCGGGCGATGTCCCACCGAGTCTGTCTTTGGACTGGGGACGTAACATTCCCCCAGGGCCAAGTGATTCGAACAGCTCGGGGTCGGGCGATGTCCCACCGAGTCTGTCTTTTGGACTGGGGACGTAACATTCCCCCAGGGCCAAGTGATTCGAACAGCTCGGGGTCGGGCGATGTCCCACCGAGTCTGTTCTTTGGACTGGGGACGTAACATTCCCCCAGGGCCAAGTGATTCGAACAGCTCGGGGTCGGGCGATGTCCCACCGAGTCTGTTCTTTGGACTGGGGACGTAACATTCCCCCCCCAGGGCCAAGTGATTCGAACAGCTCGGGGTCGGGCGATGTCCCACCGAGTCTGTCTTTGGACTGGGGATGTAACATTCCCCCAGGGCCAAGTGATTCGAACAGCTCGGGGTCGGGCGATGTCCCACCGAGTCTGTTTTGGACTGGGGACGTAACATTCCCCCAGGCCCAAGCGATTCAACAACTCGGGGTCGGGCGTGTCCCACCGAGTCTGTTCATTGGACTGGGGACTAACTTCCCCCAGGGCCAGTAATTCAAACAGCTCGGGGTCGGCAACGTCCCACCGAGTCAGCCGCTTCGGTCTGGGGAGGTAACATTCCCCCAGACCCAAGTGTCTCGCACAGCTCGGGGTCGGGCAGTCCCACCGAGTCAACCGCTTCGGTCTGGGGAGGTAACATTCCCCCAGAACCCAAGTGTCTCGCCAGCTCGGGTCGGGCAACGTCCCACCGAGTCACCGCTTCGGTCTGGGGAGGTAACATCCCCCAGACCCAAGTGTCTCGCACAGCTCGGGGTCGGGCAACGTCCCACCGAGTCAGCCGCTTCGGTCTGGGGAGGTAACATTCCCCCAGAACCCAGTGTCTCTCGCACAGCTCGGGTCGGGCAACGTCCCACCGAGTCAGCCGCTTCGGTCTGGGGAGGTAACATTCCCCCAGAACCAAGTGTCTCGCACAGCTCGGGGTCGGGCACGTCCCACCGAGTCAGCCGCTTCGGTCTGGGGAGGTAACATTCCCCCAGAACCCAAGTATCTCGCCCAGCTCGGGGTCGAGATACGCCCCACCAAGTCAGCTCCCCGGACCGGGGACATAACAATCCCGCGGGTCCATGTGCCTCACTCTTCACTAAGCAAAGAAAGAAATAAATAAGACATGAACACATAAATATATATAAATTCAAATTATAATGTTATTACAAGAAAAAGACAAAAGTGTACATAGGGCCCCGGTAGGGTTACCCTTTCTCATTCATCCCGCGCAGGGGCAGGAGCTCCTTCCTCAGTTGGCTCGGCAGCAGGAAGAGGAGCTGCAACTTCGGCAGCAGGAAGAGAGCTGCAACTTCGGCAGCAGGAGGAGGAGCTGCAACTTCGGCAGCAGGAAGAGGAGCTGCGACTTCGGCATCAGGGGGAGGGATCTCAAGGAAGTCCTCGCCCACGACAGGAACCCCCGACCCCTCTTCAGGAGGAACTTCAGGAGCCAGAATGACCGAGATGGGAGCAGGATCCATCACCTTCTCAGGCGGGGGGGGATCCACTTTTGAAACTCCTCCTCGGAAATCTCCCCCTTACAGTAACTGATGGCCGCGTAGATAGGGTCCATATTCAGGCTCGGCAGCACCATCGGTATTATCTCGGCACAGTCACCAACTCCCTCGAGACGGATGGCCTCTTTCTCGACCTCGAGATCAGTTTCTCTCTTTTCCAGCTCAGTCTCTCTCTCCTCGAGATCAATCTCCCTCTCCTCAAGCTCGGTTTTCTTCTTTTCAAGACTATCTCGGGCCCGTGCAACCTCCTCGTCTTTGTTCTTCAACTTGGCCTCAGCACTTGCTAACTTCCCTTCAGAACGCCAACTTCAGACTGGGCAACCTTCAGGTCCTCCCTGGCATTATCAGCAAGTTTCCTTTCCAGCACAGCAGCTGCTTTGAGAGCCTTGTTCGTTTTGAAACTCTCAACAGCGGCCGCCTCGAGATTCCTGATCGTCTCCTCCCGGTCAGCCAGCTTTACCTCCACTTCGGAAAGGCGATTTTGAAGCCTTTGGGCCTGACCGCCCTCGGACAGTAAAGTCAGAAGAAGGCTCTTGTTCTTGGCCATAAGGTAGTTGGCCTACACACAAAAAGGGAGAAAGGAGTCAATACCAGAAAAGAGAGAACCAAGAACCAAAAAGACCGAGAAGGGGAATAAAAATACCCTTGCCATCTGAGAACTCATCTCAACCACAACACCTTCGGGAGATACGTCCTCGTACCTCGAGACCTCCCCCGGGGGAATCGCCTCGACCAACTCATTAAAAGCCGGCAAAAAGTGAGAGGTAGCCTCCCGGATACTTTCTCCCAAGTCATCCGCCCCGACCACAGGGCCCTTCCGTTGCTTGGAGGAACCTTCAGAGGATTCTTCCCCCTACGAACGTCCTTCCTCTTGGCTGGAACAGCTCCCTCATCTTCTCCCTCCTGGGTCAGCTCGGCCTCCTCGGCCCCGAACTGACGCCTCCTCTTCCTAAGAGGTTTCGGCGAACTGGCAAGGCGAGCGGATCCTGATGATTGCACGCCAGAAGGTGATGACAGCCCCCGAGCACTTGTTTGGACTTGTCCAGGAGATATATCCTCAGCGAGGTCGGCCCGTGCCTGGGAAGTTTCAGCATGGCCGGCCTTCTTCATGGTACCGGCCAACTTTTCTAGGAACTTTGGCCTCTTCGACATGCCTACAAAGAGAAAAAATGAAGGAAATCAAGGACCGAGCATATAGCAAAAATATCAAACATGATGAAACAAACAAGAAAAGATCATTAAAAACAGCCATCAGACACCTACCTAACCGGCCAGATACTTCCAGATGGACGGCCTGAATGAGGCCCGACTCAACAAAGGCCGCATCATTAACCAAATTCCTCCAGGGGGCAGCATATCCCCGAGCCCAATGAACCCGCCTCCGAACCTGGCGAGAAACCTTTGGAGCATCTCGCCAACAAGCTGGGAGAAACCAGAGAAGTCAGAAACCTAAGAAGCTAAGAACGGGAATAAAGAAAGACAAGAAAGGTATTAAACCCCTAACCTCCCGCTCTGAAAATATCCGGAACCGAGACGTCCTCCTCGAAAGATCTCAGGACCCGACCCCAGTCCCCAGTAGCCCAGAACCAAAGGTCTTTGAAGTTCTTGTTGGAATCAGGGAGTTTCTGGACAAGGTTGGACGAGCTGTCATAAGCAGAAAGGTAATACCAACCGTAGTGAGTCTTTGGGTTAGATTTCAAACGATACAACCTTTTCACCTCTTCCAAGCAAGGTACACCTAAACCTGCCCGGTGCCAGACCACATATACACCGGCTAGGATCCTCCAGCTATTCAAACTCAATTGACAAGGGGCAAGCTCCATCCCGGCCAGCATCCAAGCGAAATAGCGTTGCATCGGCAGCCGCAGCCCACATTCAAAAAAGATAGGAAGAAGCGCCACCGAGCCCTCGTCAGGCTGACTAGCACGATCCATTGGACCGGGAACTTCTAGAGCAATATCTATTGGAATGTTGTATCGTTGCCGCAATAACGCCAGATCATCCTCAGTTATCTTAGAAGGACGGTTCATGTCCAGAGCCGACGGCCCAAGTTCTCCAGGCTCTGGGTCCTTCCGAGGAACCCTCTGATGATAGGAGTCATTTTCGACCTCAGAAGGGGTAGGGGTAGTGTCGAGATCTTCTACACTGGGCGCCCCTGAGCCCGAGGAGAGCTCTTCAGCAGGGAAAGCTGAGATTTTGACAGGCCTCTCGGAGGAAGAATTACTGTCAGACATCCCTGACACCCAGAAAAACAGAGAAAGGGGGAGAATCAGTCTACGAGAAGCTACCCACGGTGCCCGTGCTAAAACTAGATTTGGAGTCTCTAAAGAAACGCCCTAAAGCAAAACACAACAAAACCACAAGTCTCTCCCTAAACAAAAACAAACAAATAGAACCACGGCACACAAAAACAGAGAGAGAGAAGAAGATCGCCCAGAAAACTTACTTTTTCTTCTCAAAAGCAGGAGGATATAAGGTGAGGTGGTGTTCGTTCCTTAGGTGCTCGGCAACGAAGAAGGATGAAGACCGCGGTTTTGAGCTTCGAAGAACACAGAGATAAGCGGATCACACAGAAAAGAAGCAGACGATTGCCAAAAAAAAAAAATGGGAACAGTGAAGTTTTTTTTTTTTTATATATATATATATAGTCATGACTGAGAGGCACATCACCGTCGGTTTGAGCGGGAACCCAGCGGATGTTTGACAAATGTCAAAAGTTAGAAGAAACCCTAAAAGCTGATTTGATGGGCATTTAAGAAGACATGATGGTTGTGCGTCTCGAGGAAAGATGAATGAAACGACAAAAGAGGTTCCTTTTTGCATTCTGAGACAACCACCAGCAAGCACAATCAGCACACTCTCTTCATATAGTTCCCGGCACCAACTCGCATACTCGTTGGAACCGAAAACTAGGGGACAGATGTTGATGGTGTTTTTCAGGCACTACGGCATTTAAGACAACACATCAGGGACAAAAGGGTAATCCCCCCCTGATCAAAGCCATTAAATACCGACCCGGTCACATGAGTATCATAAAACAGCTGGAGACCGAGCACTTTCGTCAGTGACCGACCACTTTGGATCACGACCGGGCATTAATAAGATCGGCAGAAGCATTCCTAGCTCGAAGAAACATCATGACCGACCTCATGAAGACCGACCACCCGGCGAGACGTGCTCCAGAAGATAAGAAATCTTATTCCTACAGGATAAGATGTTTAATTATCCTACTTCCATGGGGTAAAATTAAATAAGTCAACATCCTAATAGGATAAAGAGAGTAAAGGTAGTTTTGATTAGGAATTCTTATGGGAAAAGAAGAATTGGATCAACTAGGAGTCCTTTTAGGAAGAGAAAACCATCTTCAGGAGGAAATCCTTGTATTAAAAGGAATCTGATTACTTCTCCATTATAAATAGGAGGGCAGAGCATGTGTAAAAGGCATCAGAATCATTATCATCAAACTTGTAAGCACAAGAGATATCAGAGAAGCATATCTCAGTAATAAAAGTATCATCCTTTTTGTGTCCGTGGACGTAGGTCGGATCCAAATCCACCGAACCACGTTAAATCTCCTTGTCGATTGGCGTATTTTCTGTCTACTGCTAAGTTTGCTTTTGGTTTCCCCCATAAACCAAACAAATTCACCGTTGAAGGAGGATTACCTCGGAGGTAATATTCCCATATTACCCTGAGACCAAAATCCGCCGTCAACAGATTCTATTCATGTTTTCAAACCATTGATTAAATTATTTAACCATAAAACTTGCAATATTTCATAGCATGTAAAATGCATCTCCCATATTTCACAAATGTTACTTTATTTCCATTCTTTTAATGGATAAAATAAAAATTTCACCCATGATATGTAGATATATATATTTCTTTATTTGCTCCCACTAACTTTGTTCAACAAAGTTCTTAATAACCAGATGAAATACTTATTTTACTTTATATATAAATATTTTAATTTTGTGCGCAAACACATAAAATACATACTTTATTCAGATAAGACATAAAGATTAACAAAGTTAACAAAGTTGTCTTCTAACCTATTCTGCATATTTGTGATGAAGACAAATCCTTATAGTAAGTTTTAGATTTGGCTAGACTAGGAACTCATTTTATAATTAATTTTAATTTTAATGTAACTTATAACTCTTGAATTCCCACTAATTAACCTTATTCAATTTCTTCTATCAAAGAACTGCATGAATTACAACATTTCATCCACAAAAAAAAAAAACCATTCATATTTTCATGGGGGTGTTGAGAGAGAATTTTTAAGAGCTCTTATTAAAAACACAATTAGAATAGAAACTATTTTATTTATCCTAAACTAAATTTAAAAATTTACATATTACAGTAAAACTATTAAAAACGATAAATATTTAACTAAATAAATAAATAAGTAAAACACACACACCCCACGCGCAGGTGGCTGTGTGTTTAATGAAATATTTATTTTTTTTACTATTAATTTAAAATGTAAATATCTCCCAAAATATAAAAATTTTAATATATATATAGATATACTATCATTTATAACTCATACTCATTATCCATATGTTTCAACGAAAAAATTAACCAAAAATTATCTTTATATTTATAGAAAATAATGATTTCAAACTAGTCATTTTCAAATAATTATATCTACTTCATTCGGACTCCAAATCATAATATGTAAAAATATAATTACACTAGACATTTATACCCAAAACTTTCATCAGCAATCTCTCTCAAACTCGGACTTACATTAGGTCGAAATTAGTCTTAAAGTTGTTGCATCAGACATACTTCACATTGACCTCCATCAAAATTACATTTCACATCGGTGGTTGAAAGTTTCGTTATGTATGCCTTTATCATATTGCTTGCCTTCAATCACATTATTTAACTCAAACACATTGCCGACCCTCGGTTATATTGATCATGGTCACAATAAAATTTTACTTAAGTCACAAACAATTGAGTCATAGTCATATATTTACCCAAAGTCATAATGTGACTATTAGTTAGGTGATTGAAAATGTAGTCATATGTGTGCCTCAGTCATATTTGTGACCTCAATCATTTTGTCAACCCTCAATCACATTGAATACAGTCACATTTGTTATCCTAATCACATTACAAACTCTAAGTCACATTAGTTTTCCCAGTCATATTTGTGACCACAATCACATTAGTTACCTCAATCACATTGTTGACCATCAGTCACATTATTTTACTCAGTCACATTATCGATCCCCAGTCACATTGTTGATCCTCAGTCACATTGAGCATAGTTTAATTGTGACCTTAGTCACATTATCGACCTTTAGTCACATTTCCGACCTTCAGTCACATTAGTTACCTCAATCATATAATCGACCCTCATGCTCAATTAGCACAGTAATAATTGTGGCCCCAATCATATTGTCGACCCTCGGTCACACTTGTGACCTTGGTCATATTAGCTATCTCAGTCACATTACCGATCCTCAATCACATTACCGAGATCATGCATATTGAGAACAATCACATTTGTGATTGAGGTCACATTGTGACTGTATTTTTTTTTTTTTTTAATCTATCATAAAAGTGATTGTCCATTAGGTGTGTGTCTGAGTATTTATTTTTTTAGATACAGTTACAATGTAAGTATAAATGCTTTCATACGCAAGCAAAAAATAAAAAAGAAAATACTATTTGGTGTATATTTTAAATAAAGATATGTACTTTCAAGACGCATTGTCCGAATGAGAGATTAGATATTAGAGATTAAAATATATCTGGGCTTACACATTATTTTTTAAAAGAAAAATTAATAATATTGTTCACGTGAACAATATTATTAAGTTACTTTTTACTTTATAAGAGTAGGGAAAATTAAGTCAATTCTCTTATTAGTCAAAAAAAATTTAAGAGTAATAAAAAATGACTAAGATGATTAAAATATGAAATTTAAGGACTAAAGATGAAAAAAAATTAGAGGTATTTTTATAGTATGACGAGAAATATGATTTTTTTAATTACTTTTTAATTTTTTTATGACATCAAATTTTTTTATTATATTAATTTTACATTACGATAATTTAATAATATAAAATTTCCTAAATTATGAGTGTTTGAAAGAACATGCAAGAGAGCTAAAAGAGTTTAAAAATTTTGAAACGGACTTATTTGTCAAAATATTGCAACCTTAGACCTTCTTGATTTTCAAAAAACAACAGGGAGTGCAGTGTTAATAACCAAATAAATATAAACTCATCTAAGCCATTGAAAACATTTTCCTTGGATTGCCTCTGTTTTTATTTTGTAATACTCCGTACTACCTCACCTAAAAAATGAAAAGAAATGTTCTTTTACAATTTTATCCTTAAATATTAATTTATTGATGGGAGAATCCCATTACCCCTAATGTTTATAACATTAATCACTTACCCTCCTTGTGCTTTTACATATTTACCATTGTGATAAAACAGTTAATATTTTTGCATCATTATTAGCTCATTAAAATAATTAAAATTATATTAATATAATTATAATAATATAATATTTTTACATTAAATTATTGCAAAAGCTAAGTTTTCTACATTTTATTTAATTATATAACACAAAATTTTATAGGGAATATATGAGAGACGTCAATATATTGCTATTTCTGTAGCCATTTTTTTTCATTTGAATATTGTTAATTAATATTTTTTTCCACACCTTGTGCATTTACATATTTACCTTGTGATAAAACAATTAATATTTTTACATCATTATTAACTCATTAAGATAATTAAATTATATAAATATAATTATATAATATAATAGTTTTACATTAAATCATTACAAAAGCTAATTTTTATATCGAAAATTATTTTATTTAATTATCTTAAAAAATACAAGACAAAAATTTATATGGAATATATGAGAGATTTCAATATATTTTTAGTTCTTTAGGTATTTTTTTTCTTTTTTGTTAAGCAATTAATTTTTTTATAAAACTTGACATGATGACATATACAGTGGAAATATAATATCTTAAAACATGCTAATTTTTTCATTTTATTTATTTATTATATTGCAGTATAAAACTAAATATGGAAGCATTTAAAATTGAACTAGATTAAAGTGTAACTAGAATAAATATATGAAGATATTTAAATAAAATAAATTATGTAGAAATATTAGATTTTGTATTAGTAATTAACAATGACGTAAAATTATTAATTATTTAGGAGAAGCTAAAGATATCCTTTTGACTTTTTAACTTACGGAGTACTGTGGTATTATGAAAATAATAAAAGATATGTAGTAAATGTTATGAACCTTAAATGGAAGTAAATTCACCCTTTATTGAGATGAGAATTAATGTATCGTTACGTCATTATATTTTCATATATTATTGATAAGTTTGTAATAAAATTGTAGATTATCATAGATAATAAATAATGAATTGTCATGTTTAATGTTTTTTCAAATATTAATCAATTATAAATAATAAATTGATAGATTATCAATTAACATGTCAATAAAAGTATTTTCTAAGGATAAATTGATATATATCTATATATCTATCTCTATATATATCTATTATATATATAATCTATATATATATATATATATCTATCTCTATCTTCTCTCTATCTCTAGTTTTTGGCCCTTGCCTACGGCCCGGTGTTACAGATTAAATGATTTTATTTTTTCAATTAAATAATGTCCGTGCCTACGGCATGGCACTATGTTACAGAATTAATGATTTTATTTTTTATTAAATGATACTCGTGCCTACGGCAGGTGCCAGGTGTACAGTATTTAGCCCGTGCCTACGGCACGCACGATGTTACAGAATTAAATGATTTTATTTTTTAATTAAATGATGCCCGTGCCTACGGCACGGTGTTACAGTATTTGGCCGTGCCTACGGCACGGTGTTACAGAATTAAATGATTTTATTTTAACTTTCTATTTTTTTTTATTTGAAAATTTGAAAATTTTGACCATTTTCATCAATCAATTCACTCTCTTTCCTCCAATACCAATGAAATGATCTGAGCCGTTAATTAGCCACATAAAGAGAGCCGTTGGATGCACTCTCTTTCCTCCAACACCATTCTCCTTTATTATATAGATATATATATTAATTTTTAGGAGAAAGAGATACTATTAAAATATTAGAAGGGTTAGTGGTACATATTAGAAACAATGAGGTGGAAAATGGTAATCTCCCAAAAAAAAATTGACCTAAATAAAAGGGATTTATTAAAAAATTTAAAATGCAGAGACTTGTTCTCTTTTAGTTCAAGCTCAAAATAGCACTTAGTCACCCAACATATAAAAAAAAACTCACACACTCATATATTGAGTCAAATAATGTACTTATATATTTGTCACTGAAAAAAGTAAACGAAACAAAAAAAACATTCATATGTTAAGGAGAGGCAAATTTGGTGCCTTTTTTATTCAATTTTATATTTAGAAACTAATTATCTCCTAAAATATAATGTGTTTCAAAAATAATATATTATTGATTTTTAAATCATAAACTTTATGTTGACAAAAGCGAAATCGCCGTAGAACGAATGAATAAAGGACAAAGGTAAGAAGGGCGACGAAAGGGAGAGCGATCACTAGATTAGAGCGAAAAGAACCCAGGACGACCGAAGCAGCGATTAGAACGAGAACATGTAATGCAGTTGATCCCACGACTACAGCAGTTAAGCAGTTTTCCATCCACGATCAAGCAGTTGGGATGCACAGCTCAATGGTTGAAGACACGATCCAGCAGCTGCAGGGAGAAACTGGAACTGCCCAAGCGGTTTACAAGCTTCACTATAAAAAAACTTACTCGTACAAAGAGAAAAGCTCCGATCAAATGAAGACTCAAACGAGCATTTTTTTATTTTTTATTTTTTATTTTTTATTTCTTAGTTTCATAACTTTTAGGACTGTAATTGGTGTGCTTGCGCCCTTTGAAGGATTGTTCACTTAATCAAACACCTCCTTGCTGGGACTTTGTGTCAGGAGGTTTGAACCTTACACACGTTTCTCTTTCTTCGCGCATAAAAATCGTGCAAACAGTTTTCTGGCGACCACAGTGGGAGAATTGGTGTAAGCAGTGGAGATGCCTCCGAAAAGAAACACTCAAACTGGCTCAAGTACGGAGGAAGGATGACTGGAGCAAACCAACCAGCCCCACGTTCCAGCCGTAGTGGGTCATTTCGAGGGTCTGGCAGACGCTAGTCGATACGAACCTATGCGAGAGCTCTACCCTAATGCGGTCCGCGTGTTGTTCGGTGAATTCACACAAGACGTTGTCGAACAGGTTAGGCTGCAAAATGCTAATATCATAGATATGTTTGTCTCGACTAGCAATTCACATTATGAAAATATGGTCAAACACCTAAATTCATTAAATGAATTAATGGCCAAATATGTAAACGAAGGGACAACACTGCCGTGGACTACGCCCCTCCCTGCCCCGAGCAGTCAGGAAGCTGGTCCGAGTAGTGTTCATCTCATATGAGTCAATATCCCTACGATTTCCAGGGGAGGAATAAGTCCTGGGGGTAATGGCCTACCTTTAAGGCCAAATCTACACCAAGGGCCAAATATGGTACAGCACGAAGTGGTGTTTCCCCAAGGCATCCAGGATTCTCAGGGACAGAATCATGATTATGTCCCACTTGTGAGAGGGCCACAACCGCCACCCATAGCAACGCCATTTAACGGCAATGACGTGTTAAGGGAATAGATGACTGAAATCCTCCAAAATCAATTCGATCTAGGAGTACGGCCAATTCGGCCGAAGTATCAGAAGCCATATCCCGATTGGATCGATGTGGCGTATCCATGGCCTATAAACTATAAAATACCAGATTTTTCTCTGTTTACGGGGTCTGGGGAAGTTCCTACCATGGAATACATAGGGCGATTTACCCTTCAATGTGGAGAAGTCACTGATTTCCATAAGTTGAGGCTATTTCACGGCTCATTGTTAGGAGTAGCTTTCTTCTGGTATGTCAGTCTGTCGCCCAATTCGGTGGAAAGTTGGCAACAAATGGAACAGCTGTTCCACGCGCGATTTCTACAAGGCCGAATCTGAAGTGGCCTTAGCTGATTTGGAAAACTTAAGACAGTTGCCAAAAGAATGGGCCGAGACATTCTTACAGAGATTTAAGGTGGCTCAAGGCCGATGTTACGTGCCTTTGCCAGAAAAAGAATTTATGATAATCGCTCAGAGCTGTCTTAATTTCGACCTGAAAAAGAAATTTCAAGATCGCGAATTTTTGGGATCTCCCCCCCAACTCATCACTAGTATGGTACGTTATGAACGATTTCTAAGGGAGGAAGAGCAAATGAAAAATTCTAGCAAAGGGACGTATTACAGGAACATCGATTTTGAAGTAGGCGAAATGGACATCGAATCGGCCGACTTGTGTTTGGCCGAATTGGTTAAAGGGAAGCCATGCGTTTGTAAAACGTGGGCCGAACCTCTAGCCAAAGAAAAAAATGATAAAAGGAGCAGAGACTTCTCTTTTAATATCACAAAAGTCGATGCCTTATTCGATCAATTATATACGGAAAAACAGATTAGCTTGAGCGATCGCCACACGTTGTCAAGCGCCGAGCAAATCGGCGGGAAAAAATATTGTAAGTGGCATAAAGCGTGGTCCCATTCAACTAATAACTGTCTTATTTTTCGGAATGTCTTGCAGGATGCCATAGAATATGGACGAATAAAGTTCGAAAAAAGATGGTAGTAGACGACAACCCTTTTCCAAATTCGGTGGAGTTAAATATGATCAACCCTGACCTTACCAAGATGAGTCTGCCAAAGGTCAGATTGGTTTTAGATGAAGAGCAGGATAGTCATCGTCCAAGCACTCTGGAAAGGATCAAAGCGCCCCAAGAAAGTAGGGACCGGAAAAATATATGTACTCGGTGCAAGAACAGTATAGAATGGATAAGGGAGTTGGAAGATACTTGTGAAAGGCTCGTAAAGAGAGATCCAGTAGCATGGCAGCCACGAACCTTCGCGCCAAGGTTCTATGGTGAGAATTCAAACTTCGTCTAAAATGTGAGGATATTTAGGCTGAAAATTCATCGACCAAATATATGACATTCGTACCGAAAGCCGTATTCGGGGCAACATCCAGGAAGGAATTACCCTCATGTGGACGAAATGACAAGGACCCAACTGAGGCAACCCCAGTGAAATTATGGCCGTATGATGCGCCAGCAAGGTGAAATGAAGGTCACCGCAGACCGTAATGCTCATGTAGGAAAGAAACCAGACGAAAATCATGAAGACCAAGAAGGTACAATAATGAGCTGCGAGGAACGCACCAAGTTTGACAGACGAAAACGGGATGAAACAGACGACGAAGAACCCCATATTGTCATTCAAATTGGCAGTATGCCACCGGTTGTGGCCAACCATTACTTGTTGCCCGAAAAATTCAAGGGGGACAACAGTGGGGAAGCTGGAACAAACGAAAAGGTCTATGAGGGTGATGAGAGAGAATTTGTAGCGCTCTCGATAACGGATATGGAAGCTTCAGATGAGGAAATGACTGACATAGAAGAAGAAATAGACATCATGACCGAAGCAAGAAGAAGAGGAATATCACAGAATTGGCTTCTTAAAGAATTATATGAAGCCGACACCCTGCAGTCGGGACGTTAGGAGAATATCGGGGGCGATCTCCATTCCCCATCCTATACGGGATGCCCAAAATAAAATGGATTGTCACCAAGGCAGAAAAGCAAAGAGTGGTCGTCATTAATGTTTCCCACAACGCATCAGTCACGTTCCACCTTCTGGATGGGAAACGGGAGAAGAATGACCTCGGGAAAACAACGAGAGTGAGCAGGTAGGCCATTAGGGAAGGTGATATTCCCAAAACTACCACCGCAGATGACCAAGCATTTACGGCCGTTGTATGTAAAAGCAAAAGCTAATGAGATACCCATAACCAAAGTACTGATTGACAATGGAGCAGCCATCAATTGCAATACCGTATAGGATGCTAGAACGATTTAGTGAAGTCAGAGGAAGACCTTATCCCTATGGAAGTAGTGTTGAGTTTCTATTAGGTCCCAAGATCAAATCAAGGCATGAAATTATGAGTGAATACATCAACGGAGGTAGCGGAATACTCACATCGATCGGTTGAGTCGATTTGGAGGCGATTGAAGTCCAAATACCCACTGCCATTCACGCAAATCTGCAGCAGTCCACTGCTTGGAATTTCAGAATTTGAGATGAGAAAACGGAGCTCCAAGCCTCGTCTAACGGATCCCGGCTCATGGGCGAACCTCCCTACCACCTTCGCAAGACTCGTAAGTGTGCTAGCACTTGGATTTCCACCATGAAAATCCACTCTTGCTTCCCTATAGTTCACGCCAAAGTGAGTTCAAAACAGTCCACTTTCTTTGTGTTGGGCGTGAGAGGAGAGAGCAAATGAGAGAGAAAGAAAAATGTGTAAATGTGTTAAAATTGCATTTGATTTGCATTTAGTATATCTTATATACTTAGCTTGAAATTCAAATGAATTTCATTCTCATTTACCTTTAATTTGAATTTCAAAAAGTCAAAAAGTAAATACTATGCAAATCAATCACACATCACTATTCACATGTCACTTTATGTCAAGTGTCATGTCTTTCAATCAATCAATCAAGTCAATCAATCAATCAATCACTCAAAGTGACTTTTGATTTGACGCTTGATGTGACGATTGATTTGACGCTTGATGTGCTTGCGTCGCCCCACTCGAATTCGAAATACGAATGCGCTCGCAATCACACTCGGGCTCGGGTTCGCTAATTCTAAATTAACGATTTTTCCGTCGCGTCGTAATTAAATGAACGCCTAGCGAATTCACTATTCACGTCGCTAACGAATTAATTCTAAATTAATTCGTTCGCCCGAATTAAAATCTAATTTTAATTCCGCGTCGAAATCTAATTTGTTTAATATATCGAATATATTAATCATCGATTAATTCCAAATTAATCGTTATCCTCTCTCGACGATATTTATCTAGATAAAATATCTCCGTAATTAATCCTAGATTAATTTTCTCTCTCTTCTATATAATCCCAGATTATTCAAGAGTGCGAGTTGTGTTCATCGGTGGATTATCGGGAAGCGAACGGACATCACCTGAGATCTCCGGATTAAGTTTTGGCTATAAATACGTTGTGAGTCTAGTTCCGAAGACACGACGAATAAATCCAACATCGAATCTTACGTACGAGATTACGATTCGTAGACAAGAGATTACAACTCTCTACCAATTAGCTACCAAGTACTCAAGCTTCTCCTAGACATAAGTAAATACGTACCCAAGTTCTCCGGATCATATCCTTTTAAGAATATTTAGATCTATATCAAGCGTAGTATACTCGTATTGTGCATATCGGCCCAGTATCGGATAGTCACGTGTTAGGGCTGGGGCTGGATAAGTGTCTACCCCGTCCGAAACACATATCGGATGTCTGGTAACTAGTCTCTATAATCGGATATTCATGACCTGGTCATAATATCACGATTGGATGCGCATCACTTAAGAGCACTAATACCGTATCCTGCGTGACATCATCTCCATATGACTGGAGTGATACTTCCGTCTCGACATCACACCCAATACTCTACGACTCTCTGATAAACCCAGAAGTGGTAGACACAGAACCTGGTCAAGCCCCAACCACCAAAACCAAAGTTTATCGATTATCGTAAGTATTAGCGATGCAAGTCTCAGGTTAAGACTATACACACCTACCTTGATTTCGGCCTCCCATAGACACATAGTCATAATACCAATGGGATTCCGAGGGGTCTATCCAGAGCGAAGCTGTTTCCCGTACCATCGGTGAAACACGACCTCCTATCGCACTTGCATAAGTCTCCAACACTTATATATATGAGAACTATGTCGTTGTGCCCTCACAACGCGCACAAGTGCAATACTAGCCTATTCCGCATTATCGATGTCCAGTCTCGATAATACTACGGCTAGGGATATTTAATGATTAATCCTTCGTGGACTGATACTGTCTCATATCATCTCAATCCAGGAACTAATCATAGGGACCTCTCTTCATTTATATATCTATGGTGATCTAATCACAAATGATGAGAGTGCAATTTCCTTGTTACATAGTTAATTTGCTACAACAACACAATGTTCTGTGCAAATAGTGACGCTATGGGTCATATTATCCAACAATCTCCCACTTGGCACGTAGTAGCGAGTCACTCAAGTGTTCCAACACTTGAACTATGTAAGGTTCGCTCAAATTGCTGAGGAAAGGTTTTCGTCAGCGGATTTGTTTGATTATCGTCTGACGCGATTTACACGATCATCACATCGCCACGATGTATGATCCGAACGAATCAGATGATATAGAAGTATATATCTGGATCGTCGATGAGACCTTTAATTCCTTAGCCTGTGCTGACGCCTAGTTCAGCTGCTAACAGAACTATATCTAATCTAATTAGATTTATGTTCGATCCAAATGGCTTCTTTTGCTGCCTCAGCTGCAGCAATAATCGTATCCGTATTTGTTGTTTATTCGGCAACAGTTATCTTGCTTGGAATATTTCCAGCTCACTGTCCCGTTATTCAAACTTTATAGTACCGTAGTATTTAATAGTTTGGAAACTTGCAGCGGTGATCCCAGTCACTTCAAGTTCTCCTTCTCCATAGTTTAAGACAGCATCTTTAGTTCTCTAAGATACTAACAGATGTTCTCAATTTCAATCCAGTGACTATCACTAGGATTGACCTGATTGTGACTCCATATGCTCGAAGCGTATGAGACACCAATACAAGTACATTTTAAATGTACGATTTCCCAGAGAGTGTTAACAAACTCCAAATCTATCCCAGTAGATCTTTATTCCTTGAATAAAGGTTGTTACTCCCCAGAATTCTACGGAGAATTTTCTATTGAAAGAATATCTATGAAAGCCAAGCTTTCACCATTGCATTATGGGAATTTCACTGTCAGTGCGCTCTCCCACTAACCTCCTTATATACACAAGAATTATTTCGTTTTGAGTCAAATCATAAACCATTATGATTATTCCAAAACGACAGTTCCAAGAACCTTATGCTTGCAATGATCCAAACATGGATCGAATAACCCGCAAACCTTGTTTGTCGGTTATACAAAATCGTCAGAATGTTATAAACATTCTCCAAAAGGTTTCCTTTTCAGGAAAGCGATTTTGATTTGTAACTGACACATTTCATAAATGAAATATACAGTTATTTTCAAGCATTTTCAAAATGGATTTACCATGGCAACAGGTAAAAGGTTGAACCGTTATTAACACAATGTTGATAACGATACCTTTCCGTCAAAAGCCCAGCTTTGTACGTTGGTATGTTGCCTTCCATGTATGTCTTCCTTGAAGACGTTTAATGTACCAATAGGCACAATGCCTTGTGGTACAACAACTAGTATCCAAAATAGTTGTTATACATGGAATCCATTTCGGATTCATGGCACTTTGCCATAACAGGGAGTCGATACCTCGTATCACTTCCTCTAAACGTAGTCGGATGGTACACCTCCATAAGATTGACATCTTTATGGGGTTAGATCAGAAACCCATACCCTAGGTTGTTTTCTGACTCTATCCGATCTACTAGTTTCTTGTGTATTTGAAGATTAATGGTATAGATTCATAGATGAACTATTTGTGTTCCATTAAGGACTTCGTGCCTTGAACAGTGTTACTCCGATTTTCATCGAGTATCACTATCCTCCCACTGACCACTGCATATCGGTATTCCTCTCAGGAAAACCGCATGGTGAGCAACAATTACATTGTTCTCATGTGGGATTTATAAGTACTATACTTAAGGTTTCCCTTAGGATAACCTATATCGGCACTTATCCAATTTGGGTCCTTAGTTTGGTATTATCCAAACGTTATGCCTGGCATACCCAAATTATCAGGAATGAGAAACCCCGTTTCTTTCCTGTTCATATCCTATATGATATCTGTCAAACAGATTTATATGGAACCTTATTCTAAATAAGTTTTGCACTGTTAATACATATCCTATTGAAGAAAATAGTAGCTCAGAGCGACTCGTGATAAACCTTATCATGTCCAACAAAATTTGGTTTTGGTTCGGACACACCGTCTAACTGACGTGTCTCGGGAGGAGTCCTCATATGAAAGAATACCGTACTCTTTCATGTACGTATGAAACTTACTGCTTAAGTAATTTCCATTACGGTCTAACCGTGGCGGAATAATACTATAGCCGATCTGTTTATATACTTCGTGTCGAAACTTCAAAAGTTTCCGATCTGTGTTCTTCAAAAGAAACACATAACCATAACGTGATGCCACATCCGTTAAGGTCACGAAATATTCATGTTCACATCTAGCCTAGCTAGATATGGGCCCACTAACTTCACCATGAATAGGGCTAACAGATCGGTGGCCCTTTTACTATTACCAAGTAAATAGTATTTTAGGTATTTACCTAATAAACTAGATTCGTAGACCTTATTTGAATAGTCAAATCAGTCCTAGTACCCACTCTTCAAAAGTGTGGATATACGATTCTCGTTTAATTGTGTCCTAGACAACAATGCCACAAATAAGTCTCATTGATCATCAATTTGAGCTATTATTTGTCATTTTATATGTTTGAGATTTTATTTATATTCAAAATATAAATTCTGTTATTTACATCTAATGTATTTATCTCAGTATCATCTTTATATAATAAAAACTTTAGTGTTCTAGAATATAAAGGTTTTATCCGCAACGGATTAAACACTGATATAGAGATAATGTCTCTAGTCAAACTAGTTACATTATAACATTTCCTAATTTAAGTACATACCCAAAGGGTAGTTCCTAAACTTAGGTATCTACGGTCGAAACAGTGACTTTCGTCCCGTTTCCGATTCGCAGAGAAATCTCGGCTTGAAGTCAGTATCCAGCTCACAGCGGATTCTGAACATCAATACATATATTTTATGTACTACACTAAGTATTTAAAATCCAATTTCAATACTAGTAGCGAACATAACTTTGACAAATATTTTTAAAGTTAGAGCCTCGCCCTTTCTTTAATTCCTTCGTGTCTTCCATATCCAAATGGTAGTCACTTTGGGATATGTCAATTATCTTTTCAATATTTCACAAACCTTTGGCCAAGCCTTGGGTTTCGGAATATGAAACGATGTGCACCTTGTGCTACATGCCCAATTGCAAACTTTGACTTTTCTCCACTAGAATAGTCAATTAATTCTCCAAGAATTATTAATTGCAACTTTAATACTTTTAAATCTAAAGATAGATTTATTATAAGTATATTAATTAAGCACTAAAGTCATCATCACATAAATCTTCCAAAGATTTTATGCTCTACTATTTGCTTAATTATGGGCTTAGTCATAATAAGTTATTTTATCAAATAAATTAACCTATTATTAATTCCCAATTGAAAATTAAATCATTTAAAACATTTAATCCAAGGATTATATATTTTAAATATTCAACTTTTTCAATTCTTTCTTGATTTCAATAGTCCAACTATTTAATCAATTTTAATAAGGTACTATTTATTATAATGATTACAATAATCCAATTATTTAATCATCAACTATAATTTTAATATTGATTACTATAATCCAATTATAAAATCAACTATCATTTTAATTCAATTATATTGATTACTATAATCCAATTATAAAATCAACTATATATTGAATGAGTTTGTATATAGTCCAACTATATATAAATTTTTAAAACAACGTAAAATATTGACGAATGATATTTGTTTGAGCCGTATGGCGAGTAATTGAACGAATGTTGCAAATTCAATACTTGCCTCCCACTATTTTTCGTCGAGCCTCTAACCCTCTGTGGAGTACTCGGGAAACCGTGTTTCCTAGTGGGCTGGGATCCTGTCAAATAACATACAACCTTGACTTTGGCCAACAAGCTGTATGCTACTTAACCAGGTAGATCTCACAGATCAATTGGATCCAATCCAATTCCCAGATCCGGTTAGGTGGACATCCAAGTCCTAAACATATTACATATGCCAATGTATCTAATACATTTTCTAACCTTATCCTCCGAATCATCTAGGCCTTGGCTTTGGCACAACAAACCTAATGACTCCAGTTAAGCGGGACCCATTGACAAGGAAAGTTTCGTAATCAATGTCTTTGGACAAGAAGTGATCTTGACTTTGGCCAACAAATCACAACTTGGACTAGACACCGATGTGGAACAAAACTCTCATGATTCAAATACATCTAATTGACAGGTCTTGACTTTGGCCAACAAACCAATGCCAATCAGATCTTGAACAAGAATCATTCAATGGAAGGATAATCGCTTAATATAAAACGAGGGTTTTTCGCGTGCAAATTGGCTACCAATTTAATTATCTTTGTTAGGTCTCATCATCATACACCCTTAAACATGCATTCTAAAACACATAATAAAGCGAGTATGAAATAAAATAATAATGATATGCGGATGGATACTTAACACATTGATCCTAGATCAAATCTCTCCCTTTCTCACTCAAGCTAGCACTAGTATTACTTCTACCCGTTACACTACACTTCTAAAGAAACCTCATATACATAGAGGGGAATAGGTGAGAAGAGAATACAAGAGAAAGAAGGTGATAAGGCTGGACACGCAGGTCCAATTTAATAAATCGAATTTATTACAACAATTTCTAAAATTGCCCACCCATCTAATATCCATCCGATATACATTATTCATTCAACACAACCAAGTATTCACACATATAAGCATGCTATCAATCAATCTAATCAAATTAATTAATCTGATAATTAAGTGATCATCCAATGTTCAAACAACGATTTGATTTTGATCGAGTCAAACTCGTTTTTGCGAATAAGTACTTAAAGTACGAATTCATGAATTAAATTAAACTACATTATTAAATCTAATTTAACATGTACTTAATACTAATTCACTATTCAATTCCAAATTAAATATTACACTTTTATTTAATAAACCTTTTACGATTTAAATTCCAAATCTAATCGTAACGCGTCTCAAAGACCGATTAACGTCCAACGTCAATTCAATTAAAGTCCAATGGGCTTTTGATTGATTTCTTAAGGCGTGGACTTTTGGTCAACTCGGGTCAAACCGATAACCAAAGTCCAATCCGGGATTTACCCCATAAGCCCATAAATCAATCTTGGCCCATTAGGCCCAATTGAACTTTAAAGGTTCATTAAGTCGCATTTGGGCTTTATGGTTAAGGTTTTAGGCCCAATTGGATCCAATCCATTTGGCCTAAACCAAACTTGATAAATCAAGCCCAATAGGCCCAATTACAACATTAGAAGCCCAATCCAATTAAAGCCTAAATAATTAAATTACACTATCCAATTACGCAATTTAATTACCTAAAGTGCGTTACATGATTAATCGACTAAAACATATTTCTAAAACACAATATTACTCCAATTAATCATGCTAAATTCATTATCACATGTCAAACACACAATATGAAAAATCAAACCCATTTACATGCTTTTAAGTCTCGGCCAAAAGAGGGATTTTTTGTCCGATTCGGTTTCGATCCAATCGAACCCACAATCGACATCAAATCACCATCCTAAATGATTTCACACACATCCAATGTCACAAAATCAAAAATACCAAGACATTAGGGGCATTATCCAATTCGGCCAAGGTAAGGTTTTTGGGGATTTTGTCCGATTCAAAATCCAATCCAATTCGATTCAAATTAACGTCAACCTAATCGATTCTAACTCATCAAATGAATTAAAATCAAAAATCCAAGATCCCAAAAATTCAATACCATTCGGCCAACTCAAAAATGGGGATTTTTGATCCAATCATTATTTCATGAAATTGATCCAATCAAACCAATTAAACAATTAAACATCATTTAAACATGCTCAATCAAACAATTAACCAAATCATGCTCAAATCAATTTACCCAAATTTTAAGCCCTACAAATTTCATGCTTGCAACTATAGCTCTTGATGCCATTGTTGAGTTTCTATTAGGTCCCAAGATCAAATCAAGCATGAAATTATGAGTGAATACATCAACGGAGGTAGCGGAATACTCACATCGATCGGTTGAGTCGATTTGGAGGCGATTGAAGCCAAAAACCCACTGCCAGCCATTCACGCAAATCTGCAGCAGTCCACTGCTTGGAATTTCAAAATTTGAGATGAGAAAACGGAGCTCCAAGCCTCGTCGACGGATCCCGGCTCATGGGTGAACCTCCCTACCACCTTCGCAAGACTCGTAAGTGTGCTAGCACTTGGATTTCCACCATGAAAATCCACTCTTGCTTCCCTATAGCTCACGCCAAAGGGTTCAAAACAGTCCACTTTCTTTGTGTTGGGCGTGTGAGAGGAGAGAGAAATGAGAGAGAAAGAAAAATGTGTAATGTGTTAAAATTGCATTTGATTTGCATTTAGTATATCTTATATTACTTATTTGAAATTCAATGAATTTCATTTCCATTTACCTTTAATTTGAATTTCAAAAAGTCAAAAGTAAATACTATGCAAATCAATCACCACATCACTATTCACATGTCACTTTATGTCAAGTGTCATGTCTTTCAATCAATCAATCAATCAATCAATCAATCAATCACTCAAAGTGACTTTTGATTTGACGCTTGATGTGACGATTGATTTGACGCTTGATGTGACTTGCGTCGCCGCACTCGAATTCGAAATACGAATGCGCTCGCAATCACACTCGGGCTCGGGTTCGCTAATTCTAAATTAACGATTTTTCCGTCGCGTCGTAATTAAATGATTACGCCTAGCGAATTCACTATTCACATCGCTAACGAATTAATTCTAAATTAATTCGTTTTCCCGAATTAAAATCTAATTTTAATTCCGCGTCGAAATCTAATTTCGTTTAATATATCGAATATATTAATTCATCGATTAATTCCAAATTAATCGTTATCTCTCTCTCGACGATATTTTATCCTAGATAAAATATCTCCGTAATTAATCCTAGATTAATTTTCTCTCTCTTCTATATAATCCCAGATTATTCAAGAGTGCGAGTTGTGCGTCATCGGTGGATTATCGGGAAGCGACCCATGAGATCTCCGGATAAGTTGGCTATAAATACGGTCGTCGGTGTATCCGAATCACGTACGTACCAAGTACTACGTTCTACCAATTTACGAGACAAGGTCAACTCCTAGCAAAGTACCAAGTCTACCCAATTCTCCGGACATATCCTTTTAAGAATATTTAGATCTATATCAAGCGTAGTATACTCACGTATTGTGCATATCGGCCCAGTATCGGATAGTCACGTGTTAGGGCTGGGGCTGGATAAGTGTCTACCCCGTCCGAAACACATATCGGATGTCTGGTAACTAGTCTCTATAATCGGATATTCATGACCTGGTCATAATATCACGATTGGATGCGCATCACTTAAGAGCACTAATACCGTATCCTGCGTGACATCATCCAATATGACTGGAGTGATACTTCCGTCTCGACATCACACCCAATACTCTACGACTCTCTGATAAACCCAGAAGTGGTAGACACAGAACCTGGTCAGGGTCCCCAACCACCAAAACCAAAGTTTATCGATTATCGTAAGTATTAGCGATGCAAGTCTCAGGTTAAGACTATACACACCTACCTTGACTTCGGCCTCCCATAGACACATAGTCATAATACCAATGGGATTCCGAGGGGTCTATCCAGAGCGAAGCTGTTTCCCGTACCATCGGTGAAACACGACCTCCTATCGCACTTGCATAAGTCTCCAACACTTATATATATGAGAACTATGTCGTTGTGCCCTCACAACGCGCACAAGTGCAATACTAGCCTATTCCGCATTATCGATGTCCAGTCTCGATAATACTACGGCTAGGGATATTTAATGATTAATCCTTCGTGGACTGATACTGTCTCATATCATCTCAATCCAGGAACTAATCATAGGGACCTCTCTTCATTTATATATCTATGGTGATCTAATCACAAATGTTGAGAGTGCAATTTCCTTATTACATAGTTAATTTGCTACAACAACACATGTTCTGTGCAAATAGTGACGCTATGGGTCATATTATCCAACAAGTAGTGCTAACGAGCTTCAATGAGGGGCGACAACGGCCAATAGGGGGTCGTCCTATTGGATCTGTAAGTAGGGCGAGTATCTACGAAAATAGTTGTGTTCTTCATTATAAACGGACCGACTACGTATAATATGCTCTTAGGACGAGATGGGAAATGATAGCCGATGCATTCCTTCATCTCTTCATCAATGCCTAGTTTTTTAGGATCAGAGAGATGAGTTGAAATTGTCACGCTTCAACAAGCCTTTCGCTGTAGAAGACGAATTCGGTGGAGTATTTCATATACGAAGGAAATTACGGGCCGATCAGAGTTCTAAATGAAGGAGAAATTTGGCCATCGTGGCTCAAAATGACGAGCCATAACCTGCAGGTCTGTTAAATGATTTATTCATGAAAACAAGGCCAACCACAGTGGTCTTTGGAGAATCGACACGCAGCAGTCCAAATGGAGAAGAACAGATGGAGTAAAGAACAAGCCGCACTCACGGCTACCAAGGCCAATCTAATGGCCTATATGACGGAACGAGAGAACAAGATCGAAGCTCAGGCCGCGATTTTGGCCTTAAGGGATAAGTTGCTAGCACATCAGGTGGAAGACAGGATAAGAGAGGCATGTGGGGTAGATTGTTTGCTGGAAGGAAGCCACAAGAGTGAATTGGAAGAACAAAAATACGCTCTGAACGACCGGAATAAGGCGAGCATGTCAAGGGCACAGGATGTATTGGATGAGGTAAATCTGGGGAGCAATGATGATAGACGCATCACTTACATCAGCAAGGAGCTAGAGGCCTAGGTACGCGAAAAATTAATCAATTTATTACAAAAATATAATGATTGTTTTGCTTGGGATTACAATGAAATACCTGGTTTAGATAGGACATTAGTGGAGCATAGGTTGCCAATCATGTCAAGCCATAAACCACATAGGCAACCTCCACGAAGGTTTGCACCCAATATCATGCCTAATATCAAGAAAGAGGTTGAACGCCCATTGAAGGCGAAATTTATTAGGACGACCAAATATGTAGAATGGTTGTCAAATATCATCCCAGATAGGAAAAAGAATGGAAAAATAAGAATCGGTATAGACTTTAGGAATTCAAACCTAGCAACACCAAAACATCAATACCCCATGCCGACGGTAGATTCCCTAGTAGATTCCACGGTATGGTATCAAGTATATTCTTTTATGGATGGATATACGGGTTATAATCAAATTTACATCACAGAAAACAATACACATAAAATGGCTTTTAGGTACCCAGGTTCTTTAGGGTGTTATGAGTGGGTAGTAATGTCGTTCGGCTTAAAAAATGTTGGGGCTACTTACCAGCGGGCCATAAATTTAATCTTTCATGACATGATTGGAAAATTGTATAGGTTTATGTGGACGATATAGTGGCTAAATCTGTGACCATGGAAGAACATTTTAGTCAGTTAGCAATGGCTTTTGAACGAATGAAGAAATTTAAACTGAAATTGAACCCTGCCAAATGTGCTTTCGGGGTATGTGTAGGAAACTTCTTGGGTTTTCTAGTGCATCAACGGGGAATTGAGATTGACACTAATAAATCTCGAGCAATCACTGAGGCCAAACCACCCCGAAATAAGGAGGAGTTGCAGAGGCTTTTAGGATAAATTAATTTCTTAAGACGATTTATCTCTAATTGTGCAGGAAAAACTAAAGTTTTCTCCTCCCTATTGAGGTTAAAGGACAAGGACGAATTCGTCTGGACCGAAGAACATCAAAAGGCTTTCGACATCCTAAAGAAATATTTGTCACAGCCACTAATGATGGTACCCCCTGTGCCTGGACGGCCAATGAAGTTGTACATATTGGCCGAAGAACAGTCAATAGTTGGGATGATAATCGCATAAGACGATGACATGGACGTCGAAAGAGCCATTTATTATATTAGCAGACAATTACTGAATTATGAATGTAATTATTCTCCAATGGAGAAATTATGTTTGGCTTTGTATTTCACATGTACAAAATTACGTGCCTATCTTAGGCCGAATATAGTGTATTTAATCACTAAAATTAATATAATAAAGTACATGTTTTCTCGTCCTATCTTGCATCAAAGAGTTTTTGTTCATTATCACTTTCAGAATTTGATATACGGCATGAGCCCCAAAAGCCTGTAAAAAAATCAAGCATTGACCGACTTCTTAGCTGATCACCCATGTTTGAGCACCATTAGAGAATAGAAATGGAATTAGATGAATGCAGTCTGAAACCATGGACGATGTATTTTGATGGGTCCAGCACAACGAAAGAAGTTGGGGTGGGGATAGTCTTAGTCAACCCATTGGGGGAATCGTTCCGTTTCTTAATCAGATTGAACGAATATTGCCCCAACAACCAAGCCGAATACGAAGCCTTGATATTTGGATTGGAAATACTCCTCAATATGGGAGTAACACACGTGTTTATTAAATGAGATTCGCAACTAGTGATCCAACGGGTGACAGGAACTTTTAAATGCCAAAGTCCATCAGTCATGACACTATCAGATGTGGCTAAAGAGTTGGTAGATCAATTTGACCATGCAGAATTAGAACATGTTCCAAGGGCGAAGAATGAAACGGCCAACAACTTGGCCCAAGCAGCTTCCGGATATAAACAGACAAACATAGATGGTGTATATCGAAGCGAAGAAGTTAAGCCAGCCCTGATGAGACGAAAGAGGGAAACAGATGTCACGACTATTGAAGTTCGAGAGGAGGATGATTGGAGGAACAAGATCAAAGAATTTTTAGAACAGCCCGAAAGTGGGAAAGATCGAAGGCTGAAACTCAAAGCCATGAATTACGTGGTATCTGGAGACGTGTTGTATAAAAAATGCCAAGACAGTCTGTTGCTAAAATGTGTAGGGTCGTCAGAGTCCAAAACTATTATGGTCGAGATACATGAAGGCGTCTGTGGGGCTCACCAGGCCGGAATAAAGATGAGATGGTTGATTATACGGAACGGCTATTATTGGCCGAAAATAGGGGAATCATGCATCTCGTATGCCAAAGGATGTATTGCTTGTCAGAAGCACGGGCCCATTAAGAGGGCACCAGCAACCGAAATTATCTCTGTCATTAAACCATGGCCATTCATAGGATGGGCAATAGATTTGATAGGAAAAATCTATCCTGCATCAAGCAAGAGGCATACTTTCATTATCATCGCTACCGACTTTTTTACCAAGTGGATGGAAGCTATTCCGGTAGTCGAAATCTCCCAAGAGCAGATCATCAAGTTCATAAAGGAACATATCATTCACTGATTCGGTATACCGCAAACAATAATGATAGACCATGACACTTCGTTAAACGGTGAGAAGGTAAAAAGCTTTCTGGCCGAATACGGAATCCAGTTAGTGAACACCACTCCGTATTACCCTCAGTCAAATGGTCAGGCAGAGTCGTCCAATAAAACCCTTAAAAGGTTAATTCGGAAGATGGTGACAGACAACGTTATGCGATAGGACGAATGTTTGAGTCAAGCTCTATGGGCCTATAGGACGTCACCGCGAATGAGTACTTCGGTCACGTCATTTCAATTAGTATATGGTCAAGAGGTCGTACTATCAGTAGAAATGAATATCAAATCCACATGGGTGATATTGCAAAAAGAGTTGACAAAGGAAGATTACAACGAAGCAATGATCCAGAATTTGCTGGAATTGGACGATACTAAATACGATGTGCTATATCGTTTAGAAGCACAAAAAAAGAAAAATCGCCAAATGATGTAATCTCTAGTCATGTCTAAATCGTTCAGAAAAGGCGAGTTAGTATGGAAAATTATATTGCCACTTGGTATGAAAGATCCGACATATGGAAAATGGTCGCCTAACTGGGAAGGCCCATTCGAGGTAAAATATGTGTTGCCAAACGGGGCCTATCATTTACAAGATTAAACGGAAGGGTGCATGCTACGGAAATAAATGACAAATACTTAAAAAGATATGTGTTGTCACTGTGGGAGCATAAAAATATAATGTATTTGCAATAAAAATAAAATGCAATAACATAATAATGTATTTTCATTAATTAAAACAAAAATGTCCGTAAAAGTACAAAGATTGGACGATTTAACGTCCTACAAAATATTATTAACTTCGGCCCGAAGACCGCCGAAAATCCCCTGGCAACTCCTTCATGGCCGAGAGTGTCTCCCTCATCAGATACCATTCCTTCTTCACTTCTGAATCCGCCGTCTCCAAATCGGTCGAGTTCTTCTTAAAATCGATACGGGCCAACTCTCGTACTCCATCAAAGATGTGTCCACCTCCGTTAATTAAGTGGCAATAGTCCTCATCTTAGCACCTCTCCTCATACGGCTCTCCTCGATAAAACGTTGGGTTTCTTGTAATTATCGATCTAGGTCCACGAGAACCGATTCTTCAGTCACAATTTCATTCGTGGACTCCCTCAGAGTCTCATGAAGAGCGTCAAGAGAACCGCGGAATCTTTCTCTCTTAACCAAGGAAGAACGATGCCCAATTTTTTGGCTATGAATATTGCGATACCGAGAGATAAGGGCCATTATATCGCTCTACAGTTCTTGGAGGAAAAGCCGATCGTCCATAGATATAGGTAAGGAATGGAGAGCTAATAGTCGGTTCAATTCGGATGACCTTCTATCTAATTGGAGAATGTTCTCTGGCAGAGCGGTTTGGCCAATCTCCAGCATAGTAAAAGAAGAATACTGGCCGATGATCTCCCGAAGGACTTCCAGGTCCGTACTGGCTCCTGCTGAAGACGGGGAAGGCCGAAGTGGAACAGAAGACAACCGGCCAAGGCGATCCAAAATGTTTTGGACTGATTGCAGCAGTGGTTCGGATGCATGTGTACAAAGAAGAAATTAGCAGATGTAAACTAGAGAAATAAACTAAAGGAAGAGGAAAAAAAGACTTACCGCTCCAAGCCCAGTATTCGGGTTAGATAGCCTATCAGCCAATACCTCAAAAATGCTAACATGCGGCTGCAAAAGTCCTGGCTGAAGAGCCGAAGGTGAAAGAATTGAAGACGATTGCTGAGAAGGAACAGGCAATAACAGTCGGTCCGGAGGCACGGCCTGAAGAGGGGACGGCTCGGCAACAGAGACTTCCAATAGCAATACCGATTCTTCCCCATGAAATTGGATTGAGTGAACGGGTGACAATGGCCGTTCATAGACAGCAAACGGTTGAGCTGGAGAAGTAGAAGCTGCCGGCCGAAAAGTAGAGAAATGATGAGCCGAAGATGACGGCTGGTAAACACAGAAGGTTCTTGTGGCGAAGGTACATAAGACATTGCTCGAGGAGGAGAGGGCGGAAGAGCAGGAGACGACGGCTGTCCAGAGGCCGAAGTTGATTGTGCCAAGGAATCTGGAGAGGCTGCATGTGGCGACGGTTGTTGCGGTCCAGTTGCAGGCTGAGCATTTGCAGGAGAATCAGAATTAGAGGAATCAGAAATATAAATGACTTCCTCTTTTTCATAAATATGATGAAGTACGTCGCCTTTGTACATAGACCGAGCCTCCTCTAATAGCTCCAATTCGGCCAAACTATAAAGGCCGTCTACGTCCCTATAACTTCCCCTAAGCCACGTGGCAGACATCCTGTGGACCAAGGGGTAAAGCCATTTGAGGTGACACCAAATAGGCCCGTCATTCAACCAAATAGGCTCTAGTACTTCAGCCTCGTCATCTGGATCCTGCACAATTGGTATAGGATCGTCCGAAGAGGGGCTTTCGAATAACGGATGGTCTCTTGGAATTTTCCTCAACATTTGGATTGGATGTGAACGGCCAAATTCTATATGTGGCTCTGTACCTTGGGGATCGCCCCGGACGAATTTCCGGTAACAGCTATCTCGCCCTCCTCTGGCGTTTGCTCCACGATTGGAGCCTCGGCCGCTTCATCCTCCTCCGATGGAATCTGAACAATCGACACTTCCGCAGGTCCCACTTCCTCGAGACCTTCAAATATGGGAGCTTCAAGCCCCGAAGTTTGGGTCGTTTCAGGCATTATAGAGGGCGGCTCCGATCTCAGCACCTACACAAGATACAAAATTTATAAGACTTCAACATATCTTAGACTGGTGTACAGGAAAGACGAGAGTTTCAGATCGTACCTTAGGACGACGTACGTGCGGCACTTCTAAATCCGAGCTATGACTGGAGGAAGGCTGCTTCCTTTTAGTGTGCATCATTTTCTTGGGCCTGGCTGTTTCATCAGCTGCCTTCTTTGACCCCGCGGCTCACAAGACTTGGGGGAAAATTGGATAGTAGAAAATACCCTCATAGAGGGCAGAGGAAAAAATCTTTCACGGCCAAGTGGCCAGAAACAGTCAAATGAAGAATGGACCGATGTGCAAAAAGCAAAAGGAATAATGAAAAAAGAAGAAAGTAAAGAACGAGTTTCCGACAAGGAATCCTCTACGTCAGAGACCGAAAAAACTTTAAAATGGTCCGACGAAGCAGAACGCGTATGAAAGAATGGAAGAGGCCATCCTTGAACGAGGCCAAGCTGACGGGCAACGAAGTTGGGTGAATATACCTCCACTCCAACCTTGTCATTAACCCCAGTCAGGATGTCATGAATCAGGTCATGGCTGCATAAAAACTTACGCCATATTTGAAGACCCGATTCGTCATTTTCCGATTGGGGAATGTCATGAATGAATGACGGGCTGTCCCACATAGAAAAAGGGAAAAAAATGGAACTTGAGAAATAGTGTAGAAATCTTCAAAGGCGACGTGAGGAAGGAGAGAGGATGGCTGAAGTTGGGAAAAAAGAAGGCCGGCACAGGAATAAGGATGATTTGAATCAATTGTGCCGAGAACAGGGAAGTAGGCTCGGAGCCAAAGCTGAACGAGCCACAAAAGGCCAGAGGCAATCGGTGACACCCCCGACCGGAGTTGTTTTTGGAGGTCAGCCAAACCACGATAAATGGCGGCCAACATGAAAGATGTCAGGTCCAAACGAAGACCATTGGAAATGTCAGAGGAGATGGGGAGATAGCCCGTGACAGGCTTTTAGCTAGGTGGGCAAATGATATATTTGCACAGCCAATAGTGAAGGAAGGTCGTTCGGTCCAACATCAAAATGGGACCGGTCGATTTTGAAAATGTGCGAAGAAAAAAAGAGTATGACGAAAAGGCCGAAGGGTCCATTGGAGGAGGAGGAAAACGGAAGGTCGTGCAGGTTGAGATAGGCACACCCAAGGGGGGCCAACCCGGTAAGAGCACTGATATCATGGAGAGTGATAGTAAAAATGACCAGCAGGAAAAATGAATACATTGTATTCAGAGGACCAAAAGAGTAAGGAGATAGGAAATAAGTTTCGGTCAAAAGAAGGCAAGGCCGATGAAAGTTCGATGAAGGGAAGGAAACCATGTTCCTCTAGAAAGGCACGGGTATCCGCATGCAATAGCATACGTTGGAACCAAAAATCAAAAGCGGCGTCGTGTTTGGGCCACGTGCGAATAGGGTTAGATTGAGCCAAATGAGAAATACTATTTGGCTCCGAAAACGGGAGATCAGAAGAGAAAGGGAACTGTTGTGCCAGCGGGGCTGTGGAAATGATGTCGTCTTCAATAAAATTAGGGCCAAACGCACACTGGCCTCAGGTCTCATTGAGGGTATGAACACCGAAAGTGCTCACGGAGGAATCGTCCAACGCCATCTTATAGTCGGCAAAAGTTGAGGAAATGGTTTTGGGGGCAGAAGAAGAAGACGCCATTAACGCAAGACGAAGATAAGAGAGAATGGAGGTTTGCAAAGAGTGTCGAAAGTAAAGTAAAAATCAGAGTTGGCTAAACCCTTATATAACAGACGAAAAACCCAGGACAGATGTCGCAACGTAAATTATCGAAAGATAGAAACGGCAGGAAAATGAAAAAATGAAGAGTTGCCTTGAATAGGTGTTGGAACATGATTCGATGGGGGTGACGTGGTGACAAAGGAAACACCAAAATGACGGGAGAAACGGCTTATTAATAGGCATCATGATTGAATGTATTGGGAAAGGACAGACATTTATTACAGAAGTGATGGACCATAAAGAGCGGCCTAACAATTACGGGGCGTAAATTTCTCTCTTAAGTACAGGACGAGAACATCTCTCTTAGGTTTGCCAAACTCTTAGCGCCTCAACATCGTCCTTCAACAGATCAGCCAGGCCTCGGCATATGCCTTCACTAGATTGGCCAAATACAGGTGTCATTCCCCGGAAGTATCGTCCAGGCTATCACCATTATTGATACGCATGACACAAGAAAAGCAGAGTTGATGTGACAATACCACCAGACTACATGTTGCTTTTAATAAAGTCAGGTTTAGGTAAGAGAACCCGTCAGTCAGTCAGATAGCACATGGAAAGCACCGCAAACGAGAACAGTGTCATGCCTTGATAGTATATAAAGAGAGGAGCGTTAAAGAGTTTACTCCGAAAATAACTCAAATCAAATATCAAATGCTGTAACCTCTTCCAACCGCCCAGCCAAGGGCCAGTCCAACTCAAAGCATCTCAGCTTAGTTTTCCATAACCAAGCAAACCTCTTATGGAACGGATGAGGAGGGAAAGAACAGAAAGAGCAGAATATAACCAAGAAAAACAGAAGATCCCATGAGACAGGGGATATCGAAAATGAAAGTTTCTCTTTAATGAGGTGTGAAATGGAATATAAAAAAGTTAGCTAACGGCCATCCACATGGTGTGAGGTGCGAAATGGAATGTAATGTTGTGGATGGGCTACGTCCGTTAGCGACAGCTGATCAGGGTCCTCTGTGTGGAAGGTACTGCTTCCCCGAGTTGCGGATGGGCTGCGCCCGTTGACAGTGGCTGACCGATTTCCTCTGTGTGGAGGGTGCTGCACTCCCCGGCTTCACAGATTCTCTGGACTGAGGCATCGCCGGGCGACTACTAGTCGAGGGCGACAAATCCTCAATTGGTGTAGTGGTCCTTCCTTGAACGAGAAAGAACGAACCGGGATGGAAAGCCGAAAAATTCACATCGATTTTCACTTCCAGTTCAATCAAGGTGAATTTGGGGGACAATTATTAACAAAAGCGAAATTGCTCTAGAACGAAGGAATAAAGGACAAAGGCAAGAAGGGCGACGAAAGGGAGAGCGATCAGAGCGATCACTAAATTAGAGCGAAAAGAACCCAGGACGACCGAAGCAGCGATTAGAACGAGAACATGTAATGCAGTTGATCTCACGACTACAACAGTTAAGTAGTTTTCCCTCCACGATCAAGCAGTGGAGACGCACAGCTCAGCGGTTAAAGACACGATCCAGCAGCTGTAGGGAGATACTGGAATTGCCCAAGCGGTTTACAAGCTTCACTATAAAAAACTCACTCGTACAAAGAGAAAAGCCCCGATCAAATGAAGACTCAAACGAGCATATTTTTATTTTTTATTTCTTAGTTTCATAACTCTTAGGACTGTAATTGTGTGCTTACGCCCTTGGAGGCTTATTCACTTAATCAAACACCTCTTGTTGGGACTTTATCTTAGGAGGTTTGAACCTTGCACGTTTCTCTTTCTTCGCGTATACAAATCACGCAAACACTTTAAAACAATTATAATTGTCAATATATTCGAGTAAAAAAAATATCAACAATAACCCTTACGTTTATAAGTTACAAATTAGTCATTTTCAAATATTTATATATCCTTCATATGAATTTCAAATCATTTTTTTAGAAACATTGAAAACCCAACTACCAAACCACCCGAACCGAGTTTAAGTGGAGAAGGCAAAACCCCCGCTGCCTCAAACTCTTACAAAAAATACACCCACTGAACTTGAATCCATGACCTGACAATCAAGTTGTAAGTCTTTTCTACCATGCCACACCCCTTAGGGGCCTAGACTCAAAATCACAATTTATAAAATTCTACATATGGTTAACATTTATGGTGTATTTATTTAAGGGCAATTAGAATGGAGAAATGTGAATCATTTCTAATAAAGTTGTTTAATTCTTAAAATTGAATAAAAATGGAAATGGGAATGAGAATGTGAGTGGGGCCCATAAATTTGGGAATTGGGAATGGGAATCTCATTCCCTCCACCCCCAATGGAATGGGATTCTCATTCCCATTATTGATGGGAAATTATAATATTATCCCTAAAATAATTCATTAATATTAATTTATAAATAATAAATAAAATGTATTAATAATTAATAATTAACCAATAATTAATAAAAAACAATTTACTATTTTAATAAAATAATAATTTAATTAAAAAATATTAATATTTAGTAATTTAATACATTAATAATTAATTAATAAACTAATACTTAATTAATACTTAATTTATAAATAATAAATAAAACTAATAATAATTAATAATAAAATAATATTTAACATTTTAATAAAATAATAATTTAATAAAAGAATAATTTAATATTTAATAATTTAATACATTAATAATTTATTAATACTTAAATAATAAAATAATAATAAAAACTATTAATCAATAATTAATAATAAAATAATATTTAATATTTTAATAAAAGAATAGTTTAACATTTAGTAATTTAATACATCAAAAATTAATAATAATTAATATATAAGGGTATTTTTATAACTTATTAACAATTCATTCCGATTACTGGACAAAGTACACACATCAATGATAATAATGCTTCATTCCGATTCTGATTTCTATAGTTAAGTAAACAACTTATTCTGATTCCGATTTTTCATTCTCATTCCAGCTCATTCCGATTCCATTTCATTCCGATTACATCTCATTCCGATTACGAGTACGTAAACGCACCATTAAAACTATAACTTTTGTCAAAGAACCTCCCTCAAATTAGGACTTCTACAAGTTCAAAATTAGTTTTAAAATTTCTATGTTGTAACAATTATTTTCACAGTCACATATATAACTCAATCAAACTGTCAGTCACATACACAATTCTCAATCACATTTCTCAGTTACAATGATAGTTAAGAAATATTAATCATATTTTCTCAGTCACATACACAATACTCAGTTAAATTTCTTAGTTATAAATACTCAAATATCAGTTACAGATTCTATGTCATTTTATATGCCTAAAAAATTATTTAAACATGTACACCCCTTAAAAATCACTATTCATATGAATAGTAACTATTTTACCGTTCACGTGAACATGTATAATCCTAAAACAATTCAATGTTCACGTAAACAAAGAAAATATTCTCTATTCATGTGAACTGATTATTTTAAAAAAAAAAATTATAGAATGAAGATGTGTGAAATAAATATATAAAAATGGTCAAATTCAACTTAGAACTATACTTTGGACTGAATAGGAAGAATTTTAAAAAATTAAGATTACTTATACAATTTATTATGAGCTTATCCTGATTAGAAATTAATCATAGCATAAATGTTTTTTTTTAAAAATAATTCTCTATAAAAAAATTCATAATAATCTTTTACTATTTTTATTATTCTTTATTTTTTCCACCGCAGTCAAAAGTAATTCTCAAATATCTTTCTTTTGTTGAACACTCAAATTGGAATTTTAAAAGAAATATCAGATAAAAAATGATTTGGACTTTACAAACCCTCTTACCTTTACAAAAATGAAGTATCTAAGTTGTTGATGGGATTTCTGCACCAAAGGTATTTGAATAGTTCGGCAAGGGTAGAGAGGAAATTCTCCTCATCCGGAGGACCCATGTTCAGAGTTTGTGTGTTGATCTTCAACCCGACATGAAGCTCGGGTCCAGTTTTCTCGGGATGACCGACCAGGGGATATGGCATGGAGCAGATTTCAGTGACCGACAACATCAGAGCTGAAACCGACCACAGTAGACCGGCAGCTCGGTTTGGTTTTATCTTACTTCCAGGAAACGGCTGATGAGCTCGGATACTTCGGGTCATGACAGTATCAGTTTGGGAAGCTCGGCGGATCACTTGTCGACCTCTTGAAGACCGACGCAAGATCGGAGTTGTTGGATTTTTCCCTCCAAAATGGTCATTATTCAACGGCTCTTTACAGGCTGGCACCATTATTGTTGCGAGTAGAAGTGGAGAAAACAAGAGTGATGTGACAGGCCGTCAGACGGCAGACTTGCTTTCGGCAACGACAGTCTTGGGGCAGAGAGCCCATCAGTCAGTCGGAGACCACGCGGGAAACGTCATGAAGCTGGAGGAACAGTGTTGTAATTCTCTTAGTATATAAAGAGAGGTTGAATTCATTTGTAAGGGGATGCAAAAACTTGTAACCAAAAGAAAATGAGCACTGCTTGTAAAACACCATAAGCAAAACAGCTCGGTTTTCATTAGGCCATCCGTGAAAACAGGTCGGCTGAGCTGGTTTTGGTAATAAAAGTAACATCCCATTTTGTGCCCGTGGACGTAGGCTGGACTTGCTCCGCCGAACCACGTTAAAACTCTCTTGTCGATCTTTGTGTTTTTCCATGTCTTCTACTATATTTGTCTTTGGTCTCCCCATAACCAAACAAATTCAGGGTTGATGGAAGGTTGTCTCGGGTGGGTTATCTTAAAACTATCCAAAGATCGACCCAATTACTTTCAACAGAGGATTTTAAAATTCCCATCATTTTAAAAGGCATATTCTATCTTGTTAATATTTGTGCTTAATATGTCTTTTAAAATGATGGGAATTTTGCATCAAACTTGTCGAAACATGCCAATGGACTACGAGTTCATTGGTGACTCATGAGGGGTATGAATTCGAGTCTCGCATTAGCATTAAAAACTCAATTATCTTCCTCCATCTCATCCAATATAGATTAGAAGTGGATTTTCCTCAAATATTTGTGGAAACAGATTTATAAACTTAGTTACGGTAGATCTAAAAGAGGATGTAATTCGACTCCTAATCGGCTTTATGTTGTTTAAAATAATTAGCAAAAAAAAAAAACTTGTTTAAACTTGATTCCTTGAAAAGCATTTCAATCAACTTCTGGCGTAAGATCAGGGGATGAATGGTGGAATTTCAGAAGAGAAATGGAGAAAATTGTTTAACCAAAGCCGCAACTCATGTTTTAAGATGTAAATGTCTAGTGGTGACCAAGTATTTTTACCAGAGAAAATCATACAGATCATGATATTCATAGAGTATCCAATACCCCTACTCCTAATAAAAGCCATTCAAAAACAGATATACACCTTTTTGACTTCTGAAGCTTCCAAGGATCTATACATACAAATGGGGAAAGGGCTTGTTGCAGTAATACACATGTACTTGGATTCAAGTCAAGTTAATAGAAGTTGGTTAGAGGGATAACTGCAGGAACCTGAAATTCAATATGCTGTTGTCATCAGTAGAAACCAAAGTAGTAAATCCGCTGAATTTTCAAAACTTGCTGGTTTAGAACACTTGTGATGCGCCTGAGGGGGTTTGGATTTGAAGAACCTGGCAAGTTCCTGATAGAGATTTTCCTCTTCAAATGGCTTCGAAACATATCCGTCCATTCCACATTTCAGGCACTCATCAAATGTGGCATGAATCACATCAGCTGTCATGGCTAATATTGGCAAGTGCAACTCAGTATTTTCTGCAGAGCCATCAACCGAAGATCCACTGTTTACCATCTGCTCAATTGCGGTGCTCTCCATCTGCCGGATTCGACGGGTTGCCTCAAACCTGAAAAGAGAAGAAATATAATTGAGTTAAAGTAGTCCTCAGTGGAAGAATCACCGCATCTGAAAAAAAATTGCATACAAACATGAACTAGTTAATGTACAATTAAAAAAGGATATTGAGTTTATGATTTCTGCATCAAGAAGCATCAGTATAAGAATATTAACAAAAATTAAAATCACTCTACTACTGTCCAGTGCTCAAACAAGCTATAATGTTGATTTTGAATCCCATTGAGAAATAAACTGTCTGTCATCAGCAGTAGTCAAGATGCCTCGTTAGTAATTCAAACAGAAAGTACATGTGATGCATACCATATGGCATTTAAATTCTTGGACACCGTATACCACACACACATACGACATCCTCAAAAGTGTACTGTCAGTTGTATGAGGCTCAAGTTCATATGATGTATTAACCAGAGTTCCAATACCATCATAAAGGCATATAATAACAAAAGCATATGTTAAATCTTCAAGAGCTATTGAAGAAGGCTGTTTATGTAGGATCAATGAAGAATAATAAAATATGAAAAAATTAATTGCCTTTTTCAGGAGTGGAAAACATACCCATCCATTTCTGGCATCTGAATATCCATGAAACAAGCATCAAAACAATGCGGTAGTTGAAGTTTCTCCAATGCAGCTTTGGCACTGGCAGCACACTCTACATTGGCTCCAAACTTCTTCAGTGCACCCGCAGCAACCATGCGGTTTACGCTATTGTCATCAACGACCAAAATCTTCTTTCCACAGAGCAAACCCTGACAGAAACTAGATCCATTGGGTACAGCTTTCCCAGCTTGCCTCTTGTTCTCTGTACTGAGAATCTGTTGAAGACAAGCAGCAATCATACTTGCTCTTAAAGGTTTCATTATCACAGTATCTGCAAAACCTCCAGCCTTGGCTTTATCACATTCATCATTACTAATATTGGTTGCAAGAAGGATCAGCTTAGGCAACTTGAAGACATGTCCATTTGGCTTCCAGTCCAACAGCTGAACTTTCAAACCAGTATCCTCGCTAGAAATCCAGCAATCCTTCTCAAATAGAATGATGTCAGGCTGGAACTTATCTCTGCCATATTAATTTAAGGAATACCAAATTACCGATCAGTAGGCTCAATAATTTAAGTTCAACAGCTTACAACACATAATCATTTATCACAGGCAAAAAGTGTCATTAAAATGTGATCACGTTGAGATCTCAGGTAAACTTGAGTCTGGCACAGTACAATTTACTTATTCTATTCAAGGAATGACGGACTAAAAATTCCCATAGGGTGAAGGAGAATAGGGAATAACATTCTCTACTTCTCCAAGTGAATCCACCAAAAGGAGAATAAAGATGGAGAAAACAGTACGAGGAAATCAATACTGTCCAACTCCGGAAATTCTACCAGAAACAAGGAATGCCAGTTAATGCTTAATTTAAATTCTCAATCAGAATGATTGGTGAAGCTTGGGAGAATGACAAGCTAAATCTACAGCATATACATGGATAAAAGTCAATATTCAAGTGAAAACATATCATACATGGTCATTGTGTAGTAAATAAGCTTCCTGCCTCGAACTACAAGCAATGACATGAAAGAGTGGAACAGAAAAAAGGTAAACAATTGCAATGGTTTCATCTTGAGATCACACAAAAAGGCAAACTCGGTCATCAGCAGTGGACCAACATGTCATGGAGTAGCCTGTATTATTTCATTACATTTTTTAAATTTCCTCGGAAATTATGAAGATTACCAGTTACAAGTTAACTAGAAAAACTTACCCAGATGATGTGAACCCATTTTTTGTCGTGGAAGATGCTTCCTTGACGCTGCTAGATATTTTGACCATGATGCCAAGTCTATTAAAATGGTATTGGGTTACAGCAGCTCTGACTGGTTTTTCATCAACTAATACTGCTTTCAATCCTCTAAAACCAGAAGGCAGATCTTCAGATTTGGATTTTTTAATATCATCAAATGCCTTTTCCTTACACCTCCCAAAAACAGCAGTGAATGAAAATGTGCTCCCAACCTTAGGGCGGCTTACAAAGCTTATCCGACCACGCATCAACTCAACCAGACACTTACTGATGCTTAAGCCTATACCAGTCCCACCATAATGTCTAGAGGTTGAGCTATCTGCTTGCATGAAGGGCATGAAAACCCGATCCTGGGCAGATAAAGGAATCCCAATTCCCGTATCCTCCACACATACCATCAAAGTAACATCCTCTGAGCCTCTGTTAGATGCCATCATGTTTATAATTGAAGTATTAGACCGGAATCCTTCATTATCAATTAAATGTTTAAATTTATCCCAACTATTCAGCTCATCAGCCGCTTCGAGACCACTTAAGGTATTAAACTGGCCGGTGCCAGACCTACGGGCACCTTCATCTGATCCTCCATTCAACAAAGTTTCATCTTTCGCATCCATTCGGATCGTTGAGTGTTCAGCTAGATGGACTTTAACAATATATGTCCCCGTTCAGTGAACTGTCATAGATTTAGTATAATGAATATCCAATAATCAAGAAGTTGATTTGTAAAGATTAATAATGATAGTAACGGTCGGAAATAAAAGCAAATCATCATTAAATCAATTCCTGCAAGATTGTATGATACACTCACAAAGTGAGGCTTAAACAATACACTTACTTTGACAGAGTTCCCCACAAGATTCGTGATGATCTGTCTGAACCTGCCTGGATCCCCTACAACAATTTCTGGAACTTTATCAGAAACAAACACCGCCAGCTTCATATTCCCATTTCAGTAGATGCCAATTTCCATCATTCACATATGTCGAACCACCCCCGACAGAAGGAAAAAAGCAAAAAAGATCAAGTCAGTTCACACTTGACAAAATATATGGCAGTTGTACTTCAAAAACTGCAAGAGCTTTCTGTCACATAGCAACAAACTTAGAAGAACCATGAATATTTTAAGGGACCTTTAATCCATTCATCTAATATTCATCTCAAACAAATGGTATTAGATGAATATGCATGTTGGCATTCATTAGGATTTTGTCAGAATACCTCGATGCCTTTGTTTCTAGACTTCTCAGAAAATAAAGAGAGGACGTCATCTAGTATTGATCGCAGATTAAATGGGACAGCTTCCAGTTCCAATTTGCGAGCTTCAATTTTTGCTCGGTCAAGAACCTCATTTATTAATGCTATCAGTGCCTTTCCACAAATTTGGGCAGTTTGAGCATAATCTCTCTGTGTGGAACTTAAATCCGTATCTAGAAGCAAAGCAAGCATTCCTACAACCACAAAGATATTAAACGGCATCAAGTACCTCAAGTAAACTAATATTTTGAGGAGAAAAAACTTTATAAACAATATTTGGAACATACCAAGAATGCCATTCATGGGTGTCCTAATTTCATGAGAAACGGTAGCCAGAAACTGGCATCACAAAAACAAGTGAAAATTAGGCCAAGTAAGGTTTTTGCTAGACCGAGATGAACAGTGGTCCAAAAAAATATTAGACATGCTACCTGGGACTTGGCAACATCAGCTGCTTCAGCTCGAACTTTCAGCTCCTGCATTTTATGGAAATCATCCTCAACTTTGACAATGTGAATGGCCGCACCGTATAAAATATAACCTACTAATAAACCGATCACAAAGAGAAAGAATGCAGTGGTGAGTGCTGTCCATGGTGTAGGTGCCTTCTGATGATATCTACATAGAGTTCAATTTAACCACTATCTCAATCAGAAACCACTCCAAATTCTACATGTTATCAAATAATGAACCATAACTAGATGCACTTGCCTGCATATCATCTTATGCTTCCGAAAAGAATCTCCAAAATCAAGCTTACTCTCATGCAAAAGAGACATATCGCCATCTTGGTTTTGGTAACCATACATGATTAACAGATCAGAAGCATTGGTGACATCATAAACGTTAACCAAAATCGCCTGATTACCAGCGAGCTGCCCAAGTAAATTCTCCACAAGGGACTCCACATCGAAAGGTCCACCAATGTATCTGCTTTCAATAAGAAGTTTATTAAACATAAGGGCATCTAGAACTTACATACTAACAAATTAACATGACTTTAAGAAATGAAAGCCAAGTCTTCTGCCAGTGGAAAAAGGTGAAGGATTCAAAATACAGGTCACCTAGTCAATGCTGCGATTGTAGCAGAGGACATGTTGGTATATGTGGAAATGAATCAATAGCAAAGTGCGACTTGGTATCAGATGTAGCAGTGTTCATGGCACAGTAGGTTGTTGATTGAATAGCAACAATAAATAAATAGCAAATTTTTTTGCCTCACCGATACAAATATATTATACAAAGCTATGAGTGGTCTCCACTAACTTATTCGACTGAGTTTGTCCAAAAGTGAGTATATATTTTGTAGGTAATCTGATTTGAGTAGGAAAATTCAGCAACAATTTTTCAAATCTTGGCAACAACATTACTCTCATAGTTTCATGGATAAAATACCTCCCAGTCCGACCTCCATAGAAAGTGTTTTAAAACTACCCATGTGTCATATTGGCTTGCTTTGGACTTCCATTTGCCATATATATGTTCAACTAAAACAAAAGACCAACCTCAAAATGTATGAACATACACCGGGCATCAAAATATGACAGCAAATACTGAGGCTTACCCTGCTGTTGCTTCAATACGTTCTTTGACAGTTGGAGTTGGTGGTAGCTTGGACTTATAAACAGGAAATGTCAACACAACACCAAGATGATGAGAACTCAGCAGCCTAAAAGGTCTTGTTAGTACTGCTTTCCCAGTAGCCCTAGCCCTCAAAATGTTCTCTCTATCCTCCTATATCAAATCAAGTAATGTGAGATATTGCATGTCCAATCAAAGACCAGTTTATACAGCATATTGGAAACTAATTTAATCTACACATAGAGAAGCAATTAAATTAAAGATCATAATTCGACAACATACCTCCCCCGACATCATGTCAAGTGATTTTATGTGGGTTATTGATTCTTGATAAAACATCACCGGAGCATACTCATCTCTGATTGGTGAAGGTTCCCTCTCCATAGTCTTTATGGTCCATCCGTGCTGTCTCTCAAATTGCTCCCTCTGTGCATCAACCACTCTCGGTGCATAAGCAACCCCAGTCAACAACGGCCGCTCAAAAGCTGTTCTGGCCGTGTACTCCGCAAATGTATCCTGCATTGGTAAGAACATACCCATCACCCAAAATTCACTTGTAACAAAAATTAATTAATTAATTAAATTAGCCTTGTACCATCATTATTCATTAACCTGATAGCAGCAAATTTCAAACTGATATTTATTATTTCCCTTATAAAAAGGTAAGCACCAATGGAAAATTTTCCAAATTAAAACTCCTTTATCCAGAATTTGCCTAATAGCCAGGAAAAATAAAAATTAAAATAAAAACAACTCCAGCCTTATGAAAAGCAAATACTCAAAATTGCGAAGAGGCACAAACCTGATCAATTGCAGATGGATTCTTCAAATAATGAAAGGTGGAAACAAGAATGGTAAGAGCATGAACATGATTAACACTAACATTAAACTGATCTTGCAACATTCTTGCCCTCTGATCACACATGCTACCTAATACTTCCTTCCTCCTGATTTTGTTTTCTTCATCCATGCTTCTATAAACGGACATGCTGATAAATGCCATAACCATAATCCATAACACCAAGGCTTTAGGGAGCCAAGCTCTGTTGGACTGAATAAATGTGTAGCTTCTTTTGGACCCCATTTGTTCATTCACTTTCAAAGCCACTGAGTGGCAGTGATTCTTTTGCATCTTAACACCCATAAAATCAACCCAAAAAAAAAAAAAAAACTAAAAGATCTCTGCTTCTTCTTCTTCTTCTTCTTCTTCTTCTTGCTCTTTGTCAGATATCCACTTCATATCTAAGTGAGAAAACCTCAAGGGAAGATTAAATCAAGCATCAAGATCAAAGCTTTTCTTTAAAAGTACTCTTAATTTATCAGAAGAAAGAAAAGGGTACTGATATAAACGCCAACTAAATTATGATTAGCGTTGTTTTGCGTGATTCAAGACTCCAAAAAGAGACAACTTTCACATCAAAAAAAAAAACACAAACGAAAAAGAAACGATTTTACTATTCAAGATTGAAACTATGGCTCTCAAAAGACGGAACCCAACCCCGGAGGAACCAGCTCAAATTCCCAGTAAAATTAACAGAACACACTAATTACAAGCTTGAAGTTTTTATTTATTTTTCCCCAGTTAAGAGGAAACAAACAAGTAATAGCACGTTCACTGTTTTTTTTTTTTTTTAAAAATGCAATATGATAATAAAAATGAACCTGCAACACTTAACAAAATTGACCCAAAAGAGAATACACAAGAACAGAGACAGCGAAGCACAACAAAGCAAAGCAGAGAACAAAATCTTCAATGTGAAAAGATTTGATTGAAGAAGTAGCGAGGTGGAGTGAAGGAGGTAACATTGAATAATGGTGGTGATTGGTGAAAGCTTAAAAAACAATTTGGTCTTTGTTGAATGTTGGAGTTTATTTTTTATTCATTTCATGTTTTTGTTGTTGTAAGAAAACTGAAAACAATAAAAAAGATTTGCTAAAGATTTTTAATTTAATGTTTTGTTTACTTTAAAAAGTAAAACTGAATCGAATTTTAAAGATTTTTTTGTAGATACGCAATTGTCTCTTGTCTCCCTCTTGACACAACCCCCCCACGTTTCTCTCTCTCTCTCTCTCTCTCTCTCTTTCTTTTATTTTTCACATTAACAATATGAATGCGTGGCGACCCCATCGGACGACGAATCGAATTATCATAAAAATCACAAATTTCCAATTTATATTTTGGATGGTGTTTGGATCTCTCTATAATTTTATAAGGTTATTACTTAGTGTTAAAATTTTATAAATATTCAATTTAAAATCATATTATATTTAATTACGATGTTATAAAATTTATATTCAAAAGTCCATTAATTTTAATGGAGGAATTTTTTTAAAAAAGCTAAAATCATTATGGTTCTTTCCATTTAATTCAAATACAAATGATTTTTTTCTATTTAGTTCACGTATATATAAAAATACATAAATATACATACTAAAATAATATTATTACAAGTTTGACACTAAAAAACAAAAAAGTGACACATTAGATGAGAAAATTTGGGTTTTTTTTTTCAATTTTAAATTTAAAGGCTAAATATCTCCTAAAATATAAGGTGTTTTCAATGTTTAAAAATACGTGGCGGCGCTTCGAGGCGGCCGGCCATTGAGGCGCGAGGCGGACCGCCTCGAGGCGGCGAGGCGGGCGCCTCGATCCAAAACATCAGAATAATAATCAAAATAGTAATATCATAATAATAAAAACATGTTAAATCCAAAATACATTTATTTCTTCATAATTCATAATATGTTCAAAGAACTATTGATAATTAATCCCTAAATAAGCTATCATTTGTATCTAGCGGCATGAAGCTTGGGTCAAAATCTCTCTCATCATCAGATGTGTCATCTTCCAAAGAACCTTCTTCACTTGTATTGTCTTCATCCACTAATTGTGGAGCTTTTCCTTTCCCTAACAAATAACATAAAGTCTATTATTTTTTTAATTTATATTATATAAATTGCATTATTTGTAAATATTAACTTACTTTGGTCTCTGTTCCTTTTTTGTGCAGATGCTTTACTTCCACTCGGTTGTTCAATGGAAGTATTCTCTACAAAGCTTTCTCCGGCCACCCATTCATCATCAGAAGGCAACTCATCCTCAATCAAAGGATCATCATCCGCTTGAAATGAATGTTTTTTCATGAATTTTTGCTTCAATCGCACATTGTACATTATGTAAACTAACGAGTTCAATTTCTCGGTGGATAATCTATTTCTCTTCTTTGTATGAATCTACAAAATATTTATTCAAATTATCATAAGTTCACCGAAAAAAGTTATATTCACAAATTATTAATTATTATTATATCATACCATATTAAATGTACTCCAGTTGCGTTCACATCCCGAGGATGGGCATGTTAGACTTAAAATCTTTATTGCTAAAGACTGCAGTTGAGGAGTTTCATCGCCAAATGCATTCCACCAGTCAGCTATAATAAAAATAGAAAATTGAATATATACTTTCAAATTCATATAATATCTTATAGTGAATAATAACACAAAAGTGATAATTCACATACCAGGACTACGATTGAAGACGGTGTATTTAGCAATACTGAGGCCAAATAATCTTCGCTTATTTAGAAACGTATCCGCTTGTATATCTGCAGCATATTGATCTTCAGGATTGGGCAATAGTTTGGCCATGCAATGTATAAACCCATGCCTAATCTTTGGATGCCTGGAAGGAGGATTGTCTGCATATTGGATATGAGGATTCAAAAAATAAGCAGCCGCATGCAATTGGCGATGCAACTGAGACTCCCACCTATCATCAATTATTTTCCATATCTCTTTGTATGCACCAGCCTCATTTCCCAAATATTTTGCTATCTTCTTTTTTGCTCTATCCATGGCACCATATAAAAATCCCATATAAGGAAATTTTTCTCCATCTGTCATCCTCAACACATTAACTAGAGGTTTGGTTGTTTTTAAAGCATAAGCAACACAAATCCAAAACCTATCACTCAAAATTATTTTTGAGGCATCTTTCCCTTCTGACTTTTTGGAGAAAGTAATGCCATCCCAATCTTTTGAAGTAAACATTTGTCGCAAGGGTTGCTTCAAACCATACATACTTTCTAATGTTAAGTATGCAGTTGCAAACCTTGTCGGAGCGGGGCGAACTAAATCTTTCTTTGTGAAACTTCTCATTAAAGTCAACACTGCTCCATGATTATAAATGAAATTACTAACCTGTTAAATGACATCAACAATTACGAATTTATGATTTGAACTAAGAAGAAATTTAATAAAATATGTAAGTTTACCTTTTTTGCTTTTAACAAAGCATTTTTATGTTGTGGTAGCTTTCCAATATCTTCAAGCATTAAATCAATACAATGCGCCGTACACGGCGTCCACCACAATCGTTTCCTCTTTTCCATTAAAAGTTCACCCGCTTTCTTATAATTGGATGCATTATCTGTAATCACTTGAATCACAATGTCTTCGCCTACTTCTTCGACAACATCATCAAGCATGTTGAACAATAAATTCGCATCCTTCACTACATCACTAACATCCACATATTTAAGAAAAATAGTCCCAAACATAAGTTTATCAATTGTCTTCCTCTCATATCCTTCCACTCATCAGACATAATGCTCACCCCTGTTTGGCTCCATGTTTTCTTTACTTCATCAACAACTTCTCTTGTATTTTCTAATTCATTTTTCAGTATAGTTGTTGATAACTCATATGATGTCGGTGGTTTTAGTCCACGGCCAAAATTTCCAATTGATCGCACCATATTGGCAAATGATGGACTGCTAGCAACATTAAAAGCAATGACATTCTCATATAAAAAAACCTACCAATATCTTGTATTGTCTGATCACGAAGATCTTGAACACTTCCTTGTGAAGGGCGTATCGGATTGTCCTCCAATTCTCCCTCTTCAATATTCACCACAAATCTATCCATTGGCCCTCTAATGATTCTCTTTGATATACTCATTTGTGAACTACCAAAAGATGAACGGTGTAAAGAGGCACCTTCATCAATTCTTTCTTCTCGATAAATTTGTGCAGCCTTTTTTGTAACTTGTTTTTTCTTCATAAACTCATTTATCTCCGATTGTACTTCTAGAGGAACCATTGTACATGGCGCGACATTACCCTTGATACCCGCAAGATGTTCTTTCATTCTATACACACCCCCTTTGATTGTCCTAGTGCAAAAATTACATTCAATATATTTATATCCTCCCTTTCCATCTTCCGCAGTAACTTCATGCCCATACTTCCAAGCCGGATCTGTTCGATTCGACATCTTACTGAAAAAGTTTACATCCAATTCAATTCAAGACAGCATTAAATAAGTTTTAAGTAGTATCATCAGTAAAGAAAGCAATGAAAGAAGGGCAATTAAGATCCAAAGACCATTTGTGGGATTAATTTGTCAGATTAAATTTGTAAATGTAAATGAAAGCAGTGGCCATGCAATGTAAATGAAAGCAGTGGCCATGCAATGTAAATGAAAGCAGTGGCCATGCAATGTAAATGAAAGCAGTGGCCATGCAATGTAAATGAAAGCAGTGGCCATGCAATGTAAATGAAAGCAGTGGCCATGCAATGTAAATGAAAGCAGTGGCCATGCAATGTAAATGAAAGCAGTGGCCATGCAATGTAAATGAAAGCAGTGGCCATGCAATGTAAATGAAAGCAGTGGCCATGCAATGTAAATGAAAGCAGTGGCACAACAAGTTATAATTGAAGCATAAAACTCAAAGAGATAGTGGACTCGGCGCCGAGAGAATTTAAAGCAAAAAACTCAGAAGATTGCAGCCGAGATATTGTTACCTAAAAGCAGAAGCTTCGCCGAGAGTGAGAGGGATTGCAGACGCCGAGAGTGAGATAGATTGCAGACGCCGTCGCCGACAGTGAGAGAGATTGCAGATGCCGAGAGAGAGAGTGATGTAAGAAGGCGAAGAGAAGAGGTTGCAGAAGCTGATTGCCGAAGAGAATAGATGAACCCTAATGGCCTAATCTGCTCGTTTTTCTTTTTTTTTCTAATATAATGAAACCAAACGACGACGTTTTGGAATACCCAAAACGTCGTCGTTTCACCAAAAAAAATTAAAAAAAAAAAAAAAAAACCAATGCGACTGAGGCGGCCGCCTCACGCCGATTTGGCGGGAGGCGGCCTGAGGCGGCCGCCTCAGTCGCAGTGAGGCGGCCGCCCCCAAAAAATCGAAAGAGGCGGCCGCCTCGAAGCGCCTTCGCCGCGAGGCCGCCGCCTCGACCGAGTTTTTAAACACTGGGTGTTTTAAGGGAAAAAAATTACATATTATTAATGTACAAATCATAAGCTTTAAAATAAATATCATGTTAAAATAAATCAGTGCCAAAATTGCTATAGCGCAAAAGTCATAATCACAGTCTTACAGTCACACAGTCACAGTCACGGTCATAGTAATATTCTCAATCACATTCACACATACAACTCTATTATAATGTCAGTCACATACACAATTCTTATTTATAATGACAGTTATACAAATATTCAATCACATTTCTAAGTCACATATATAATACTCAATCACAGTTTTCAGTTACAATGACATATACAAATAATCAATCACATTTTCTTAGTCACAATTCCAGTCACACACATAATACTCAGTCATATTTCTTAGTTGTAATGACTGTTACAAATACTCAATCATATTTTCTTAGTCACAATATCAGTCACATACACAATACGCAGACACATTTCTCAGTTGTAATGACAGTTATAAATACTCATTCACCGTTATAATATCAATTTACATATTCAAAAATATATTTAAACATGTCCAATCCTTAAAAAACACGTGAACATTGAAATTCAATGTCTACTGTGAAGTATGAACAGTTAATTTCATTATTTACAGTGAAATGTTAACTGCTCGTTGTGAATAGTGGTTTATTAAAATAATGTGGTTAGAAAAATATATACTATTACAATAGAGGAGGGTAAAATATGGATATAAATATGGTGAAAGTCGATTTAAAATTATACTTTTGACTAAATAGAAAATTTCATATAAAATTAGGACTACTTGTAAAAGCCATTAAGAGTTTGTTCTTTTTATGAATTATTCATGGTAGAAAACGACTTATTAATAATTCTCTAAATTTTAAAAGATTTTGTTAAATACTGATTTTTATAGGATTATAAAGAGTAAAAAAAATATCATATTGAAAAAATATCATATTGAAATTTTGATTATAACATGCACTACCAAAACTATACGTCTGGATTTTATTTTTAAAACAAATAATCAATGGATTACAAGAAAAATTAACTAATTACTAAGTGTGTTTTATAAATATAAAGTTCACTGGGAAAGTTATTCTTTACCTAAGATATTTGACAAACATCTCTATTCTCTTACGAACTAAAGTATGTTTTTTTTTCTCGATATTTCTTTATTTTGTTTTTGTTTTTGTTCAATATCTTAATCTTTATTACATTAGCTAATAAAACTCAATGATTACCGCCATTGTTGATTAAACAAAATTATTGCATTCAAAATTAAGACATGCAAGCTACTTGCTTTTAAGATTCCCCTTGTATGTGAAATTCTTTGTGAAATTTGATTTCATTATTAAAATTAAGTATTGTGGTTTTCAATTTTATTATTATAATAATCATAATTTAGAGTTGAAATAATTCTTATTCCTTTTTTAAAATCAAATTTTATTTTTTATTATTAAATAATCCATGAATTTGTTAAAATCCAACTAAATGCTTATAAAATAATTCCTTAAAATTTTTTGAGTGTCTGGATGGAATTCAATAATTCATAAATTTAGCAAAATCCATGGATTAAAAAAAAAAAAAAAAGTCTAACACAATTGAATACACCCCATAGAATTCTGTACCATTTGATATTGGTTTTGAGATTATTTTTCATCAATCCTATTTTTTTTTTTTTAAAAAAAATTGCGAGTCTCGATCGAAATTTAAGATCTTAAACCATTCGATTTAGAATTTGGAACTATTTTCTCTAATTAGTACACGATTTGGGATAATTTTTTATCGCAAATTTATAACTATGACATAATTAACCTATTTTTGTTAACAATAATATGATTAATTTAAATTTATAATTTATTGATAATTTTGTCAAAACAAATTGGACGGAACTGCAAATTTGACACACCACTAATTCTCTCACACATTATTTTGCTCATCTTCGGATGATTGTAGTTTGTGTTAAAGAGTAAAAATAATAATTCACGGTTAGCCGAATTATGCTCAAGAGGCTAACTATTAATATTAAAACCTAAATTAATCAAGGGGGTTTTAATTGAAAACCCAAAAACACAAGTTCATTTGGGGGAAGTTAATTGAATTTTTTTTACATTGAGTTTAATTACAGTTATATTGACCTCGGTTACATTCATATTTTACATAAATCGCGTTTTAATTAAGTTAAATTGAGATCAGTCATATCGAACTTAAGTCATATTAAATTCATTTACAGTCATATTTTACATAAGTCACATTAAATTTAGTCATAGTCACATTAACAAAGTCATAGACATAATGAGGTTACTCAAACAATAATATTTACTTCTAATCAGGGGGAAAAATTACTTTTACCCAAGGTGAAATATACTCTCACATTATTTTATCATTTGGACTGGAACTTTGAACTTAAAAAAATTATAAAGGAAATATTAGAAGCCATGTGATCATTAATTTGATATAGTAATTTGAACCTGGTCGATATTTAAACAGATCTAGGTGGTAAATATCAGAATAAGAAATGATTGAATTTATAATTTTGAAACATTGAAATTAATATTTTTCATCAACCAAATATTTTTGAGAAGATTTACCTTTAAAGAGCATGAATTTGGGTTAAAAAAAATGAATTATTGCATACATAAATAATATGATATCATTATTTCAGAGTGAAATTTTATAATTTATAAACGTTATTTATTTATTAATTAATTATTTTTTGAGTTTCCACACTGTGTTTATTTATGAGAGGCTAAAAAGCAAATGTGAACTTGAAGTTTTGTGATATATATGGTGTAGTTGGAATTAAAGTCTGAAAGTTCATTAATTCAACTTATCAATTGATTGTGTTTTTGAAGATTAATTATGGGTTTTTTTCTATCACTTCACTTGGAAGTTGGAAGAAATTAATAGAGGCATAGGAAGGAGTCTAAAAATCATTATCACAAATCTTTGCGACAATGACATTTCGAGGAGGCAGGGATCTCATTCCCTTTTAAATTTACATAAATATCCTACACTCTCAACTGAATTACCAAACTGCCCATTACAAATGATTCAACTGAATTCTCTTTAATTAGCTGTTTTATTATTTTTGTTTAAATTAAACTTTGTATATTCTAAGTTAGATATTGAATCTTGAAGATAGTTTGGTTAGGAATAATCATAGAGGAAAAATTATTATTATAATTATTCGGGGTTTTTAAAAAAATAATTATTTAGTTTTTCTCTTTTTAAAAAAAAATATATAATTATTTTTAATTATCGGTTTGATTTGGTTCAATTTGTTTTTTTTTAAAGTTTTTTTAACAATAATAATAATAATAATAAATTAAAAATTAGTAACATGAATTGAAATATTTATTCAAAAAAAATTACACTATACCTCTTCTAATCATCACCAACTATACAAATAAAATTTTTTCCCACTATGAGATACAATCATCATCTAAATTATTTGAAGTGTAAGAAAATAAAAAAAAAAAATAATATCCAAAACATTTCATGAAATTAATCATAATTAAACACCAAATAAATTCCATAATGTAACAAATATAAAAAATAACAAATTAGACTTAACAATTCAATAAATCGAAATTTTCAGTTAATCATGTTTGGTTATTTAGTTACAAAATTATTTTAATTCAGTTTGTTTCAGTTTTTTAATTAAAAATTGAACAGTTATTTTTTAAATTAAAAAAATTATCATTTCGGTTCATTTTTTTATTCGATTTGGTTTTTCAGTTTCAGTTAATTTTTTATCCACCACTAACCCACCAATTGAATTTTTTTTTTTATGAGTTGACTCTTGAGCTTGTGATGGATTATATATAATATAATATAATATGTGATAGAAATTGTCTTGAGACAACTGATTCATGTAGTTGATTGAGTTTCAAATATAAAGAAATTTTAATTTTTAATTCCCTAATGCAAATTTCTTTGGCATTTGACTTGGAGGAACTCAAAGAAATTAAAAATCACCATGTAAGTTAGAGATAAATAAAAACATGTATATGGTGTTCTAGGGCTTTTTCTTTTTTCTTTTTGTCATTTTTCGTTTTTCATGGGAAATTTTCAAATGTTAGAGCAAATGACCTAAGAAAATAAGTTTCAAATTTTGTGTTAAACCCAGCATACGCAACCCTACTTTTCAAATTTGATATGAATTTTTATCATTTATATCCATGAGTCTTTTACATTTAACTAAATATGAACATTGTTTATTTATTTGTATTTCGCTGGTCCTCAATTCTCCGTTTTTCTTGGTAAAATTAAAGAACAAGACTCAAATATTCAAGGGCTTGCAAATACCCACAGCCAAGAATTGACTAATTTTTCAAATATTTGCGCTGCGGCACCAAACATTCTAAATCAACACTAATTTGAAACTATATATCATTAAGTAACCACATTCATAGATTAGATTTTTACGTCATATGAATGAGCAGAGATTGCAATCGATCAAGACATAAAACCACATGAATTTTAGACATCCAAAATGAAAAATCGTCATGAATATTATGTCGAATAGAGAAAATCTTGAATCCTAATTGGAATTTAAAATTTAAAAATGAGGCACTTTTTAATAAAATGTGTCAAACTATATATCTATTTTACAAAACACAAACGCTCAATGACTTAAATAATAAAATCCCATATTGATAAAGGTAGTTGGTATGACTGAATGGCAATATCTTTGAATAAGACTTTTAAATAGTAAACTGACGTTCGAATTTCTTCAGGACGAAATCTTTTGACGGAATAAATGGGAGATTTCATGGGGACCATTTTATTTTTTATTTTTGGCTACACAAGCAAATGAAATGAAGGAAAGAAAAGAAAAGAAATGGGTTTTGGGTTTTTTGTCTGATAGCAACTGCTGGGCCTGGGGGTTAAAAATAAAAAAACTGAAAAAGGTTATAAAGAAGCAAATGCAAAATTTCTGGCGACTGAAGGTGTGTTAGTTTATGTCGGCTGCCCCAAGGGGTGTGGATTGGTAGTGAAGGTCCAGAATCTCACCTTGAGGTTCTGGGTTCGAATCCAGGGGGTGCAACTTCTTGTAAGAGCATGGAACAGTCGGGGGTTTTACCTGCGCCGCGGTCCAGAATGGGTGGTTTGGTGGCGGGTTTCCAACGATTTCAAAAAAAAAAAAAAAAAAAAAGTTTATGTCGGCCATGTGCAATGGTAGTGGTCAGCCAAGTCCCCACACTGATCTCTCTATCAATTAAAAACAGTTTTGTCTATTTTACTTTGTTCAATAAAATGATCATCATGTCTCACTCTTCTTTCACTGTGTATGTCACCTCTCCACCACCATTCTGTCCTCTCTTTGTTGGGATCTTAGCAAAATCGGAACTTATCATATAAATCGGTTATTAGTTATTAGGGCTTCGAATTTATCTTATTAAATATTGTATTCTATCACTTATTGGTTTCGATTCGGTTTTAAATCAGTTCGAATTATCTTATTTTGATAATTAAAAAAATAATATTTTACACTATTATTTTTTCCTTACATCGGTAATTAACCCATCGATCTCCTCTTGTTGTATTTTTCACTTAGTTATTTTTAATGTTTAGAATCCAAGTACTGGGCATCTTGAGTCTGCTCTGGGTCATTTGGTCTGGAGGAACACTTGCTCATATGCATATTAGTCACTTTAATATTTGTGGTCCAAATGGGTGTGGTTTGGTGGTATAGAGTTTAAGATTTGACATTTAGGTATTAGGTTCGAATACATGTAATGTATTTCTTGTAAGAATCTGTGACAGTCGGAAATTTTATCTGCTTTACTTAAGCCCGGAAAAAATGATTTAGCGATATAATTTCCAACAATTTCAAAAAAAAAAAACTTTAATATTTGTGAATCCCTTAACTTTGATGTTGTTCTTCATATATATATATATATATATATATATATATATATATTGCTACTTGTTGGAATCTTTAAACTTGCACAACTACTTTAAAAGAATTTCTTTCTCAATGCCAATATGCTACTAAAATATTTATTTGATTTGGCACTCTACTTGTTTGAAGTTTATTAGCATGTTTGTATTATATATCTGCTTTATCCGACTATATTTTCTTCATTAGATTTCTGAAAAATTAGTTGAGGTTGCATAACGGCTGATTTTCGTCTCAGTGGCAGTATTGGGATAGTACTCTCTTCTTCAACTGTGAATTTTTTTGGTTATGATGAGATCAAAAACAATTTAGTAAAATGTGAGAAAAACATAAAGTTTGACAAGAGAGTTTTAACGTGATTCGGCGGAGCAAGTCCAGCCTGTTTGGATTTATGTCCTAAAGCTTCATGTATTGTAAATGGAATTGATTATTGTAATAATAATAAATACATTATTCATTTTATCAAAGTTGTTTGATTTATATCGCATATTGTCCAATTGTCTTGTTTACCTTGATTACTCTTGTACCTTTAGACTTAGTGTATGTTTGATGCACAAGAGGATTTAAGTCTAAAGTTAGTAATCTAAATAGTCCATAGAGAGCAAACAAATATGGTACTTTGTTTGTGGTTTATCTATAGCTGCGGTCCATTATATACTTGTATGACGATCTTGATCCGGGATCGTTCATGTAGTGACATGGGAATGTAGAAACCTTGTATGATGAGATCATATAGGACTGGACTTAGATAAATACGAATTTTTTTAATATTCGTTAACCGAAGAAATTCATTTTATCTAATAGATGGTCATATATGGATTCGATCTTAATCCTGAGTGTATTACAAACTTCTGCATGACAGGTTGTGTCCTTTGATTTACTATGGTGAGGTTGGTGTTGCATTCCCAGCCAATAACTACGTATTTTGGGGATATGATTTGGTATGTAGCTGGGAACGTTTTACATAGATATGAAATTAACTCCTTCTTACGAGAAGCAGATGAATATCTCTTTTAAGAGTTGATTCGGGACTTGAACAATTTGAGCGCTCAACTTTTCTATTACGAATAGAAAGTATTATATATTCATAATTGTTATGAATTAATTGTTCATTATAGAATCAATGGTGCTTAAGAGACAAAATATTTAGAGGGGTTTAACGGACTTATGACCCGGCTCTATTTATAAGATATTCATGAAGGGCTATATCCATATGTAATGACTATATCGATGGACACCGAAGATGTTCGGTTATTTAATCTATCTACTGTAACGGGAGTTCAACTTTGAGTTTTTAGTGGAATAACACAGAGTTAATAATTCGTAATATTGATTAAAGAGTTTAATTAATATTTCGAAATTATTGTTTGGTCCCCGTGCTAGCTGGATTAACTGTAGCAAACATAATATAATTAGATTGTCTAATTATATGCTCACATTATATTTATTTATATATTATTAATAAGATTAATAATATTTATTGTCACAAATGAAAACTATGTTAAATTAGTTTAACTTAATGTTTTCTAAAATTCTTTGTTTATGAGATAATTAAGTTAGTAATAATTATGAGATAATTACTACATATAATTGAAAGTAAATAAATCATTATTAATATATTTATTTTTATTTATCATTGGAGACAAAGCCATATGGCTTACCATATCATCCAAACAATTATGTCTATTAGGTGGTTTGGATACACCTAATAGTTTTGTCATTAGCTTATGCATTTTATGCTTTGGTATGACCTCCACATTTATGTGTTTGCCATTGAAAGAAAGCATTGAATTCTTAATGACAAAGCCATTGTCTTTAGCTTAACATTTCTTATGCTTTGGTATGACATTCACATTTTTGTGTTGGCCATTGCAAGAAAGCATTAGATGCTTAATGATAAGGTTAGTTGGCTTGTGTAAGAGAATATAATCTCTACCATTTCTCTCACTTCCTAAGGTTAATACTTTACATTCATTCACACAATTATTGTGAGAAAATATTTGAGAGAAAATAGAGAAGTTCTAGCATTCACAAGTATTGTGAAATTCCTAAAGCCAAACACCATTGTGACATCTTAAATCTCTAAATAGTTTAAAGGTTTAATCTTTGTGAGTGAAGCCCACACTTCGGTTTGTTGGTTTCGAGTCATAGTTCGGAAGATCGAGTGGTTGATACAAGTGTTGGACACCAAAGGATTGATCTTGGCTACTACAACAAAGGGAGAAGGCAAAGAAAAATTTTGAAGACCCATACCGGACCTGGTGCACCACAAGCAACTTCCGTCAGGCTAAGGAAAGTCATTTCGTACACAGCCTACGTCCACAGGCACAAAACGGTGGATGTTATTTTTATTGCCAAAACTGACTCGACCGACCTTTTTTGAGCAAGATCTGAATGTGGCCGAACAGTTGAAAGGGTTTTACAAGTGGTGTTATTTCCTTTTTGGTTACCAATTTTCTATCTGAAAAACCCAACCCTTACAAATGAGATTAACCTTCCCTTATATACTAATGAATTACAACACTGTTCCTTCAATTTTGTGACGTTCCCGCGTGGTCTCTGACTGATTGACAAGCCCTCTGCCCCAAGACTGTCTTCGCCGAAAGTAAACCTACCGTCTGATGGCCTATCACATCACTCTGTTTTCTCCACTATCACACGCTACATACTGGATCTAGCATGTAAAGTGCTTTTGAAAAGATAACATATTTTGGAGGAAAAAATTCAACAACTCTGATCTTGTGTCGGCCTTCAAGAGATCGGCCAAGTTTATTTGCTGAGCTTATCAAACCATTTCTGCCCTGACCCGAAATGTTCGAGCTTATCCGCTGATTTCAGGGGATGATGCTAAATCAAATCGAGCTTCTGGCCAAAAGTGGTCAGCCTCAGCTTTGATGTGGTCAGTTTCTCAGACCGTATCATACTCATCCTTTGGTCGGTCATTCTCATGAAACCGGACCCGAGCTCCATGCCGATTTAAAAGAGCGACATACACCCTCTGACCCTTGGTCCTTCGGATGAGGTGAATTCCCCTTTCTGCCCTTACCGAACTGTACAAAAGACTTAGTAGCAGAAATCCCCATCAACATCTGTCTCCTAGTTCTCGATTCCAATGAGCATACAAGTTGGTGCCGGGAACTACAAAAAACCTGAAGTGAGCCGATCAGCTAACTGGTGGTCAGTCTCAGAGACAAAATAAAGAACTTCCTCGGACTTTGACCTAACCCTCCTCGGTCACTTTCATGTGCTCGGTCGGAGACTGCTGATGATTTTCCAAAAGACTTCTCAATTGAGTCAAATTTCTCTTTTACCCTTGTGATAGCCTCCCATCGAGAACCGCGGGCCATCATATCACCATAAATTCCCATCAAATCAACTTTAAGGTTTTACCCGAGCGCGCCACTTATCAGAAGCTCATGGTCTTCCTGCCAAAAACTTAAATAAACTGGCCGTTCTTAAGGTAGCCAAATGGTATTTCAATCCCAGCCGTCTATCTCAACCTGATCAGATGGAGCCCAAAGACGACACGCGACACATATCTGAAGATTCTCCCAATCCAACGACCAAAACTGCACCGTGCTGACTATAAGAATGCAAACCAGCACTCTTTGCTCTCTTTTACGAAGATCACAATTCTCAAATTACAAAAGGCTCCTTCATTTGTGAGATTAGCAACATTTCAATCGACCAGACCAACCGTCGACTCTTCTCTCAAAGCAAGTAAGTTTCTACTCATCCCATCTTTCTTTACTTACGGTATTCCACCATTGTTGCTTTGGTATTTTCTGATTTTCTTCTTGCTGTTGCCTGTTTTTCTTATTCTTTTAGAATGCCCACCTCATCATTCTGTGCTGTGACTCTTGTTTTGGATTTAGTGTGAGATGTGTTGTACTTGTGTTCTTTGGTTATAGGATGGGTAGTGGGGTAAGGCGCATATGTTTCGGGTTTCTGGTTTTTCGTGTTTGGTTGTGTGTGTTTAGGGAAAGACTTGTTGTTAGTGGCTATTGCTAGGGCATTTAGAGACTACATACCTAGGTTTCCAGTAGTTAGAAAAGTTCTCAAACTCGTGATACCTTAAATTGACTACTGACCTTCTCATACTTCATGGCGACTACTAGGCATGTCTGACGCTGAATCTTCTTTGGATAAACTCGTAGAACCTCAACCTCTCTGCACTGAAGAACCTTCCTCGAGCTCGGAGACAACCAACGTAGATAATTTGGATACTACCCCTACCTATTCTGAAATAAAAAATTATACTTACCACCATAGAGTCCCCCGGAAAGACCCTGAGCCCAGAGAATTGGGTAGTTCAGCCTTGGATATGAATCAGACTTCCACTATCACTGGAGAAGCCTTGTGTGTGCTTCGTCAGTAGTACGAAATCTCGATCGACATAGCTCTCGAGGTGTCTGGCTCATGTGATCGTGCGAGCCAGCCTGACGAAGGCTCGGTCCCCCTTCTTCAATCCTTCTTCAAGTGCGGTCTTCGGCTGCCCATCCAACCATACTTCGCGGGGATGCTGGCTAGAATGGAGATCGCCCCTTATCAACTAAACTTGAACAGTTGGAGAATCCTGGCCGGCTTGTATGTGATCTGGCACCGGGCAGGCCTCAGGGAATCGACTTTCGAGGAGCTAAAAAGGCTTTACAAACTGAAGGCCGACCCAAAAACTCACCACGGTTGGTATTACCTCTCTTCGTATGCCGATGTCCCTGTCCTCATCAAATACCTTCCCCAAACTAATAAAAATTTTAAAGATCCCTGGTTCTGGGCTACAGGTGACTGGGGACAGACCTTGTCTGCGTGCCCGGAGATGACTGGAGTCTCTGATATCTTCAGAGCGGGAGGTTAGGAATTGGTTTCCCAGTTTCTTTTTCTTTCTCAACTTTCACGCCAGAATGCTAACTCTTTGACCCTTCTTAGCTTGCTGGAGGGATCCTCCCAAGGTTATCAATGTGGTCCATTCTAGGATCAAAGTGGCCCTGAGCTATGTCTATCACTAGAAGATGGTAGTCAATGAGTCTGCCTTCTTGGAGTCAGGGCTCGTCCGGAGTGCACTCCACAGGTCCCGAGAAGATTGGGTAGGATCTTACTGATTTTCTGACTGTGCCCTTTGCTTGCTTGACTTATAAATGACTTGAAATCTTCTGAATTCTGGACTGATCTTTTCTTTACTTTTTTACTTAGAAGGAATGCCGAGACAACCCAAGGCACTTGGCATAATCAAAGACATGACGAAGAGGCCCGAGCCAAGTGGAGCGGGAACTTCCTAAAAAAAGGCAGTCGTGGCGGAGACTAAGGACAAAACTAAAGCAGTGACCCGCCCCTCTGATCAATCAATAATCCCATTTCCAAGGGCGGTCCTAGCGTTTGAAACCTGCCCTGCTAGCCTTTCTAGGTCCGCCAGCAAATGAAAGTGTTTGATTGGATCAGATGGTGCAGACCAGGAAGACGAGGAAGAGGAGGAACAACCCCTGATCAGAAGGCAAACTATCCGGAGAGAGAACAGAACCGCAAAGGCCACTTCTAGGAAAGGAAAAAGCTTCGTGGTGCTCGAGGCGGATGACTTTAGTGAAAAATCAAAGAGGCCACCTCCCACCTTCTGCCAGCATTCAATGAACTGGCCGACGCAATTCCTCCTGATGAGATCTCGAAATATGAAGACATCTCTCCTGAGGCTATAGTGACGGAGTTTTGTTCCCCTATGACCAGGGTAATAAAATTCTTGTTTCCGCCATGTATCTTTACTTGGCCGTTGTGCTGACTTTTTTCTTTTCTTCTTGCAGGGAACTTATCTTATAGCCAAGAACAAAGACCTTCGCATGAGTCTTCTATCTGAGGGAGGCCAGGCTCAAAGGCTTCAGAGTCAACTTTCAGAAGGGGAGGCCGAGCTGGCAAAAAAGAATGAGAAAATAAAGGCTCAGGGGAGGGTCTTGGATGAGGTCCTCAAACTGAATGAATCTCTTTGGACTGCGGCTAACCAGGCCAGGAAGAATGCTGAAATTGCCAAAAAGGACATGGAGGCTGCCAAAGCGGAAAATAATTACTTGAGGTGGGAGACGTCGAATGTCGAGTCCAAAATCAAGAAGTTAACTGAGGAGAGAGACATGGCTCATGAGGAGCTAAAAATGAGAGAAATCAATATGGAGAAGAGGGAGGCCGAACTGCATAAGAGGGAGGCCGAACTGCAACAGATGAATGCTGCACTGGAGGGAGAGGAAGAGTTAGAGATTTCTCAGCTCAATGGGATCAAAAATTATGTTGAGATCATTCCAATTCTGATGTCCGGGGTTAACATGGAGCTGATCCACGTGGCCATCCGCTATTGTAAAGGAGAACTTTCTACGGAAAAGGCCCAAAAATTACTTGCTCTCCCTCCGGAGGAAGTCCAAGATTCAGAACCCATTTCAACTGTGCCCATGTCTCTGACCCCCGAGGAGATCCAACCTGAGGCTTCTGCCCCTAATCCCGAAGCCGAGATAGCCAACGCCCCTCATGCCTCCCAGGTCGAAACCATTGCCCTCTTTACCGAGGCTGAGCCTGTCCAGCTGCCACCTGAGCCTACTGAAGAAGAAGTTGGTTCCCCTACGCGGGCTGATTAATGAAGGGTGACCCGAACGGGGCCCTATGTAAATTTAGAATAATTTACTCTTTCATCTTTCTTTTGTAACAACATTGCCACTGCTCGTCTTGAATGTTTTATGTTCTACTTTCCATACTTAGCTCATTTTAATTTTGGATTTTTTGACTTGCCCTTCCATATCTCATTGTGATCTTGCTCCCGACCAATTTGAGTCTACCATTGAGTTGGAAATCTGTCCCCTTACCGAGATCAAATGTATTCGGTGAGACCTAACCAGACCCCGAGCTGGTTAGAACACTTGACTTTGGGGGAATATTACATCCCTAGACCAAAAATATGGACTCGGTGGGATTCACCCCAACTCCGAGCTGAGAAGAATACTTGACTTTAGGGGAATGTTACGTCCCCAGACCAAAAAGATGGACTCGATGGGATTCACTCCAACCCCGAGTTGATGAATTGAATAGACTCGGTGGAACGAATTCAGATCCGAGCTGATGGAATATAACAGACTCGGCAGAAAAAATCCAGCCCCGAGCTGAAATGAACATTTGGTTCTGGGGGAATGTTACATCCCCAGACCGAAGGACAGACTCAGTGGGATTCACCCCAACCCCGAGCTGAGGAATAAAACCTCGACAGAACGAGTACAGCCCCGAGTTGGTGGAACAATATAGATTCGGCGGAACAAATCCGGTCCCGAGCTGGTGGAATATTTCGGACTTACACGAGGGAAGATTTTCAACCTTGAGGCTCTGTGGATTCTAGCGTACGCATCCCCTTGCCAGACCAGAGAATATCAAAAATTGAAACAAAGAAAAATTAACAAAAAGTGGAGCTGACTTAGCACATACCCCATGAAAAAATTCAAGAAGTAAAAAAACAACAACACGGGTGCTCCGAGGCAGCGTCCTGCCCGAGGACTCCAAAACACAATTCTGAACCTTACAATTCAGTGTCCCGGCTAACCAGGCTACAGATACGATGATCCGGGGCAGTCAGGCAAATCCCCACGGGGGATACGCACACCCCGTGTGTGCCCTCTTGGGTGGTTCTCAATGGGACTCATCAGTTAACTCGTAGGGGAAGAAACCTCCATGGGTCCCGTTACCCAAGACTCTTGTAATCAGGGGGACCATTCGGCCAAGCCCGAGCCAGATGGTCTAATGGTACACAACGGGACTCACCAGCCGACTCCCAAGGGAAGAAACCTCTCTGGGTCCGATTTACCCGGGAGCATGATGGTCATGGAGGTAATTAAGCCATCCCTACGTGATTACGCCCAAATATGACTCGCGGTTATCGCAGTACAGTTGGGGTGTCGATTCCACAGAGAGAAGGTTACAGGAACTGATTTACTTAACAGAAACGATTAGCAATAACTGATTTAAGGAAAGATTAAATACGATGTAAATTAACAATTACGAAAGCTTTAAAGATTTTATCAAATGAGAGAAATAGCAAAGCATCAGGGTTCCCTCTTGTACCTATTACCTATATTCCGTTATCGATTCATGTTATTACACAATTGAGGATTTCACGTCCCAAATCAACAATTGGAAGATATTCAATTCTACACCAGTTTAAGTTCTAAGGTAATTGTTATTCAATCTTCTCTACGTTTACAACTCACAAGGTTATCGTTACAACCTATCCAACGACGACAATATACCCTCGGGCAATACTGCAGCAGAGGATCAACTCGCAAAACAACCTTAATCTATGAAACCAATTTTACCAACAACACATAGAAAAAGCGTGACTGAATCTATATGTAAACTAATAAAATATAGTTCTCAATTAATCAATAGAATAAAGAGATGAAGAGAATAGCAATTATATGAATCAAATAAATCCATTCATGAATCAAATAACAAGAATATAAGAATTGGGTACAAGAGTTCGCCCTTAGCTTTGCTTGGGAGATTAGTTCCGCATGCTAGATGAAGAAACAACAGAGATAGATGGAGAAATCATTGTTCTGATCCCGGGAATTTGCACGGCTCTGTTTTCTCTTTGGTATTGTTGTAACTAGCCTCTTTTTGTGTTTTGGACGAAGTCTATATTTATAGAAGTGTCAGGGTATCATTAGGATTTCAGAAAACCCTAAAATCGAGACCTGCAACGCGTAGGAATTCCTTGCGCAGCGCCGCGGTGCTGAACTGTCTGGAAAATGGCCCGGGCGGGCTGTGCTGGAGGCGCCAAGGGGCCTTTGTTTCTCATTGGCGCCTTGGCGCCAATCCCCTTGTCCATTGAGGGCGCCAATGTGTAATGCATGGCGCCATGGCGCCATTTACTTTGTTGTTTAGGGCACCATGGCGCCCATGGTTCATGATGAATGGCGCCATGGCGCCATTCTCCCTGGAAAGTGTATGTAACTTTGGCGCCATGGCGCCTCTGATCCTGGTCGTCCTGTGTCTTCCCAGAGGTCCCCAAAATACTTGTAAAATTCCCAGATCCATGTATTAATATTCCTACAAATAAAAATCACTAAATTAGTGTAAATAATAAACATTTTTAATTATTATAACAATAGAAATTATGTATAAACTTAAAATATATAACTAAATGTATAACAATAAGCTTAGATAAATGATGTTCTAATGTACATTTTCATGCACTTATCACAACCCCCAACCAGCTTATTGCTAGTCTCTAGCAATTCAAGCGTAAAATGAAAATTAAATAAATAAACTATCTAAGCCACTTTCGTAGGGATCACGATTGCATTTAGCGTATGCAACAAGCCTTTAAACCCCTAGGTGTCCCTAGTGGACGAGTTATAGTCTCGTGAGGGCTTACAGCGACGATACCCACAAACGTCATTCAAAACATATAAAAATTAAAAATCAAATAGTCCCAATAGTTTCACATAAGTTTGTCCTCAGAGAATGCATAGTAATGAAACAATAGATCTTCAAAGTACTCAACGCAACTCAAATCTAAATATTTGAATAGATCATCTAGGCCAGACTCAACGTGTGTGTGTGCTAAGGTTCGTTCACAGCTTTATTCCCAAGTAAGCCAACTCAATGATTTGTTTAAAAATCGGGGTCGATGGGTCTAACCAACCTAGATATCTCAATTAAGCTATGTTGTTGCTTTTTATGTGTGCTCAATATGGTATGATTTATTTCCTTTCTTTCTCGTCTCTTGTTGCTATTTCTTTTGAATTTTTCTTTCAACACACCTACCCTTTAAGGTAGCATTTCTCCTCATGGTGGTCCTAATACTCGCCAATGGGTAGCTTCACGCTTATCGGTTATAGGTGGTTCAATTCTTTCTTCAGAGATTTTTCTCTTAATTGCAACCATACCTTACGTCATAACACAAGCAAATCAGGATAGATATCTAAGCAAACGGTCATTCATCGACATATATTTCTTCAACTAGTCACTTTGTTAACTACTCAGGCTTTCACTGTTAAAAACCTATAATTAAGTGCTTACGAGTCTAACATAGATAAACTACTCAAGTCATCAGATAAAAGTACATTAAAGGCTTATCGTTTCTAAGATTTCATTCTAACACAGACAATATCATCATAGGAACTATGTTTAACTATCAGGGACTAAAAACAAAACAAAACAATTTTTTATGTATTTATGACAGGTATTTTCATGCGTATGCATACACCCCCACACTTAAAACTTGCATTGTCCTCAATGTAAGATAAATATAAAGAAAATGATTAAGGAACAACACTACCAGGTGCGGACTTTATCAGGTTCCTGCTGGCGAGACTTTGGTTGTGTGGATGTGTAGGTTGTGCTAACTCATGCATAAACACTTATGCAAAATAAATAATAAAAAAAATGAAACATGCAATTAGCACACAATAAAGTAGAACTAAGGTAAATAAAATAAATAAATTAAAGTAAATGCAAATACAAGGGTTGCCTCCCCGCTAGCGCTAAGTTTAACGTCTTCAGCCAGACGCAAGCACTCAAGTTGTCATGGTGGTTTCCATCGAGCGTATGATAAATGCATGGGTGGAAATTTCTGTCAGGCTGCGGCAGTGTATTCACTGACCCTCCGTGGTCTGGTGGCTGAGAATCTTGACTGCACATATTAAAACGTTGATTTAACCCCCTTTTTAACTTTCCAGATATCATCTTCAATTGAACACGAACTCTTCTTTTCCTCCTTTTACGATTCTTTAGGATCATTTTCACTTCAAGAGCATTTGATTCATGTTGTAAAGAAGCTGTTTTTTGCCGGACTGCTTCGAGCATGTATGTACCTTGACACTCATCATCATCCCGTGGTTGTTTTTCAACATGAAAAATATTCACCTCTAGAGTCATATTTCCAAATGATAGCTTCATTAGACCGTTCCTGCAATTAATAAGGGCATTAGCTGTAGCAAGAAAAGGTCTACCTAAGATAAGCGGAATTTTGGACTCAACATTAACCACAGACTGGGTATCTAAAATTAGGAAGTCAACGGGGTAGTAGAATTTATCAATCTGAACTAAGACATCTCAAAACTCCTCGTGGCGTTCTAATGGATCGGTCAGCTAACTGTAAAGCTACTGATGTAGGTTTAATCTCGCCAAGCCCTAACTGCACATAAATCGAATATGGCATGAGATTAACACTATCACTTAAATCTAATAGTGCTTGACCAAACTCATGGGTGCCAATGTGGCAGGTAATGGTGGGACATCCCGGATCTTTATACTTTGGCGGAGTCCTCTGTTCAATTAATGCACTTGCCTGCTCTGTCAAGAATGCAGTCTTTTTCACGTGATGCTTCTTCTTCATAGTGCATAGATCCTTTAAAATCTTAGCGTATGTGGGAACCTGTTTGATTACATGTAACAACGAGAGGTTGATCTTTACTTGCTTAAGATGTTCTCGGATCTCACCGTTTGGGTTGCGGCTCTGATAGTGGGCCTAAGGGCTTGAGGAAAAGGTACTCTAACCTGGTAAGGTGGCTCTCGATCTTCCTGTGGGGTGGTGGTATCAATATCTTTAGGGTCTCCTACAGTTTTGGGAATATCATGTGTCTCTACCTCTTTACTACTTCTAGTGAATATAGCATTGACACCTTTCACATTAGTTGTTTCGTGATTAGCCTGTGCCATGTGTTGGCCTTGTGCATTTGGTTGAGCCTGAGATGAGAATTTTTCTTGTTCGCGCACACTCAAGACATTAGTTAACCTAGAGATCTGACTCTTAATCTCCCTATTATCTTCAACTACTTGAGTTATCAATGACTCAAACCTTTGGTTTGTTTTATTCTGGGCTTCCACAAATGCTTGCACTGTGTCCTCTAGAGAATTTCTAGAAACCATAGGTGTGTGATACTACGGGGTACTGTATCCTTTAGGTGGTGATGTTTGACTCGGCTGATGGGACTTCTGCTTCCAACTAAGGTTGGGATGGTTCCTCCAGCTAGGATTATGGGTATCTGGATATGGTTTATAAGACTTCTGGTACATCCCTACGTTATGGCATTGTTCCTCACATGGTCCCCTAATCTCATCATACCCAGGGCGCTTGGGATTCTAGCTGGGCTACTGAATATATAGTCCTGCTATCTCTGGCTTTTAAGGCTTCTATTTGTTGGTCAATAGCTCAACTTGTGCCTTAAGACCATCCTCTTCCCTAAAGTGTTGTAAGCTTATGCTAGGAGGAGTGAGTGGTGTGTCCTATCAGTGCTATCCATGGAATTAGGTCCAGTCCAGGTATGAGACTTCTTAGCTAGGTCATCTAGGTACTCGAGGGCCTCATCAGGATCCTTTCGGATAAACTCACCATTACACATCGTCTCAACGAATTGGCGCTCCCTAGGTGTCAACCCATCATAAAAGTAACTAACTAAACGCCAACTCTCAAATCCATGGTGAGGGCAACTAGCTAACAACTCCTTATACCTCTCCATGTTTGATAAAAGGTCTCACTGTCTTTCTGGGAAAAGGTGGAGATATGTTTTTTTAGGGCATCCGTCTTATGGTGTGGGAAGTATTTGTCAAAGAATGCCCGGGTCATCTCGCCCCACGATCCTATTGACTTGGGTCTTAAAGAATACAACCACCTCTTAGCTCTATCCTTAAGGGCAAAGGGAAAGAACTTAAGTCTAATTGTGTCAGTGGTTCCAAACCGGTCATGGAAGGTTGCTACTACTTCTTCAAATTCCCTAATGTGCACGTAAGGGTTTTCGCTCTCTAAACCGTGAAAAGTTGGAAGATACTGTATCATTCCAGGCCTAAAGTCTATGTGTGGTGCATTAGGGGGGAACATGATGCACGAAGGTGTAGCCGTGCGAGTTGGGTGGCGGTACTCTTCAAGAGTCCTCCTAGGTGGTCTCTCGTATTCACTCATATTATGTGCGCTAGACGCGGATGATGTGAATAATGGATTTTCAAATATGTTCTCAGAGTCTGAGCTTTCTTCCTCAGTCCTAACAAATCTACCAAATCTATCCCTACGTCTAGACATGTAAGTTAAGTTCAAAAATACGAGGAATAAAATAAATAAAAACAAAAAAATAAACTAAAACTTAAAATCTAATAAACTAAAACAGAAAGAAAATAACTAAAATAGATACTAAAGTAAAATACTAGAGAAAAAAAATGAAAAGAACTAATTAAAAATAAAAATAAAAACTGAAATACTAAAAGAAAATAAATAAGCGAACAATAAATGAATAAATAAAATAAAATGCTAAAAAAAAAATAAATAAAAAAATTAGAACGAAGTTACCGCTTCGTTGTTGATATAAAGCAAACCTGGTCCTTTTGCTTGTAAACCGTCTCCCCGGCAACGGCGCCAAATTTTGATTATGCCCAAATATGACTCGCGGTTATCGCAGTACAGTTGGGGTGTCGATTCCACAGAGAGAAGGTTACAGGAACTGATTTACTTAACAGAAACGATTAGCAATAACTGATTTAAAGGAAAGATTAAATACGATGTAAATTAACAATTACGAAAGCTTTAAAGATTTTATCAAATGAGAGAAATAGCAAAGCATCAGGGTTCCCTCTTGTACCTATTGCCTATATTCCGTTATCGATTCATGTTATTACACAATTGAGGATTTCACGTCCCAAATCAACAATTGGAAGATATTCAATTCTACACCAGTTTAAGTTCTAAGATAATTGTTATTCAATCTTCTCTACGTTTACAACTCACAAGGTTATCGTTACAACCTATCCAACGACGACAATATACCCTCGGGCAATACTGCAGCAGAGGATCAACTCGTAAAACAACCTTAATCTATCAAACCAATTTTACCAACAACACATAGAAAAAAAACGTGACTGAATCTATATGTAAACTAATAAAATATAGTTCTCAATTAATCAATAGAATAAAGAGATTAAGAGAATAGCAATTATATTAATCAAATAAATCCATTCATGAATCAAATAACAAGAATACAAGAATGGGTACAAGAGTTCGCACTTAGCTTTGCTTGGGAGATTAGTTCCGCATGCTAGATGAAGAAACAACAGAGATAGATGGAGAAATCATTGGTTCTGATCCCGGGAATTTGCACGGCTCTGTTTTCTCTTTGGTATTTGTGTAACTAGCCTCTTTTTGTGTTTTGGACGAAGTCTTATATTTATAGAAGTGTCAGGGTGTCATTAGGATTTCAGCAAACCCTAAAATTCGAGACCTGCAACGCGTAGGAATTCCTTGCGCAGCGCCGCGGCGCTGAACTGTCTGGAAAATGGCCCGGGCGGGCTGTGCTGGAGACGCCAAGGCGCCTGGCTTCTCATTGGCGCCTTGGCGCCAATCCCCTTGTCCATTGAGGGCGCCATGGCGCCAATGTGTAATGCATGGCGCCATTTGCTTTGTTGTTTAGGGCGCCATGACGCCCATGGTTCATGATGAATGGCGCCATGGCGCCATTCTCCCTGGAAAGTGTATGTAACTTTGGCGCCATGGCGCCTCTGATCCTGGTCGTCCTGTGTCTTCCCAGAGGTCCCCAAAATACTTGTAAAATTCTCGGATCCATGTATTAATATTCCTACAAATAAAAATCACTAAATTAGTGTAAATAATAAACATTTTTAAATTATTATAACAATAGAAATTATGTATTAAACATAAAATATATAACTAAATGTTTAACAATAAGCTTAGATAAATGATGTTCTAATGTACATTTTCATGCACTTATCACTACGCCATCTCTTCGATAATCTTCAGCGAGACTCATTAGCCGACCCGTAGGGAGAGAAACGTCATTGGGTCAGGTTTACCCGAGCTATTCCCCATAAATACAAGCCATGGGGTAGTAACGCTTCAGCCTCGGGTGTTTGATAATGACACTTGGGATTGGTGTGCCACGAGGGGTTCACGTTTTTCCCACATGTACTTCATCCCTTGATGTGTTCTGGATCCTCAAATGTGAAAGGAACCAGGTCGGAACACTTCTACCCGGGGATTTAATAATGACGCCCGTGAGTGGCGTGCCACGGGCTTGGTGCCATTTCCAATTACCAATCACCTCTTCGTATCGAGCATATACTAAGAATATTGAAAACAACTTTCATATTTATTTAAAAAACAAGTAAAATAGACAAGTTCTAAAGGAAAAAAAAGGTTTTATTCATATTCAAAGGACATGCTTCCCTTCTTACAACTATTTACGAGATATTTTAATAGTGGCTTTCACACTACTTTCTTCTGGTTCTTGTTTTGCAGTCCGACCACATCTTCAAGTCTGAGCTTGATTCAGAAGACTCCCGATGCATATGCCGTAGTTATAAACTTCACACGCAAGTTGGTTCCCGAGTCGGGGCTTCTTCAGATCCTGCTGACCTGAACTTGACTATGAACTAGGCTCACAAGGTCTGCTGCACCGAACGCTCCACGAGCATGATGAATAATGCTTTTTCCCTGGATCCCGCATATCCCGAGCGAATCTTAGAGCCTAGCAGAGGCCTTTAATTTTTGCTCCTTGTGGTTCTCCCCGCGTGCTTTTTCTCATTTCTTCTCATTCGGGGAGACCGCCACACCAATTGAGGGGGGGTCTGAAGGGCGTCATACTTTGTCCTTGGCTGACAAGTTCAATATTCATTACTCCAGCACTACCAACTTGTAGGACTGAGGACTTTGGCAGACCGAGTAGGTATGGCGCTTACCCTCGGAGGTAGAGGTAGCCTCGGTTCGGTTCCGATTCGAAACCGAAATCAAACCGTATGGTTTTCGGTTCCATAAGTGTGGAACCAGAACCGAACCGGTTCCGATTTCACACTTAAGTGGAACCAAAATCGTAACTGAAACCGAAACCGAACCATTCGATTCTGATTCCCTTCGGTCTTTTTTTTTTTTTTTTTTTACTTTTTTGAAAATAAAAAAATTGAGATTTAAACATTAATTGATCAAAAAAATTTAGATTTGAACTTTACTATTCCAATTGGAACCGTACGGTTCCGATTGGAACCGATTTAAACCGATTCGGTCAGGGTAAAAATCCTAACCGAACCGGTCAAGTTCCAGTTCGGTTCGGAACCAGAATCAGAATCGGTTAGAACCGGAACCGTCCGGTTCCAACTGGTTCGGTTCCAGTTCCGAACAGGAACCTTGGTTTGGTCTACTCGGAGGGACTTGTTCAGCCGCTGCCAACGGACGTCACCTATCCACAACGTTACATTCCATTCTGCAACTCAGCCTTAATGGGTGATCGTTGGCTACCCCTCTTACATTTCATTCTACAACTCATAAATAGAAAGTTTCCGCTACCAACCCTTCTTCCTGCGAACCCTTTCCTTCTCCCGTTCTGACCAACTTCTTCCCATTCCTTTCCCTTTTCATCCATTCTACTGTTGAACTATCCAACAACCTATGGTTTCCACCTTCTACCATCGTCCTGCTACGGAAGTTGCTTTTTTCTTTTTCCCCACAGACAGCGCCAACTGTTGATGACTAATTTTCGTCTCAGGGGAAGTATAGGATAGTGCTCCCGAGACAATCCTCCTTCAACTGTGAATTTGTTTGGTTATGAGAGACCAAAGGTAAATTTAGTAAAATGTGAGAAAAACGTAAAATTTGACAAAAGAGTTTTAACGTGGTTCGGTGGAGCGAGTCCAGCCTACGTCCACGGGCACAAAATAGTGAGGGTTATTTTTATTGTCAAAACCGACTCGACCTAACTGTTTTGAGCAAGGTATGAATGTGGTCGAGCAGTTGAAAGAGTTTTACAAGTGGTGTTATTTCCTTTTTGGTTACGAATTTTCTATATGAAAAACCCAACCCTTACAAATGAGATTAACCTTCCCTTAATTACTAATGAATTATAACACTGTTCCTTCAACTTTGTGATGTTCCCTCGCGGTCTCCGACTGATTGACGAGCCCTCTGCCCCAAGAATATCTTCGCCGAAAGCAAACCTGCCTTCTGACAGCCTGTCACATCACTCTGTTTTCTCCACTCCCACACGCTAGATACTGGATCCATCCTGTAAAGTGCTTTTGAAATAATAACATGTTTTGGAGGGAAAAATTCAACAACTCTAATCTTGTATCAGTCTTCAAGAGATCCGTAAAGTGATCTCCCGAGCTTATCAAACCATTTTCGCCCTGACCTGAAATGTCCGAGCTTATCCACTAGTTTCAGGGGATGATGCTAAATCAAATCGAGCTTCTGGCCAAAAGTGGTCGGCCTCAGCTTTGATATCGGTCTCTCAGACTGTATCATACTTCATCATATTTTCGGTCATTCTCATGAAACTGGACCCGAGCTCCATGCTGATTTGAAAGAGCGACATACACCCTCTGATCCCTGGTCCTCCAGATGAGGTGAATTCCCCTCTCTACCCTTACCGAACTGTACAAAAGACTTAGCAGCAGAAATCCCCATTAACACTATATTTTATTAAAACTATAGCAACTGATAACTGATAGCTGATGAAACAATGTTAGGTTATAAACATTTTATTTTTTAATTATTTTGTTAATGACTTCGAAGTCATCGACTACCAAGAATAAGAATTTGCATCTCAATTAAGTTGACACCTAAGATATGAATCTTAGAAGCTCTAACTTGAGTAATGTTAATAAAATAAATAGAGAACATAGTAGTAGAATCTGGTAAACAGAAAAGGTCTGGAACAAAACCAAACAAAGAAGATAGAAGATACTTGTAGACACTGATTTTCACCCAAGATCTACAATCGAGATTTCGTGAGGGGGGCACTGGCGATCCTGTAAAATAAAGAGGGTAGGATGAACGAGTAGGGTCTACCCACCGGTGTGACTGAAGCTGTAGAGGGAGAGACAAGGTCGGATGTTACCTCGATCCCCGTAGGCTGCTGTGAGGGCAGTAGGTGGGAGATATTATGAGCATGAGTGTGAGTGTTCTTTAGTTGTGAGTAAGAGAGCTCGAAGTTCAATGTCATTCCTCATGGAGCCTTGTTTCCTATATGTACCTGCTCTAGTAACTTGTGTCTTTATTTCCTTTTGATTGCTCGTCTGTTGGGTCATGGTAACGGTCGACTTCATGAGGAGTAATTACTACATTTTGCCCGTTGTAGGCTGGAACGACTGGTTTGAGTTTATGAGCCTGGGCGTTACTTGTGTCTTTGGGGTTTGGTTTGGGAGCTTCTAGGGTGCATTTAGCGGTGGTCCTGGAGCAAAATATCGAAATTGCCCTTAGAACAAATTTGGCCCGTACAGTCGCGTCAGAGACACGCTTTTATCATCGTCAGAGGCTTGACTTCAGCAGACATTTAGAGGTATAGGCACAAAGCTTTCAACGGCAGACGCACAAAGCTTGGGTCTGATTTACTCTCCAGGTTCTACCATCAGACGCATCAGGGTCTGCCATCAGACGCTTCTCCAAGGTCTGCATCAGAGTCTGATTACCTTGTGGGTCTGAATCACTCCGTTGGGTATGCTTCAGAGTCTACTCAATGGGTCTCCTCAACAGACCAAATTTGGCCCGTACAGTTTGTCCCCTACTCTCTAAGTCAATGGGTCATTGGTTTGGAGAGTACTTGAAGCGTGTGTCGCCTGGGGCGAGATCATAGAGTGTTGATGTACTCGAATATTGATGCTGTCTATTGATTGATCCTATCGAGTGTCAAGTAATGAATTTGACTCTACATAGTTTATCGTGGATGTGTTCAGTCAGTTAAACCAAATCAGGTCAGGATTGTGAGCTTGAAGTTTATGAGGGCCATGGAGATGTACCCAGTCGACTGGACCGGATGCAGGTCAGGATAAAAGACATACGATGGGTGTGGACCGTGTCTACTACTTTGACTCGTCACGAGTCCATGAGGGATGTCCCCAGTCTGCTGAACCTGATGAGGCCAAGAGGGACAAGACCGAGGCTGTAAGTCGTCTAAACTAAATGAAATCCCTGGTTTTTAATGAGTCAATTGGGGGAGTTTTCCCGTCGACTGGATGAAGGCTAAGAAGTCTTTCATTCGTTTGGTGTTACCAAGCCGAGCCAGTATGTCGGCTGGACTTGAGGAAGGTCAAAAAATAAATGTTTGACTCCTTTATGAGTCCATTGGGAGATGATCCCGTCGACTGGGATTAATGAAGGCCAGTAGGATATAAGTCATACGACATGTGTAATCCATGTTTACTACTTGAGTCGTTATGAGTCCATTGGGAATTCCCTGGTCGACTGGACTTACTGAGGCCAGGAAGACACTCGCTCGGTTGGTTTCGAAGAGGGACCAAACCGAGCCTACAGGTTGTGTAGACCAGAAGAAGGTCTATGAACCAAACTTAATTCCTTTATTCATTTAGTGTTACCAAGATGAGCCCGTATGTCGGCTGGACTTGAGGAAGGTCGAAGAACAAACGTTTGATTTCTTTTTGAGTCCCTTGAGAGATGATCTCGTCTACTGGGCTTGAAGAAGGCCAGGAGAATATAAGTCATGCGACATGTGTGATCCATGTCTAGCACTTGACTCGTCATGAGTCCATGTGGAATGTCCTCGGTGACTGAACCAGATGAAGGTTTGTGATATAAGTCACATGACATGTTTAATCCATGTCTACAACTTGGCTCGACATGAGTCCATGAGGGATGTCCCCGGTCAACTGGATTTGATGAGGCCAGGAATACATTCACTCAATTGGTATCAAAGGGGGACCAAATCGAGCCTACATGTCGAATGAGCCAAAGGTAGGTCAAAGGACTTTGGTTGACTCTATTATGAGCCACGTGGGAGATGACCTCGTCGACTGTACCTGATAAAGGCCAGGAAGTCGTTTGCTCGTTTGGTATCCGAGAGGGACCAAAGCGAGCATATATGTCGACTGGACCAGAGGAAGGTCAATGAAAAAACACCTGACTCTATTACGAGCCATTTGAGAGACGATCCCGTCGACTGGACATGATGAAGGCCAGAAAGTCGTTCACTCGTTTGGTATCCGAGAGGGACCGAAGCGAGCATATATGTCGACTAGACCAGAGGAAGGTCAATGAACAAACACCTGACTCTATTACGAGCCACTTGGGAGACGATCCCATTGACAGGATCGGATGAAGGCTAGGAAGTCGTTCACTCGTTTGGTATTCGAGAGGGACCAAAACGAGCATATATGTCGACTGGACCAGAGAAAGATGAGTCCTTAACTCGACTTGTGCCAAGGTTGCTTGGGATTCCAATCGACAATACTTCATTTGAAACTGTGTGTCTCTAGCTTGGGATTCCAGTCGACAAAACTTTATTTGAAGCTTGGTACCCTTAATTCCCCTCGATTTCCTCACCCGTAATAAATGTATCACTGTTTTCAAGGTCCCCTTTGGCGGGAAAATGAGGAGTCATTGTGAGGGAGGGTATAAGAAGACTTAAGGGTTTCATTTTCTTCATTCGCAATAAACCTCTCTCGAGTCGCACGGTTGCAGGGTTCTCCTCTCATTCTAAGGTATTCTCATATCTTTTCTTCATGTTCTTCAAATCGTTCTTAGGTACATTCAATCTGTTCTTGGTGGGAATTAGGGTTTTGATCTTTAATCGCCTTGGGGATATTAAGGATTTGTGTTTGTGTGAAACCTAGGATTGATCTTATGTCATGCTGGTTTTAGGTTGATTCGTTGTTTGTAGAGTGAACTAAAATGTCGTCTGGAGTTTGCTCGAGTTCAGGCGATTCATCTATGGAAATGTACGTAGGCTCGCCCTTCAAGTCGTCTCCCCTTTTAGTAGATCTGACAAGGACATGCCGAGTGGAGAGGATGATGATGTGCTTATTTTCGGGTTGATGGAGGCCCCTCTTGGAATTCCCAAAGATGTGCCACCTCTATGATCTGTCCTTGTCGAGTCTGGCGAACCTAGCACAGGTGAACCAACCAATCTTCTGACTAAAAACCCTCAAAGTAATGTAACTGAGAGAACCATGAGGGAGATCAAAATAAAGTATAGGTTCCCTAAGTCGGTCCAAGTTAGGTTGCCTTTTTCAAAAGAACGAATCGACTACAGGATTCCCAGGTGGATTGGGTTCTATGAACGCCCCTTTGCAGATGGGTTTAGGTTCCTAATTATACACCTCGCGTGGGAGGTGTTAGACTATTACAAAATAGCCCCTTCTCAACTTATCCCAAACACTTGGAGAGTTTTGATGTCGGTTGAAGTCTTGGCATATGAGTTGGGAGTCAGATTCAGGGTGAATGACTTACTTTATACTTATTATATGAAAGAGCATGTGGTAGAGAAAGGGAGATACCACTTGTTCCTTCGACAAAAGAGAGAACACTTGATTACTGGGTTGACTACAAATGATAGAGGGGGCTGACAAAAGGCTTAATTTTTTGTACGGGGGAAGAGGTGTATGGGTCGACTGGGTCTGGTAGAATTTCTGAGTGTTGGAAAATTACGAGTGAGTGTTTGGTTATATTCTTTCCTTGTTTGTAAATTTAAAAGTGCCTCTGACGTTCTTTTCTCGTTTCTTTCGTAGGCTCAAGCCGCAATCGTAGCTTTGACGTGATGTCAGGGGTTGTAGCTAATACGAACTATATTCTGAGTCTTCCTTCGCCTGATAGAAATTGGAGGGTGGTGTTGGCGGAGAAAATGTTAAGGTTGACGCCACTGTGGAGAGAAGTTTTCTATCCCGAAGGTATCCCTTTGCCCCTGACCAAACATATACTGACAGTCGTACTCATTACCAGGGCGTGTCGGTTCTTATACAAGGGGAGTCTCTTTTTGCGGATTCTAACCTCGGAGGAAAATTTGTGCGCAGTTCAAAGAATGAGTCAATTCAGACTACCATCAGTGGAAGAAATGCTGAATCAGAGGAAGAAAAAGAAATCAAAGAGGAAGGAGATTGAGATTTTCCCCGAGTAGCAAGCCCCAAGGAAGGATACTCCAGCAATATTACCATCCAAAACAGGTCGCAAGACGCCGACCGGACCTGGACTTTCTTCGAAAAAGAGGAAACAACTGCCGGATATTGAGGGGGACCCAGAAAATGTAATCATCAAGATCCCAAGAAGCACGACAGTTATGTCGGATCCCTCCAATCTGTCCAGTTTCGCCGATGGATTGCTTTTAGAGGAAGCTGAATGTCGAATGCTGACATTGGGACCACTGGAGGCTGCTAAAAGAGCCGTTGCTCGAAATTATGAGGTAAATATCCTGTATTCACGAATCTTCGTAATGAAATTGTTTATTTATACACTTCTTGCATTTGTCATATCAGACTCTGGAGTACGCCATCTTTCAACAAAGATATGTCGAATCTAGCCTCAGGAAGACAAGAGAGCTGGAGAAGTCGAATGCGGCCATACGAAAAGAATTGGCTGAAGTTAAAGCCTTCTCTTAGGAATCTAAGAAGAAAGTGAAGGAAGCTGAGAAAGAAGTTAAGGCAGTGAAAGCTAAACTAGAAGTGACGTCTTCTGAGTTGGAGGTTGCGAAGGAGAGTGTTGAAGAGCTAGAAGGTCAGAAGGTTGAATTGATGGATATGTTGGAGGGAGTGGCAATGGAAGCCATTATAAAGGATAGGAATCAGCTCATGAGGGAATATATGTCTGGGGAACACAACTCGTGGAATCCCAGGAAGTGGATAACGCTGGGGGAAAGGTTGGAGGCTAGTCTCTCATTGTCGATCGAAAAGACTGAAGTTGAGGGAGGGCAGAAGGTCAGTTCCAAGGAAGCGACTATTGAGATGATTGGGGGTCCGTTGCTGAGAGAATTGAAGAGGCCCCAACAGTTGATATTGTTGAGAAGGCAGTTGAAGCTGTATGGGAAGAATTGAGATCTGAGCCGCCAATAGAGACTGGCCTTCTTCCAGATCCGGTCGATTCACTTGAGCCTGTTGAAAGGCAAGAAGATTGAAATGATGTAAATTCTTTTTTTTGTTCGAAATGTCGGCTCCGGCCGTTTTGTAAAGACAATATTTTGATTTGTAAATACAAACTTCGAATGTCATTTGGATATTTGTCATTCGCTTTCCTGTCGTCTAAAACGAAGTCACATTTGCTAATAGCTCCCCAAACAGACTTAAATAAAATTACACAAATGGTAACGAAATTATAGAAATAAAAATCAGGATGAAACCCAAACAAACATCAAAATAGAAATCAAACAAACAGCAAGCATGTCGTCTTATTGCAGTAGAATGGTTGTAGAATGGCGGTCTGACAAGTGATGGGGTCAACGGTAAAATTTCTTGAGGTGAATGGCATTCCAGCTGTTATGGACTTGTCCCACATCTTCTTTTTCCAACTTGTAGGCTCCATGGCCTACAATCTTCTTGACAATGTACGGGCCTTCCCAGGTGGGTCCGAGCTTCCCCTCATTAGCTTCCTTGGTATTTTGGAAGACTCGACAGAGTACCCAGTCGCCTTCCCTGAAGGTTCTACTCATTACATTTTTATCGAAGTATTTGCACATCTTCTGTCGGTAGGCTGCAAGTCGTATGGTCGCGTTTTCCCTCAATTCTTCAATAGTGTCGAGTGTATTAGCCATGAGTTTGTTGTTTATATTCTTATCAATCCACTGATACCGTGGTAACGGTACACTCCAATATTTTCTTCAGAGTGTTTATTATCACCTTATTGGAAGATTCTGTTTGTCCGTTAGCTTGTGGGTAGCGTGGGGTGGAAAAGTTAAGCTTGATTCCCCAATTTTTGTAAAAATTCTGGAACCGGTGACTAATGAATTGGGAACCATTATCAGTAACGATCTCTCTGGGTAGGCCAAAACGACAAATAATGTTCTTCCAGATGAACCATTGCACTTCCTGATCCCTTATCCTTGTGAAAGCCTCTGCTTCGATCCACTTCGAATAATAGTCTGTCAATACGAGCATGTAGAATCGTTGCCCGGAGGCAACTGGAAGGTTCCCGACAATATCCATTCCCCACTTCATGAACGGCTTAGGAGCTAGGTGTTGGATAATATGACCCATAGCGTCACTATTTGCACAGATCACTGTGTTGTTGTAGCAAATTAACTATGTAATAAGGAAGTTGCACTCTCATCATTTGTGATTAGATCACCATAGATATATAAATGAAGAGAGGTCCCCATGATTAGTTCCTGGATTGATATGATATGAGACAGTATCAGTCCACGAAGGATTAATCATTAAATATCCCTAGCCGTAGTATTATCGAGACTGGACATCGATAATGCGGGATAGGCTAGTATTGCACTTGTGTGCGTTGTGAGGGCACAACGACATAGTTCTCATATATATAAGTGTTGGAGACTTATGCAAGTGTGATAGGAGGTCGTGTTTCACCGATGGTACGGGAAACAGCTTCGCTCTAGATAGACCCCTCGGAATCCCATTGGTATTATGACTATGTGTCTATGGGAGGCCGAAATCAAGGTAGGTGTGTATAGTCTTAACCTGAGACTTGCATCGCTGATACTTACGATAATCGATAAACTTTGGTTTTGGTGGTTGGGGGCTTTGACCAAGTTATGTGTACACCACTTCTGGGTTTATCAGAGAGTCGTAGAGTATTGGGTGTGATGTCAAGACGGAAGTGTCACTTCAGTCATATTGGAGATGATGTCACGCAGGATACGGTATTAGTGCTCTTAAGTGATGCGCATCCAATCGTGATATTATGACCAGGTCATGAATATCCGATTATAGAGACTAGTTACCAGACATCCGATATGTGTTTCGGACGGGGCAGACACTTATCCAGCCCCAGCCCTAGCACGTGACTATCCGATACTGGGCCGATACGCACAATACGATTGTATACTACGCTTGATATAGATCTAAATATTCTTAAAAGGATATGTCCGGAGAATTGGGTAGACTTGGTACTTTGCTAGGAGTCGACCTTGTCTCGTAAATCGGTAGAACGTAGTACTTGGTACGTACGTGATTCGGTTACACCGACGACCGTATTTATAGCCAACTTATCCGGAGATCTCATGGGTCGCTTCCCGATAATCCACCGATGACGCACAACTCGCACTCTTAAATAATCTGGGATTATATAGAAGAGAGAGAAAATTAATCTAGGATTAATTACGGAGATATTTTATCTAGGATAAAATATCGTCTAGAGAGAGATAACGATTAATTTGGAATTAATCGGTAAATTAATATATTCGATATATTAAATGAAATTAGATTTCGACGCGGAATTAAAATTAGATTTTAATTCGGGCGAACGAATTAATTTAGAATTAATTCGTTAGCGACGTGAATAGTGAATTCGCTAGGCGTAATCATTTAATTACGACGCGACAGAAAAATCGTTAATTTAGAATTAACGAACCCGAGCCCGAGTGTGATTGTATTTAGAATTCGAGTGCGGCGACGCAAGTCACATCAAGCGTCAAATCCTTAGTCGCATCAAGCGTCAAATCATTTGTCACTTTGAGTGATGTGATATGACAAGTTATCACTTTAATAAAGTGATGTTGATGTGAATAGTGATAGATAAGATGTGTAATTGATGGCTTTTAATGGTTTGACTTTTAAAAGGCAAATGAAATGCAAATGCAAGGGAAATTAAAGTTAATTTAACACAAGTATATAAGATATATTTGTGATGCATTTCATTTGTAACAAAAACACATTCCATCTCTCTCTTTTCTCTCATCTTGCTCACGCCCAAAGTGAGATAAACTCACTGTTTTGGAAACTGAAATGCCGTGAGCCAAGGGAAGCAAGAGTGGGATTTTATGGCAAAATCTCGAGTGCTAGCACACTTTCGAGTCTTGCGAAGGTGGTAGGGAGGTTCACCCATGAGCCGGGATCCGTCGGACGTAGTTTGGAGCTTCGTTCTTCAACTCAAATTTCTGTTTTTGGAGGCAGTTCACTGCCAGCAGTGGGCGTGAATGGCAGTGGCCATTTGGGCTTGATTCGTCTCCAAATCGACTCAACCGATCGATGTGAGTATTCCGCTACCTCCGTTGATGTGTTCACGCATTATTTCATGTCTTGATTTGATCTTGGGACCTAATATAAACTCAACACTAGGGATGGGCTGAGTTTTTCGGGTGGAAAATGAGAGACTGGTGCAAACCTCTGACACTTCTCATAGTTTCGTACATATGTAGCTGCGTCGGCTCGCATAGTGGGCCAATAATATCCTACTGTGTGGGCTCGGCATGCAAGACTCATACCTCCGGAATGATTCCCACACTGTCATTCGTGCAATTCGGCTAGAACGTATTGCGCCTCTTCTAGAGAGATGCATTTGAGATATGGTCTAGCAACTGACCTCCTTAACAATTGGTTGTCGTATAGAACAAAATGAGCAGACAGATGTCTTACCTTACGGGCAACCGCTTTATCTGCTGGCAAAGATCTTGTATCCAAGTATTCGATTAAAGGTGTTATCCATAAGTCGTTTTCTGTGATATGAGAGATGATGCTTTCTTCTATTCTAATTAGGGCTGGCCATTGCAAATATGCTATGGGGATGGCTTGGATATTCCCTTCTTGTAGTGTGGATCCAAGGGTAGCCAGGGAATCTGCGTGGGTATTCTCAACTCTAGGGATCTGTGAAATTGTAAAGGATTCAAAAGTCGACTGAACCTCTTTTACCTTAGACAAAGTTTGCCGCCATCTGAGCTCCTCTAGCCTGGTAGGTTCCCTGAAGTTGATTGACGACAAGTTGAGAATCGAATGTTGCATCCACTCTTTTTGCCCCAAATTCTTTAAGTAGTGCAAGCCCTGCTATCAGCGCTTCATACTCGGCTTCATTATTGGTAGTTTGGAACCACATTTAAATGCCTGTTGAATTGTGTCGCCTGTATGAGTAGTGATCACAACCCCTAAGCCAGAACCTCATCTGTTGGATGATCCATCTACCGATAATTTCCATACTTCTGAAGATTGGACAGTAAGTACACTATCTTTTATACCCTATTGGAGATTGAGACTGAAGTCTGCCACAAAATCCGCGAGTTAGCATTCCGCGGTTGATAAGTGATGTCATACTCCCCAAGTTCTACAGCCCACTTGGTCAATCTCCCTGAAATCTCGGGTTTATGAAGAATGCTTCGTAGCGGATAAGTAGAATATACGGTTATCGGGTGGCCCTGAAAGTATGGGCGGAGCTTCCATGCCGCCATCACCAAAGCAATGACCAACTTCTCCATTTAAGTATACCGAGTCTCAGGATCCAGTAGGGCTTTACTTACGTAGTAGACTGGATGTTGTTGTCCCTCATCTTCCTTTATCAGGACTGCGCTAACTGCTTGAGGCGAAACTCCAAGATATAGATATAATCTTTCTCCGTCGACCAGCTTGGACAAGAGCGGTGGTGTGGTCAGATACTCTTTCAGTCTTGTCAAGGCTTATTTGCAAGCTGGGGTCCACTCGAATTTTTTTGACTTTCTGAGAATGGAGAAGGATAAGAAGCTCTTGTCGGTAGACTTGGATATAAACCTATTGAGAGCCGCGATTCTCCCTGCGAGTCGCATGACCTCTTTTGGATTTGTTGGAGATGGAATGCTGAGAACAGACTTTATCTGTTCTGGATTGGCTTCTATTCCTCGTCGTGTGACCAGATACCCAAGGAATTTTCCCAAGGCTACTCCGAAGGCATATTTTGTTGGGTTTAGTTTCATCACATACTTCTTCATTACGTCGAATGCCTCCCTAAGATGTTCCATGTGCTGCTTAGCTCATAGAGACTTTACCAACATATCATCAATATAGACCTCCATTGTCTTCCCAATTTGATGGGAAAATATCTTGTTTACAAGTCGTTGGTAGGTGGCTCCCGCGTTCTTCAATCCGAATGGCATCACTTTATAGCAGTAGACTCCCCGATTGGTGACGAAGGCTGTTTTCTCCTGATCACTCGGATGCATGAGGATCTGGTTGTAGCCTGAGTAGGCATCCATGAAGCTTAACAGTTCATGCCCCGATGTCGCATCGACCAGTGAGTCAATATGTGGGAGAGGAAAAGAATCTTTTGGACATGCCATGTTCAAGTCTGTGAAGTCAATGTAAACTCGCCATTTCCCATTCTTCTTTCGTACGACCACGACATTAGCTAGCCAGTCCGAGTATTGCACTTCTTTGACCGCTTCATTCTCCAATAATTTCTTAACTTCTTTATCGATGACCCGATTCCTCTCTGGGGCAAACTTCCTCCTCTTTTGTTTGACATGTGGGAAGGAAGGATCCACGTGTAGCTCGTGAGTCATAATTCCGGAGCTATCCCTGTCATATCCCTATGCGACCAAGCAAAACAGTCATGGTGTTTCTTGAGAAAGTCCACCAATTCTGCCCGTAGTATGGGATCAAGGTCGTCTCCAACTTGTGTTTTGTGGTCTGGGTAGCTTGGGTGAATCTGGATCTCTTCAAGTTCCTCCACTTTTGGTTCACCAACGCGTTCTCGACAAGACCCAGCCTGTAATTGCTATGCTGACTACTTTTTAGGCTTCAGGGTGGTTTGATAACAAGCCCTGGAAGTAAGTTGATCCCCTCTAATCTCCTGGACTCCCCATTTGGTTGGAAATTTAAGTACTTGGTGGTACGTAGATGAAACAGCTCGCATCTCGTGGATCCACGGTCGCCCCATTATCATATTGTAGGCTGAAGGGCTATCAAAGACCATGAATGTTATCATTTTATTGATCCCCCCTACGTATACTGTGAGACAGATTTCGCCCATAGTGAATTTCTGCTCTCCACTGAAGCCTATCAAGGCTGTAGACCGACGGTTCATTTTCTCCAAGTCTCCTCCCATTTCATTGAGAGCCGCCAAAAAGATTATATTAGCTGATGATCCAGTGTCGACCAACACTCTCTTGACCATGAAGTTAGCCACTTGTAGAGATATCACCAAGGCGTCATGGTGCAGATTCACATGATTGGGCACTAGGTCGTCTGAGAACTCAATTACTAAGCCCGTATGGTCTCCTGCCGCAGTTCGTTCATGATCCGAGATGACTGACGAAACCAGCCTGGTTTGTTGCTTCGCTGCTGAATAGGAAACTCCACTTACTTCTGACCCACCTGAGATAAAATTGACGGTGCTGTTGATTGGAGGTGGAATTGGGACTCCTCCCTGGTCTTCTCTTTCTTCCCTCCGGGCCAAAGTAGCTTTTCCTTTTTCCGTTAGCAGGTCTTTCAAATGACATTTGTTTAGAAGTTCTAGGACTTCCAATCTTAGGGCTATGCAGTCAGCTGTCGTGTGCTCGTAGTCTCGGTGGAATTCACACCATCTACTGGTGTTTTTCTTTCCGGAACCTTCCTTGGAGCGTGGTGGCCACTTCACTTCACTCCCCATCTTTCTGAGGACTAAAACGAGCTCCTCTGGTAAAATAGTGAAGTTGTAGTCTGGGAGTCATGGCGCAACATTGGAGGTTCTTTCTCTTCTGTCGTAATGGACTGGCCTACGATTGGATTCCCTATCGTAGGGACGGGAATCCCTCGGGCGGTATGTACTTCGGTCAGTTGTATGCTGGGACCTCTTATAAAATTCTTTTGGTTGTCTGGATGGCCCCATCCTCCTCTCCCGTAGATTGGAAGTACTTTCCTTGCTCGTATTCCTCATATCATCTTCCCATCTGATCTCCATTCGGGCTCTTGCCAATGCCTGATCCATGGAGTAGCATCGGTTTTTAGTTAGCTTCTTATAGAGGTTGCTATCTTCCAGCAACCCATTTCTGAATGCTTCTACCACTGTTGGTTGGTGGAGGTCTGGGATAACTATCATTTCTTTGTTGAAACGCGAGACGTAGCTTCGAAGTGGCTCTCCCTTCCGCTGTTGAACCAAATTGAGGTCGTCTGTAGTCTTTTCGAACTTACATGAACTAGCGAAGTGTCTTACGAACTTGTCTGCCAATTCTTTGCAGGACCCGATCGACCGATATAGCAAATTTATAAACCAAGTGAGGGCTGGATCGGCCAACGTTTCTCCAAACCCTCTACAAATGCATGCCTCACTTTGATATGGAGAAAGGCCTGTGGACATCATTTTGTACTTGTAGTGGATTATGTGGTCATTGGGGTCGGTTGATCCGTCGAATAATTTCATTTCTGGAGGGCTGAATTTCCGTGGAAGTTCGACCGAGTTGATCCCTTCGTCGAATGATGTATCTGTCAAGGTTACTGCCATACTCTTCCTCAAATGTAGCCTGGCTCCAGGTTAGCTAGACAAAATTGCTTCATTGAATTCCTCAATTTCCTTACGTATTGTCGTGGCCGTCATTGTTTCGGCCGGGTGGTCTTGTTGGTTACTTTCGCGTCTGACTGGATGATCTTTAGGGTGGGGGGCTTCGATTCTTTCAACACCCGGAGTCTCCATCGAATTAGGCCGATGGTCTAAAGTTTCATGGGGCTTCATTGATTATACTCGGCCTCGCGTGGAGGAAAGGTGTTCCAGATGTCTTTGGAGGTCACCATTGGTACTTTTCATGGTCGAATTCTCCACTTCCAATATGCGTAGGCGTTCCTGAAGTATGGCCAACTGGTTACCTATTGGATTTGAAGGCTCGCCGCCCGAAGCCATGTTGAAGCTCGCGAGTTTGTCGTTTGCCGGGTGAGAGCTTTGTTTGTTTATGGATCGCTAGAGCTCCCTCTACAAATGCATGCCTCACTTTGATATGGAGAAAGGCCTGTGGACATCATTTTGTACTTGTAGTGGATTATGTGGTCATTGGGGTCGGTTGATCCGTCGAATAATTTCATTTCTGGAGGGCTGAATTTCCGTGGAAGTTCGACCGAGTTGATCCCTTCGTCGAATGATGTATCTTTCAAGGTTACTGCCATACTCTTCCTCAAATGTAGCCTTGCTCCAGGTTAGCTAGACAAAATTGCTTCATTGAATTCCTCAATTTCCTTACGTATTGTCGTGGCCGTCATTGTTTCGGCCGGGTGGTCTTGTTGGTTACTTTCGCGTCTGACTGGATGATCTTTAGGGTGGGGGGCTTCGATTCTTTCAACACCCGGAGTCTCCATCGAATTAGGCCGATGGTCTAAAGTTTCATGGGGCTTCATTGATTATACTCGGCCTCGCTTGGAGGAAAGGTGTTCCAGATGTCTTTGGAGGTCACCATTGGTACTTTTCATGGTCGAATTCTCCACTTCCAATATGCGTAGGCGTTCCTGAAGTATGGCCAACTGGTTACCTATTGGATTTGAAGGCTCGCCGCCCGAAGCCATGTTGAAGCTCGCGAGTTTGTCGTTTACCGGGTGAGAGCTTTGTTTGTTTATGGATCGCTAGAGCTCCACGGTGGGCGCCAAATTATAGACACTGATTTTCGCCCAAGGTCTACAATCGAGATTTTGTGAGGGGGCACTGGTGATCCTGCAAAACAAAGAGGGTAGGATGAACGAGGAAGGTCTACCCACTGGTGCAGTGGATGCCGTAGGCAGTCCGACGCCCAAGTCAGTGATGGATGTAAATGAAGCTGTAGAGGGAGAGACAAGGTCGGATATTACCTCGATCCCCGTAGGCTACCGTGAGGGCGGTAGGTGGGAGATATTATGAGCCTAAGTGTGAGTGTTCTTTATTTGTGAGTAAGAGAGCTCGAAGTTCAATGTCCTTCCTCATAGAGCCTTGTTTTCTATATGTACATGCTCTAGTAACGTGTGTCTTTATTGCCTTTTGATTGCTCGTCCGTTGGGTCATGGTAACGGTCGACTTCATGAGGAGTAATTACTACATTTTGCCCATGGTAGGCTGGAACGACTGGTTTAAGTTTATGAGCTTGGGCGTTACTTGTGTCTTTGGGGTCTGGTTAGGGAGCTTCGGGGTGCATTTAGCAGTGGTCCTGGAGCAAAATGTCGAAATTTCCCTTAGAGCAAATTTGGCCCGTACAGTCGCGTTAGAGGCTCACTTTCATCATCGTCAGAGGCTTGACTTCAGCAGACGTTCAGAGGCAGAGGCACAAAGTTTTCAGAGGTAGACACACAAAGCTTGGGTCTGATTTTACTCTCCAGGGTCTGCCGTCAAACGCATTAGGATCTGTTGTCAGGCGCTTCTCAAGGGTCTGCATCAGGGTCTGATTAGCTCATGGGTCTGAATCACTCTATTGGGTCTGCTTCAGAGTCTGCTCAACAGACCAAATTTGGCTTGTACAATACTAACCTAGTTTAAACCTTATTTGGTAAATCTAATTAAAAAACCGGAATAAAAAAGAAGTCGGCCTCTAACTATCAAAATAACCAAAAGAAAATTACAAATGACCAATAAAAACATCACTATGGAGAAGGAACATAAAACTTTCCCAAACCACACTACAATGGCACATATACTTAAAATATATAAGAGTTTTAATTTAAAGTTTGTGGTCAATGTAAAAAATAAAATAATTAGAATGGTACCTTCAATCATAATTGTCAAAATAATACAAATCCTTAATAATCTCCGTGGTTCCAATTTAAAATTAAATGATTGATTTGGTTTCAAATAATTCCAAATCACTCGGAATCATTATTTACCCCTACAGTCAGGTATTTAAATTTTAAGGTTAAAAACAGAGGCGTAGGCTTAGCTATGAGAGGGCTGCCCCGGGCTCTAGCCCTGCAGCCCTCCTTTTTTTTTTTTTTTTTCAAAAAAAAATTCTTACAAAAATCTGAACATTTATCTCTTACTCATATTTCGGTTAAACAAAATGCCTAGCTACGTCGGTTAAAAAGTTTGTAAACAAATAATTAATTGCTTAGGGTTAGGTATTAGGTTGATATTTGATATTTATGTTATATGAATATTATAAAAATTAATTAATGTGCAATATTGTTAATTTGATAAATGGTATTGATTCCCGTTCTCTAAAAAAACGTTTTTCATTTGCTTGCCTGCTAGAGCTCTGTTTTTGGTGCCTTAGGTTCTTTGAGCCATGTGATGCAATGTGATGCGGGTCCATAATTTGTTCTCGTAATCCAATCCAATGTCAATTAATCATTAATTTAGCCCTCACTACTGTTTAACAAGAAGCTCTTGATCATATGTCAAATAAATTATCCTAAGAAACTTGTACGTAAAACAAACATTACAAACACATTAATATTTTTGATATAAATCGGAAATAGTACCTTCTAAGAGATGTTGATGGTGGATTTTCGTGTGAGGTCAAGATCGGACTCATTTGGAAAACATGATTCAAGTCTTGGTTTAATTAACTCAAATCTTATAAGATTGGGTCGTCACAGTTTCACTACAAGAAGTAGTCATCATCTTACAAGACATAATAAACGAAACCTATAAGAAAGATAAAAACTATGTCATTTAAGGGAGGGAATACCGATCCCGATGAGATTAGGAAAGACAAATCCTATTAAAATAGGACAACCCACATATATTATCTATAAAAGGATATTATAGACAACATAATTCATACATCTTTCTGATTTACGTCTCACATTATAATTCTTCGTTAATAGTGGAATTTCTCTCCTTCATTCTCTTAAATATAGGTTAAATATCAAACCACAGAAATCATCATGTTCTATATTGAAAATTATAAAGATTCTAACTCCATACACCTATGAGAGGAATAAGTGTAATATGCGGAAATTAAAAATTATACTCTATCTAAGACACGTCTAAGTTAAAGTTTTTGTGACTAGATGTCAAGAACCCTTAAGTCTAACAAGTCAATTGCAGCAAATCATAAAACGCAAAAAGTAAACAAAAGACAAACATATTTGTTTATGAAATGGAAACTCTTTTCAGAGAAAAATCACTTTGGGTATAGGCTACCACACAAATCCACTATATGAGAAAAACTTACAGAGATGATGAAAAGACCTAAAGTAAAAACAGCTATCTTCGGAACATCTGAAGCCTCAGTGGATTGAATATGCAAACTCACGTGTCGGAGCTCCAACACCAATCTTCAACTTAAAACTCAGAAAGCTTAGGATATTGGTCATATTTGTGTTTACAAGGTAGATGATGATGAAACGAGAAGATCACTCACAAAGAAGAAGATATAAGATTCAGTCTTCGAATATGAGTGCTCTTCAAATGAGTTGAAAACTGAATGCAAAATTTGTTAGGGTAATATTTTTCCCACAACGTAAAATGCGTATATTTTTTTCTTTTATAGGTAGGGTTTTCCTTGTGGAAAAAAAGCTTCAAAAAAGCGTCCAAAATGACTGAGAATGACATCGACCTTAGAATAGTCATGTAGTAATACTGGATACTAGGTGATCCGATATTGAGAAAATATTACTATTATAATCTATTCCTTAAAGTAAATATACTTAGTCGTTGGTTTTGGAATACAGTTGAATTTCTATAACCTAGAAGACAATCACATGTCGTATATTGGAATTGAAGTTCCAATGGTTTAATCCGATATACCATAAGCAAGGGAAACTCGTATAGACATGTGGGCATTCTTTGGAGTGAATACTGAATGACTCACATGTGATTCATAATAGTTGGAAGTACACACCACCGTCAATAGGAATCTCCTCGAGTCGAGTAACATATGTGATCTTTTGACTATAGGATAACATTGATTTTGTGTGTGATCCTCCACACTGTGATGTCATATATGTCAGAGACCTTTCATGGTCTGACCGCTAGATGTTCGTTGGGTGTGGACCGATGCACTCGTTAATCAAGTGCGTATCAAGATAGGATCTGTCGGCTCGTATGTATACCAAAGAGGTTAAGATATCCATGTGAGTAAGTCACGATTCTTAAGAATTTAGCCAAAGTCGATCACCTAGGATGGATCACATATATCAGAAATAGTATTTTGATTAATTGTAAAGAATCGTGGACATGTCGAAAATATTAGATGTGCGCCTTGTAAACTTGACGGTGTAATCTAAATTTCCTAAGCACAATTCAAATAGCCTACGACGAATGAATTGTTAAACATATGTGATGACCTCGACTTGTATAGTTCAGAGAGGCCTTCATGTTCTTCGCGAATTTAGAGGAGGCCAAATTACGTACATATGAGATATGCTTATATGACGAACGTGTCTGGACTTAGAAAGTCTCATAATATGAAGTGTACTCGTTGAGTACTTAGGTAGCTGATAAAATTTGATAATAAATAATATTTGATATTATAATTATCATTTAAAATAATTAAGTGATATTGAATAACATTAATTATTTACTTTGACTCAGTTGGATTAAACAGATTAATCCAAAATCACACAAGAGTTTTATTGTAATTTCATAAATATTCTACAATTGGAGGATATTTTGATAATTACAAAATATATAATAATATGTGTATTTGACTTGATTTAATTGGATTAAATCAAAGTGGTAGATAATAAACTAATCAAATGGTTAAACTTTGTCTAGATTTAATTGGATTAAATAGAAGTGGTAGACAAAGGTGATTAGTCACACCTAATTATGCATATTTAGACAAATTGGATTAAGCCCACTTAAAGTTGATTAAAACTTTTATTAATTAAAAATTGCATAAGTTTCATTATAAAAAGGCAAGCTTGAGTAAGTTTTTAAGCAAGTAGGCATTAAGGCAAAATTTAAGAGAAATTAACCTAAAGAGGTGTTTAGAGAAGATTTGGAAGTTCTTGACATTTTCAACAAGGAGGAGAATATTAGATCTTTGGTTCAAGTTTTACTAGATAAGTTTGATCTTCTCTAATAAGTTATGTTTTTGTATTCGATACATAAAAATATAACTTGAAGTTGAAATTAAACTAATAAAATTATGTATGAATGCTTTGTAAGCATAAACACAGTATGCTTATAATTGCGTCAAATATGTTCATGTTGGACATGAAACATAAAATTAGAGTTTGAAACTCTAGATGAAAGCTTGGAGTTATGGTTACCATTCTAGAATTACTTGACCACATTTGAGTGACTTGGAATTGTTCATGAGTCACTTCATTGTGGATTCTAATTTTATTTGTGTTTTGGATTCAAAATTTACGCATGTACGTATTTAGAATAAATTTATATTTTTTGTAAAAATATTTGATATTTCGAAAAATATGATTTTGTTCTATAACATGTGTTGATGTTAAAATTAAATTTTGGGTGTTTGAAAGTGTTTAGGGAAGGTTGGAAAAGAATTATGGTGAAAACCCCATTTTTCATCAGTTCACTAGAAAATGAGCCGATGGAAATCAAGAAAATAAAAAAAGGAGTGTGCGCGTTGCGCACGTGCTCACTGAATCTTATTTTTGTCCGTTTTTGAGTTTTCGGACTCTGATTCAGTTCCTGTTTATTCCTATACACTCGTAATGGAATATAATATTCTATTAAATTATTTAAAAATATATCTATGCTTGATATCCACAGGTTAGATCCACTTCGGCTGCACGAGACACCGATCCCCTAGGGGTCCCACATCTGCCCCAACAAAATCATACCCAAGCACTTCAAAACACATTACAACTCAATATAACACGATTTGTTACAGAATTTACCAACACAATAGACCCAACATATATTATTTTGTCTTCTTTATTTTATTTTCGTATAATTTTCCTCTCAAAATAATTCACATACTTGACAATAAATTGACAATAGATTTCTCGGAAAAGACCATATTATTTTTTCGAACGAAAATCAACCATCAGCAAAATATATTAATTAGTGTTGGAATTAGTTGGGTGTTGGAATTAGTTATGTAGTGTGTAGTTGGTAGTTGTGTTGTTGTGTATTTATTATGGTAGTTGTGTATTTAATATGGTAGTTGTATAATGCCTATATAAAGTCCTCTCATTGTAAGTTCTAAATCAAGCAAATGTTTATAGACATTTTCTTCACAAATTCTTACATGGTATGAGCAGGTTAATCCTAGGATCTTCTTTTCTTTTCTTTCCGGTGATACCACCGCCACTGCCACCACCGACGTTACTGTTCCGGTGCGCATCCGACGACACCTCCAGCATCCTCCGACTCCTTATCAGCCGTTGGTCTCACTTTCGTCGTCGGTCTCATTCTTTGGCGAGTCTATCTCACTTTTTATTCTCAAAATACCCTCGAAACCCTAAATTTACCCACCACCACTTCCGCATTTTTTTTTTTCAAAAACCACCACCACCACTACCCTCAGAGGTCACCGATCTGCTTATTTTTTTCCGCGATATTATTTATGGATCACCCGTCAGAAGACGACACTCACCCCCGAGCTCCGATTTTGCCTAAATCAGGTTTCTTCGTCCCAACTCTTTCTGGTTCTCCTGTTATTACAACTGATTAGTTACTTGGTTCTATAAATTATGTTTCTTGGTCAGCTTCAGTTGAATTATGGTTTATGGGGCAATGGTGTGAAGATCATTTAACCTCCAGTGAGGATTCTATACCTGAGGCCGAGCGCAGGTCTTAAAGGAAGCTTGATGCTCAATTATGTAATCTCTTATGGCAGTCTATTGATTCTAAACTTCTTGTCATGTTTCGACCCTATAAGACTTGCCACAAGTTATGGAGTAAGGCTACCGCTTTGTATACTAATGATAAACAGAGATTTTATAATGTTGTGTCCAATATGTTTCACTTGAATCAGCGTAATCTGGATATGTCTGAGTATATTGGTCGGATTGAATCATTGCGAGAGGAGTTCAATTCTATCTTGCCAATTACCACTACAATTACTGAACAGGAACGCCAGTGAGAACATTCATTTATGGTGTTAACTTTGATTGGGCTCTGATCTGAGCTTCAGCCCGTTCGTGATCAGATTTTGGCCAGTACTACCATCCCCTCTCTGGAAAATATTTTTGCTCGACTTCTTCGAGTCTCCTCCACTTCTGTCATTGACTCTGAGTCCCACTCAGCAGAGCCTTCTATCTTTGCAGCACAGGGAAGTTCCACAGGCAATCGTGGATCCCATATTCACCGAGGAGTGCGTCCCAAATGTAGTTACTGTCAAAAGGTTGGTCACACCCGAGAGCATTGCTATCAGCTTCATGGCAAACCCCTTCGTCCCTCTACTGCCAAGGTTGCTCAAGTTCACGGTACTGCCTCTCCTATTTCTTCTGAGCACTCATCTCAGCAGGTTACCTTATTTGGCTCAGATTATGCTGCTTTCCTTCAGTATCAGGCCTCTCAGTAACCATCCTCTGCTTCTGTTGCCCACACTGGTAATTCTGTGGCCTGCCTCACTCAGTCATCTCCTCTCGGCCCCTGGGTTATTGATTATGGAGCCTCCGATCATATTTTTGGTAATCCATACCTTTTCTCATCTTTAACCGGTTCAGATTCTCTCCATATGGTTACCCTTGCTAATGGCTCTAAAACCGTTGCTAAGGGTATCAGGCGAGCTTCTCATATTCCTTCCTTACTATTGACATCTGTTCTTTATGTACCTAATTGTTCTTTTAATCTTATTTCTGTCAGTAAACTTACTCATGATCTTAACTGCTCTGTCACTTTTCTTAATAATTCTGTTGTCGTGCATGACCAGAGTACGGGATGGATGATTGGTACAGGACATGAGTCACAGGGTCTCTATCACCTTTCAAAGTCACTACCTTCCATTGCTTGCACTTCTTCTGATTCTACCCAAGTCATTCATTGTCGGTCGGGTCACCCAGTCTGTCTAAGCTCCAGAAGCTAGCTCCATATCTTTCTGTTTTATCTTCCTTTAATTGTGAGTCGTGTCAACTTGGTAAACAAACTCATACTAAGTTTTCCAAGCGTATCAATAATCAGGCTGCGTCCCTATTTGACTTAGTTCATTATGATGTTTGGGGTCCCTATCGTGTGAACTCTGTTTTGGGATTTCGCAATTTTGTTACTTTTACTTACTAAAGATCGTTCTGAGTTATTTTCGACCTTTAAAGCCTTTTGTACTGAGATTCAAACTCAATTCGGTGTTCATATACACATATTACGCAGTGATAATGCTCGTGAATATTTTTCTACCCCGTTCAAAAACTTCATGTCCTCCCTCGGTATTCTTCATGAGTCCTCTTGTGCTCACACACCCCAACAAAATGGTGTCGTTGAACGTAAAAATAAACATCTCATTGACACGGCCCGTACCCTTATACTCCACAATCATCTGCCCTTTCGTTTTTTGGGGGATGTTGTTCTCACAGCTTGCTATTTAATTAATCGTATGCCTTTCTCTATTTTACAAAATCAACTTCCTCACTCCATTCTATTTCCCACTCAACCTCTCCATCATTTACCCATTCGCATATTCGGTTGTGTTTGCTTTGTCCATAACCTGACACCGGGTCGGGATAAACTGGGTGCTAAGTCTATCAAATGTATCATCTTGGGTTACTCTCGACTTCAAAAAGGGTATCATTGTTATTCTCCCATTATTGACCGTTAAATCATTTCTGCTGATGTTACCTTCTTTGAGTCATCCCCATTTTTCTCTCCAAATACACCGCCCATTACACTCCATCATGAGGTTCTTCCCGTTCCATTTTATAGTCCTCCATCAGAGGTTGTCCAATCACCTCGTCCTCTTCAGGTCAACCAATGTCATCCTCACCCCCACCTCTCCAGGCTGACTCACACCCTGCTCCAGCTCATACCCCTACTGTGGACCTGCCTGCCCTACATGGTCCTATTTTCACTAGCAAAGGTATTCGTTCCACTCGCAATCCTCATCCTATATACACATTTATGAGTTATCATCGTTTATCTGCTCCATATTATGCTTTTGTTTCCACCTTGTTTTCTGTTTCTATTCCTAAAAAGCTCATTGAGGCATTATCCCATCCCGGGTGGAAGCAGGTGATGAGTGAAAAATATATCAATATTTACCGCCTCTTTTACTTAATATTTTGTTTAGTTTCTCAGGTTTGATGAACGTTTTGATGTGTTTTAGTTTATTTTGCAGATAAAATAATATTGGGACTCAATGAAATCATTTAGGACGGAATGTGGGTCAAATAAGGGTAAAAATTGGACTTGACATATTAATTTTGGAGATTGGAAACTTGAAAGACGTTCTAACGAAGTGCAGTTTCGGAAATTCCAGTTTTGCGCAACTGTCGTATTTTGGGCATAACTTTTTATTCCGATATCGGATAGAGCTGATTCAAGTTCCAGATTAAAGAAGACTCAAAGATCTACAACTTTGAAGTGTGTTATACGTAATTATTAAAGTCATTTTCAAAGCAAAATAAATAAATAAATAATAAAAATAGTCAAGCTCCCACCAAACATGATAACAATTAATAATGGATTTGGTGGAGCAATTAGTGGAGCAATTAGTGGAGCAATTAATAATGGATTTGGTGGATGATTTGATGGAGGCAAAATTTTTCCTATAAATACCAAGCCATTTCATTTGTAAATTCATACTTTCTTCTTTGAAATTCCTTAAGAATAACTAAGAAGATTCTATATTGATTGTTTATTTACAGCTTTCAGTAATTAATTTCCGCTTTTGCACTTTCTTTTCTTTACTTTTCAGTTCTTACTTTCCGCAATTTACTTTTACGTATAATACTTTCATTTCTTTACTTTTTTAGTTTTTACTTTTCAAGCAATGAGGAGGTAACTCCCCCTTGTTGGGGTAAAATGTAAAGCTTTTATTATTACTATTTAGATTAATCTCCCCTAATTATAATATAGTAACTATTTAAAATCTGACTTAACGATGATATCGCCATATTGGTCGGTTGGTAATTAATTATAAATTGGTTTTAACCTAACTAAGCATGGATACCGCCTAGTTGGTCGGTTGGTAATTAATTATTAATTTGACTTAATCAGGATACCGACTATATGGCTGGTTGGTAATTATCACGCAAAGTTAATATATTATATTAAGGGAGATATCTAAAATAGTAGTAATAAAAGTGGATCATTTTATCTCAACATTTTCTTTATTGTACTTTTACTTTATTTACTTTCAGCATTTACTTTCCAGTAATTTACTTTCCAGTAATTTAATTTCCAGCATTTACTTTCCAGTAATTTAATTTCCAGCATTTACTTTATGTCTTTTCTTTTATTTAAGTTTTTACTACCCGTAAATATGTGTCGTAACTAAGCCAGTTATCTGGGGTTGTGATGAAATCCAATATCACCGGTTTATAAGGGGTTAAATTACAGTTTGGGTAATATAAAAGTTTATGTATTGAGCCTTAATCCTAATGTTTTTTATTAACTGGCCATTAATAAAATTGAACTGGTAAACTTAAAATGAACTTGGAAAAGAGATTTTAGGTTAAGGACCTTAGACTCAATAGCCCACAATCTTCCTTGAGGATAGATAACCCTTTAATAGATTTCCTTACAGGATAGGAATATACCTGTCGGGCGGGGGTAGCCATAATTGGAACTTAATCTTAATGAATTCAGATAACTTGGTTAGCATATGAATATGATTAATTGGGTTATACTGGGTATTTGTATTTGACCATCGAAATAGGCTTTTACATAATTTCGTGTTCTAGGTTAATAAACCAATATATTACACAAACGTAAAATAACCACTTCATCTTGTAAAAAGATATTGGAAGGATTCATAACCCTGGATAGTTTTATAAATTTGAATTTTCTTCAATCTACTTTCAAGCAATTTTATTTACTTGTTTTAATTTTAAAATCACCACCCAATCAAACAATCAGTCCATTAGATACTTGCAAACATTTAACTTCATAAATTGATAACAAAAGGTTTTAAGTCCTCGTGAGATTGATACTTTTTATACTACTTGAACGATACGTGTGCTTGCGTTATACGCGTATGATTACGCCGGCCAAGTTTTTGGCGCCGTTGCCGGGGACTTATTTATCTTTCACAATTAGTTTTGAGGTTAGATACCTTTACTTGAATCTAATTTTCTTTTTACTTATTGTTTTTATTTTCACTTGTTTCAGGTTCTCAGACACTACATGAGATGAACCGAAAGCTTTGAACTCCAACCGCTTGACCCATAGATTGAAAGAACCATCAGAAAGTTGAGAAGGGAAATGCGAGAAGGCCAAGAAGCAATCGTTAACATGGAACCTGAACCTTTAGAAGTTACCCCACCAATTCCCATTCGAGACAAAACCATTCCAGTGGTGGACAGCCTCATTTCCTGTATTGTACTTCCTCTCTTACCAGCAAATGCGTGTGACATCAAAACATGCATTCAGATGATTCATCAGTTAGTACAGTTTGGGGGGAATGCAACTGAAGATCCTAATGCCCACATCAGCAACTTCCTGGAAGTTTGCAGCACTTTCAATTACAACAGAGCATCAGAAGAAGCAATGAGACTGTGAGTTTTGTTCATATTCCTTGAAAGACAAAGCAAAAGCTTGGCTACATTCACTAGCAGCAGGTTCCATCACAATTTGGAACACTCTAGCCACCAAATTCCTTGCAAAGTATTTTCCACCAGCTAGAACAACAAAATTGAGAAATGACATCACATCCTTTGTACAACTTGACTCGGAAACTCTCTACGAAGCTTGGGAAATGTACAAAGATTTGCTCCGGAAATGTCCTCACCATGAGATTCCAAAATGGCTTCAAGTCCAAACTTTCTATAATGGACTTTCTGGATTGATAAGAACCACAATTGATGCTGCTGCTGGAGGAGCTTTGATGGAAAAATGAGAAGATCAAGCTTGTGACTTAATCGAAGAAATGACTAACAATAATTCATTGTAGCCAACAAAATGGAGCATGATTCAACGAATTACAGGAATTTATGAAGTTGGAGCTAACTCGGCAGTGAATACTAAGTTGGAGCAAATGTGTAAAAGCCTGGAAACACTTAGCACGCAAGTTGTAAACATCGCCAGAGCCACAAGTTCACCATTTGGAGGGGCACCAGAACCAAACCAACATGAAGAAACGGTGAACTATGTCAACAATTTCAATAGACAGGGGAACAATCTATATTCCAACACCTATAACCCAGAGTGGAGGAATCATCCCAATTTTTCATGGAGCAACAATTCAGGGCAAAAGAACATTACACCACCTGGATTTCAACAGCAAAACAAAAGCCAGGAGTTTGAAAAAGAACCAGAAATGAAAGAATGGATTGCAGAGATGTTCAAAAAGCAACAAGCAGCATATGATGCTATTTTTCAAAGCCAATCTGCTTCCATCAAAGCACTAGAGAATCAAATTGGACAACTGGCCAATGTTCAGAGTTACAGACCGCCAGGGAACCTTCCTAGCAACACAGAACTAAATCCAAGGAACCGAGGGAAGGAGCAATGCCAAGCCATTACTTTGAAAAACGGTACTGAAATTAACAAAGATGTTGGAATCAAGACAACAATTGAAGAGGTTCCTAAAGATGCAGTTCCACAGATGGAGGAAAAAGAAGCAAATGAAAAAGATCAAGAAAAATTCACTCCACCTTCACCTTTTCCACAGCGTCTCCAGAAAAATAAACTAGACAAGCAATTTGCTCGATTCTTGGAGGTGTTCAAAAAGTTGCACATCAACATTCCATTTGCAGAAGCTTTGGAACAAATGCCCAGCTATGTCAAATTCATGAAAGATATTCTTTCACGAAAACGGAGATTGGGAGATTACGAGACAGTAGCATTGACAGAATAATGCAGTGCAATCATTCAAAGGAAGCTTCCCCCAAAGTTGGAAGATCCTGGCAGTTTCACTGTTCCTTGCACTATAGGAGAACATGACTTATGTAAGGATTTATGTGACTTAGGTGCAAGTCTTAACTTAATGCCTTTTTCTATTTTTAGGAAATTATAGATTGGAGAAACAATGTCCACCTCAGTCTCTCTACAACTTTTTGATAGAACGCTCGTATTTCCGAGAGGTGTAGTTGAAGATGTGCTGGTCAAAGTTGACAAATTCATTTTCCCAACAGATTTTATTATCTTTGATATGGAGGAAGACGAAGACGTGCCGATCATCCTCGGGAGACCATTATTGGCTACAGGTCGAACCATTATTAATGTACAAAAATGAGAACTAACCATGAGGGTACATGACCAAGAAGTAACATTCAATATTTTTAAAGCCATGAATTTCCTTAATGACGAGAAGGAGGAATGTTTCAGACTTGATGTGATAAATAGTACCATTGAGACCTCCAATGCAATGCAAAGTTCTGCTGACAAACTTAAAGCATGTCAATTGCCTGTGGAGCCTGAAGATAAAACGTACTGCATACTGAAAAAGCCTATTCTTGCACTACAAGCAACAAAAGAGAAACAATTGCACCAGCTCAATGAATTGGAGGAATTTCACATTCATCCTTTTGAGAATGCCAAATTATACAAAGAAAATGCCAGAAAGAAACATGATGAGAAGTTAGTACGCATACAACTGGAACCAGGGCATAAGGTACTGTTAAACAAATCAAGGTCCCAAAATCTCGGTGGTCAGGTCCATTCCTAATCACCAAGGTTTTACCAGATAAAGCCGTTGAGTTACATGATCCCGACTCCAACAAAACATTCAAGGTTAAAAACAAGCGTGTCAAGCACTACTGGGGAGAATCAATTGAGCGACAAAAAGAAAGTGTCACACTTTCAAATTCAGCCTAACGTTCGGGCAGTCATGTCTAGCTGACGACTTTAAACTTAACGCTAGCAGAGAGGCAACCCATGCAATTTGGATCTTAACCTTTAATTTCCATTTTAGATGTAGAATTTCAGCTAACCAGGTACTATCTTCTAAACTCATCTTCTACTTTTTAAGACATTGGAGACAATGTCTCATTTAGGTTTGGGGGTGGGGAATAGTTGTGGTATTTTATTTTTATGTTGTTTTTATTTTTAGTCCAAAATTTTTGAAAAAAAATGTAAAATTTTACAAAAATCAAAAAAAATATTTTGTGTTTTTAATTTGATTAATCGGGTGAAATTGGTGTAAGAGATAGCCGAGTAAGGAATTTCCATTCCTGAGACGTATCTCAACATATTTTAAAACAAGTTAATTTTTGTTTATTTCCGTTTAAATTATTTAATTTGTGAATTCTTCATAAAACTGACTAAAATGAATCTTCATATGCTCAGTTGACAGGTATTATCAGCATACATGGTAACATACAGACATTGGCTGTAATTGAAAAGTTTGTAATATTCAGTGCTCTAGTTTAATTGGAGGAAGCATCTATAAAAAGCGATGGAGTAAAAAAAAGGTCATAGATCCGAGTTATTAAGTCTGTAAGGGTGTTTTAACACCTAGTGCCATAAAACCAAGTGGTTTGGGAGTCACTGACCCAACACTCGCTACATGGATCGAAGATGTTGCAAGAAAAAAATATGTTTATATCGGAAATCTGAGTAATTAAGTTCGTATGGGTGTCTTAACACCTACTGCCCTAAAGCCAACTGGTTTGGGAGTCACTGACTCAAAGCTCGCTACATAGATGAAAGATTTTGTATATAAATAAAAAAAATCAAAAAATAAAAAAAAATTAGAAAAATTATTTCATTGATACAAAAAAGGTGTGAATTCTGATAAAACTTTAGAACAAAAATATTACTTTCTTCTCAACTGCACTTGTGACTATTGTGGGCAAAATGAGTTGATTAATATTTTGTTGACTGTGTATATGGAGAATGGTAAAAATAATCGGAGAATTTACTTATTCGTTAATTTAAAAATAAACAAAACAACTATTGACTTGGATTAGAAGTTTCATCCGTTTAGTCACTAACTTCTTTATTATATTTTCTCTTGTCTTTTTGCTTTTGTGTGCATTAGTTTTATTATCTTTTTACTTTTGTAAAACGTTTGTGGGTATCGTTGCTGTAAGCCCTCACGAGACTTCAACTCGTCCACTAGGGACATTTAGGGGTTTAAAGGCTTGTTGCATATGCTAAATGCAACCGTGATCCATATGAAAGTGGCTTAATTTAATTTTAATTGTTTCTTGTATTTTATTTTGTTGTTTTGCTCGAGGACTAGCAAAATTTTAGGTTTGGGGGTGTGATGAGCGGAAAATATATCAATATTTACTGCCCCTTTTACTTAATATTTTGTTTAGTTTCTCGGGCTTGATGAACGTTTTGATGTGTTTTAGTTTATTTTGCAGATAAAATAATATTGGGACCCAATGAAATCATTTAGGATGAAACGTGGGTTAAATAAGGGCAAAAGTTGGACTTGACATATTAATTTTGGAGATTGGAAACTTGAAAGGACGTTCTAACGAAGTGCAGTTTCAGAAATTCTAATTTTGCGTAACTGTCGTAGTTTGGGCATAATTTTTTATTCCGATATCGGATTGAGCTGATTCAAGTTCCAGATTAAAGAAGATTCAGAGATCTACAACTGTGAAGAATAAAATAATTTTGAATTCTGAAGATTTCATGACCGAAATTGATGAAATATACAGAAGTGTGTTATGCGTAATTATTAAAGTCATTTTCAAAGCAAAAAAATAAAAAAAATAAAAATAAAAATAGTCAAGCTCCCACCAAACATGATAGAAATTAATAATGGATTTGGTGGAGCAATTAGTGGAGCAATTAATAATGGATTTGGTTGATGATTTGATGGAGGCAAAATTTTGCCTATAAATACCAAGCCATTTCATTTGTAAATTCATACTTTCTTCTTTGAAATTCCTTAAGAATAACTAAGAAGATTTTATCTTGTGTGCTTATTTACAGCTTTCAGCAATTAATTTCCGCTTTCGCACTTTATTTTCTTTACTTTTCAGTTTTTACTTTCCACAATTTACTTTTACGCACTGTACTTTCATTTCTTTACTTTTTCAGTTTTTACTTTTCAAGCAATGAGGAGGTAACTCCCCCTTGCTGGGGTAAAAGGTAAAACTTTTATTATTGCTATTTAGATTAATCTCCCATAATTATAATATAATAACTATTTAAAATCTGACTTAACGAGGATACCGCCATATTGGTCAGTTGGTAATTAATTATAAATTGGTTTTAACCTGACTAAGCATTGATACCGCCTGGTTGGTCGGTTGGTAATTAATTATTAATTTGACTTAATCAGGATACCTCCTATATGACTGGTTGGTAATTATCACGCAAAATTAATATATTATATTAAGAGAGATATCTAAATTAGTAGTAATAAAAGTGGATCATTTTACCTCAGTATTTTCTTTATTTTACTTTTACTTTATTTACTTTGAGCATTTACTTTCCAGTAATTTACTTTCCAGCATTTACTTTCCAGCATTTACTTTATGTATTTTCTTTTATTTAAGTTCTTACTACCCGTAAATATGTGTCGTAACTAAGCCAGTTATCTGGGGTTGTGATGAAATCCAATATCACCGGTTTATAAGAGGTTAAATTACAGTTTGGGTAATATAAAAGTTTATTTATTGAGCCTTAATCATAATGCTTTTTATTAACTGGCCATTAATAAAATTGAACTGGTAAACTTAAAATGAACTTGGAAAAGAGATTTTAGGTTAAAGACCTTAGACTCAATAATCCACGATCTTCCTTGAGGATAGATAACCCTTTAATAGATTTCCTTATAGGATAGGATTATACCTGTCGGGCGGGGGTAGCCATAATTGGAACTTAATCTTAATGAATTCAGATAACTTGGTTAGCGTATGAATATGATTAATTGAGTTATACTGGGTATTTGTATTTGACCATCGGAAGAGGCTTTTACATAATTTCGTGTTCCAGGTTAATAAACCAATATATTACACAAACGTAAAATAACCACTTCATCTTTTAAAAAGATATTGGAATGATTCACAACCCTGGATAGTTTTATATATTTGAATTTTCTTCAATATACTTTCAAGCAATTTTATTTACTTGTTTTAATTTTAAAACCACCACCAAATCAATCAATCAATCCATTAGATACTTGTAAACATTTAACTTCATAAATTAATAACAAAATGTTTTAAGTCCTCGTGTGATCGATAAATTTTATACTACTTGAACGATACGTGCGCTTGCGTTATACGCGTGTGATTACGCGATCAAGTTTTTGACGCCGTTGCCGGGGACTTATTTATCTTTCACTATTAGTTTTGAGGTTAGATACCTTTACTTGTATCTAATTTTCTTTTTACTTATTATTTTTGTTTACACTTATTTATCTTTCAAGTACTTTTTTGGCATAGAAGTGGCACAATCTAACTCTGGGGTAGCTATTTCCCAGAGGAAGTATGCATTGGATATTCTTCAGGAGATTGGTATGTTAGATTGCAGACCGGTGAACACACCTATGAATCCCAATGTTAAACTCCTACCAAAAGAGGGGGAGCCATTGGAGAATCCCGAAGAGTATATGAAGCTAATCGGAGAACCATTGTATGATCCTGGACAATACATGAGATTAGTTGGGAAGCTAAACTACCTTACCATCACACGACCGAATATTTCTTTTGCTGTAAGTGTGGTTAGTCAGTTTCTACAAACCCCTTGCCAAAGTCATTGGGATGCTGTTATACGCATTCTTGGATATGTTAAAAGAGCACCAGACCAATGTCTACTATATGAATATAAAGGACATACTGAAGTTATTGGTTATTCTCATGTAGATTGGGCGGGTTCTATGTCAGATAGACGCTCTACTACATGTTATTGTGTTCTGATTGGAGGTAATCTCATATCCTGGAAGAGTAAGAAGCAAGTTGTTGTTGCCAGGTCTAGTGTAGAAGCAGAATATAGAGCTATGGCCTTAGCAACATGTGAGCTGATATGGTTGAAACAGTTACTGCAAGAATTAAAGTTTGAAGGAAGAGCACAAATGAAACTAATCTGTGACAACCAGCATCATTACATATCACCTCCAATCCTGTGTTTCACGAGAGGACCAAACATATAGAAGTGAATTGTCACTTTATCAGAGAGAAAATTTTGTCAGGATATATTGCTACTAGCTTTGTCAACTCAGACGTTCAATTATCAGATGTCCTTATTAAGTCTCTTCGCGGTCCTCGTATTGATTTCATCTGTAACAAGCTTGGTGCATATAACATGTATGCTCCAGCTTGAGGGAGAGTGTTGGAATTAGTTTGGTGTTGGAATTAATTATCTAGTGTGTAGTTGGTAGTTGTGTTGTTGTGTATTTATTATGATAGTTGTGTATTTAATATGATAGTTGTATAATGCCTATATAAAGGCCTCTCATAATAAGTTTTAAATCAAGCAAATGTTTATAAACATTTTCTTCACAAATTCTTACAATTGGAAAATGAAAGATAGACTCATTTGGTTTTATGTTGTTTGCACGACTATTATAAACAGGGCATGACACAGATATAAACGAATACTTATCTTGGTAAAAAAAAATGAAAAATTTACAAAATTGATCAACTAGCTTTTGATATTATCAAAACTAACCTATATTTTGGAAAACATATTTAATGACCAAATAAAATTATTTCTTCTCAAATTACTCTTAACTATACAACAACTAACCCATTTCATCTTCTTTTTTCTTATATGATTTGTATGGTTTGTGATGGTTTTATTTAGGGGTAGTCACGGGTTGTGTCGGGTTTTTTTAAAATCTTGTGAGACCCGATCGGGTCGGGTCACACAAAGGTCGGGTCACGTGAAGGCCAAACCCGATCGGGTGAGGGTCGGGTCGGCATAAAAAAATAATTTTTTTAATGAATTTATTATTTTAAAATATAAATATTCGTTATTTTATGTCCCAAAAATTATCATATAAATAAAGTTTTTATACAATAAAAATAATAAACAAATGAAATAAAAGTAAAAACTTAAAAAAAAACAATAAAATTTTAGAAAAATAATAAAAATACTATAGGGTCGGGTTGGGTCGGGTTTTAGTATCAAACCCGTTGTCCAACTTGAAAATTTCGGGCCGAGTGAAAAAAATATAATTTTTTTGGACTCGCGCGAGTCGGGTCGGGTCACGTCACGGGTTGACCCGACCCTATAAACACCCCTAGCTTTATTGATTGAATTTTGTTGATATGGTAGTTTTGCTTGATTTATTAAGTTATGAAGCACTTAGTATGATGAAAAAAGCCGAAAATTAAAGTTATTTCGTGGAAAAAATTGATTTTCTAAGAAAAAGATAAATTTTGGAAAAATTTACAAGCAGACATCGATTCGGGCTACCGCTCTCAAGAGACCACACCGGCACCCGAGCATCTGTGCAGAAGCCTAGGAGATCGCCAATTATGGGGGAGTGGAGTGGGGATTGAATCGATGCTTGGGCGCCCGATCTAGGGCCCACTGTAAATTTTTTCATATTTCGTTTTTTTCTCAAAAAATTATTTTTCCCCAATTAGCTTTAATTTCTAATTTATTTCATCATATAAATTATTTCAAAACTTAATAAATCATACTAAATTATCATATCAATAAAACTCAACCGACAAATTATCATAAACTACACGAATCATATAAAACTACCTGTTGATGGTGATTTCAGGACCTATGTTATTTAAAGAGTACGGCAGGGGTAAAAAGGGTAATTCCCTTCTTGGGCGAGATCATTAAAACCGACCCGGCCACTATACAGTAAGAGACCGAGCACTTGATGATATGAGACCGACCACTTTGGTTCGGATGACCGAACATTATCAGATCGGTAGCAGCATTCTCAGTTCAAAAGACTATCATGACCGACCACATGAAGACCGGGAAAATGGCGGGATATACTCCAGAAGATAAATTATCCTACTTTCATGAGGAAAATTGGTGAGTCAGAGTCATAGTAGGATAAAGAAAGTAAATGTAGTTTTGATTAGGAATCCTTATGGGAAAAAAGAATAGTTTTGACTAGGAATCCTTATGGGAAAAGAGAATAGTTTCAACTAGGAAATTCTTGTAGGAGAAGGAATCTGATTTCTACACTATTATAAATAGGAGGGTAGAGTGAGTGTAGGGGGCATCAAAAATTAGTGATCAGAATCATCAAACTCTGATTTGTAAAAAACAAAGAAGAGACCTGAGAAGCGTATTTGAGTAATAAAAAGGGGCACCATCCTATTCTTGTCCGTGGACGTAGGTCGGATCTAAAAATCCACCGAACCACGTTAAATCACCTTGTCTGATTGGCGTATTTTTTTGCTTTCCGCTAAGTTTGCTTTTGATTTCCCGCATAACCAAACAAATTCACAGTTGAAGGAGGATTACCTCAGAGGTGATATTCCCGTATTACCCCGAGACCAAAATCCACCGTCAACACTACCAAAGAAAACAATTTACATAACATCATTATTAATCTTTATTTAATATTTATTCAACTAATGATAGATAATTACATCTTTTATGATTATGTTTTTGATGAATTTATGAGAAATTATAGCAAAAATAATAAGATTAGTTAGTGATTTGGATATAAATTTGTGTTTAGAGTGAGAAAATTTAGTCTTTGATCAATAAAAATAATTTATTTTAAAATTTCTTTTTTTAAATTTCCGTTAAAAAATTGCTGAAATTTTAATGTTATGGACTAAAATGCAACACGTGAATCAAGGAGACCACAGTCTACACACACACAAATTGAAAGAATAATGTGGGAAGTGGGAAGTGGTTGTGACTTGTGAGTCTTGTCACGGACTGTTGGTGCGACTTGAATAGTTGAATTGACAATTGTATAATTTGAGTACCTTAATCGGTGTTTAATTGCAAATTTTTATATAAATGACTCAATCCAATCAATTTTGATTGTTTTAAATCGATAATGATTTGCAGGTGATATTAACCATTGATAGATTTTTGATTTTCAATTTTTCAAAAATAGTCTGATTTTATTTTTTAATATATTTTTAATATTTCAATTTTTTTTTGAAATGTAATTAATGATTTTGTGTGACAAAGAGAGTGATTATGTTAGAAACAACAAAAATTGAGAATATACTTTTTAAAAATAAAATTATTACTAAAATAACAAGTATCCTTAATTTATTACATTTTCTTAAAAAATATACTTGTTTTCTATTTGTATTAGTGTTACCATAGTTCATATTCAATTCACATTGACTTAAATAGAGACCGTTAGAATGTTTAGCCTTTTTTATAATAAATAAATGATTTTTAGTGATTATTAGAGGATGTTGATATTATAAGTTTTATGTTATGGTCTCTTAAATTTGTACTTTTTTTTTATAATTTTCATTAAACCAAAATCCTCATACAATAATAACTAAAAACTAAAATCGATAGAAAAATGTTAAATACAATAAGAAAACCCCAAAATTTAGACCACAAAAACAGAACTACTCGGATTATGATTCTTCCAACCTTTCCCTCTCCATAGGAGCACCCCTAAACCTGATTTTAACTAATTAAAAGCATTTTTTTTTTTTTTGCTATTTAGTTTGAACTCTTGATCAACGCTTCCTTAAGTCTTAAGAGATCATTTATATTATTTTTAAAACCAAAGGTTTTTATAAAGCTAACAATTCTTAATTCGCATATCTAAGGTTATGTACTTGAATTTATTATAATAACACTTCTTCGTTTTATTAAGTTAAACACCAAGTAAAATGATAGAAAATCGTATATTTCAATGTATTAAAAGAAAAATAATATTATATTTAAATCTATATTATTTTTATCTTATAGTTTGGTTTTTAACTTAATAAAATGTGAGATTTCCCATTGAAATGTTATATGATATCTATAAACACATTTTACGGGCCAAATTTGGGCCAATGACTCAAATATTATTATATTTTAATGTCCACGCATCAGACAAGGTACAATAAGCGCAAGGCTATCAACATCTCTAAGTCTATGCACATGATTCATATGTAGGGCCCATGAGCCCATAGGCTCCAAATAGCAAAGTCCCAAACAGCCTAGAGGCCTCTAAGGGCCCATACGACTTATAAGAGTTTCAGCAAGATCTTAATCATGTTACTTATGTCCCATTCGACATTATCGGACCCGTCTACGCCCTAGTTCATTCTTCCAAGGAATCTTAATCCGACTTGAAGGCTACTTCACAGCCTTTAAATGGGGAGGGGGTCCAAGAGATTAATTCATTCAAGTTTTGGCTCTCACACTTGAGTTCTCGAAGCGTATATTACCCCTTAAATACCATCCCACCGTCCTCACAGTAATCTATGAAGATCAAGGTAACCATAAACCTTGTTCTTCCTTCTATTTTTGTTCATCTACATTACTGACTTGAGCGTCAGAGTGTCTACGACATCCACCACACCGGTGGGTAGATACCGTGCACTCACTTTACATTTGTTTTGTAGGATCACTAGTGCCCCATCATATAAATTCTCGATTACGGACCGAAGGCGAAATCCAGCTTCTACAATTTGGCTCCCACCGTGGGGCCCTGGCGATTCATAGCAAGCAAAGATCTCCCAGTCTACGATCCACACAACACACTTACACACATGACTTTTGGCAGCGAAAACACACCGGACTTCATGGCTGGACAATTGGCCACCCTTCAAGAACGTTTGCGAGTACTAGAGAACCTCACGATATGGAGCACCAACACCAGCCTCCAGAATCAATTGGAGCAGATGACCTTGACCTCTCAGCGGTGAGGAACTTAAGACCACTCCAGTAGCCTTGTCATTCGGACCAACCTTTTAGGGGCATTCACTGACGTGGGTGGAGATGATCCACTATCGGACGACCGCCCTCAAACCCGCCAGACGACTCACCATATCCCTCTAACGGACCCAACACAACAAGTCGCCTTCATCATACGGAAAGAGATAGAGGAGTTAAAATAGGCAATTCTGTCCAGCCTACCTGAAGTGAGACTACCAATGAAGAAAAGCCGGACATGGATAATTTTGGACACTTATTTCCTGGAGACCATCAATTCGGTAGAACTTCCACATAAGTTTAGCCCCTCTGACATGAGGCTCTACGATGGATCCATTGACCTAGACGATCATGTCGTCCATTAAAAATATAAGATGATGTCTACAACCCTAGCTCCGCACCAATGGGAGGCTGGAATGTGTAGAGGGTTCGGAGAGATGCTAGCTGTTGGGGTTTTGGGCGATGGGCGCAGTGAAAGCGCAGTTTGGGCGAAATCGTATTTTAAAACTTTTTCAAAATACCAAATAAATTATTCAATATCTAATATGAATAATTTATTTATATTTCACCTAAACCTATTTATTCAATATCAAATATTGACATAAACATGGTTGAAACTTCGCGAAACTTTTACGAAAACTGTTTTTCCGCAAAATGGCACAAAACGCATTTTCGACTGAACCGACCACCCGAAACCTATGGGGACTGCCGAGGTCAGCCCCAATAGTGTCAGGGTAGTTCACGGGCTGCCCGAACAGTGACGGATTCACTGTTTAGACAGTCGTCACCCGATTGGCTCAAAATCCACCCGGTAAAGTCGTTTTTGTCCGTTTTCGCTTATTTTAACTTCGAAACACTTTCCGGAATTTGTTCCAACTCCCAAAACACATCCATTACATTCGTATGACATCAAAATCATCACATAATTTTCAGTTTGGGCAGATCTGATCTGCAAACTGAAATTACCCAAAATACATGCTTTAAATCCAATTTTCCAAGATTAATCTAATTAATCAAACACCAATTCAAAGTCACCACACATGAACAATTCTAGAACAATTCTAGGCTATTTTAGAGTGGATCAACAACTCTAGAATGGAAACCATCAATAATTGATCAAATTGGCCTAATATTACAATAATATCTACCAATTTCACTTCACACATGCACTATACTTCCAATTTTGAACAAGTAAAGAAACCCTAGAAATGTTCTAGGAACATAAGAACAAGTAAAACAATTTTCTAAGCTCAAGGATGCTATAGATTACCTTTAATCTCTAAAAATCCCTAAGTTTTTCTTATTTTTCTTCACTTTTTCTTCTTGTTTCATTAAACAAAAATGAAACCCATTCCAATTTGGAGTTCTCGGTAGTGAGAAGATGAATAAGAGAGAGAAAATAAAATTTTCCCTTTTATGTTTGTGTTGACCTACTTTTGGCATGGAGGGTATTTTTTGTCTTTTCAATTTTAATCAAATTAAAAATAATAATTACATCTTTTTGTTAGCCAATCAAATTAGCACAATTAAAGCATAATTAAATCATGCCACTTGGTCCAATAATAATTGGAAAAATTCCATAACCTTTATGGAAAAAGTTTGATTAATTAATTATTGAAATATTTAACAATTAAATATTCAAATAATTAATTAATGTAAGTATTATTATATATGTATTTTTATTTACAATAAATAACAAATACATATATTAATGGCATGTGTCAAAATCTCATTTGACGAATAATTAATGTGTATCTAATCGTATTATGTATCAAATATAAATACACAATAATTATTAGCGGACAAAATCCCCTATGCATGTGTTATCGTTTAACCGATTAAACGATTTGAATTAACTCATTTAATCCGGTGAAGTATTACGAATAATCCGTATTATTCATATCGAGTTGCCCAAGTGCTCAACGAGTACACTTCATATTGTGAGACTCTCTAAGTTTAGGTTTATCCGTCACGAAATCTAATTTCGTGTCCATAATCCACCCACTCATGGATTATGACGACCACAGACAATCTCGCTAAACTATGCAAGCCAAGGTCATAGCATACGTATAATCCCTCTGTCACAAGCCATCCATATTATACCTGGGATATAGATGAAAATGTCAAATCTGTTCGGTATAATACAGTCGACTTTCAATTTACGATCTCTAAATAACACTCAGAACTGGTTTTCGAAGTTATACCACGGCCATGGATTTACTAGATCGTAAACACGTGCTGGATGCCTATGCCCTGTACACAGGACTGATGAATCATGTTTTTATACGCACTGGATATCATGAGCATCAGTCCACACCCAACGAATAGGCGGAGGTCTGATCATGAATAGATCGTTGATGTGACTGCCATCAAAGTGTGGAGGATAACTCATATATCCCACTATGGTATCTCGAGTCGAAGGACCACTATGCTCGCTCAACTCGAGAAGGTTCCTATTGACGTTGGTGTACCATCTATTAGGAAACCTTCAGTGAGTCGTTCAGTGTCTTATCAAATAAACACCTACATGTATATACGAGTCTCCTGAGACTCATGGTACATTGGGATAAACTGTCGGACCAAGTCACGATATACGACATGTACTGGTCTCAGCGGAATTTACTAACCGACCCGTGTTAGCAAATCTTGACTAGGAACTTTATTTAAGGATATACAACTAATAGTACACTTCCCAATGACAATTACAAACTACGTTGTAACTGTGCACTATACTGTAAATCCTAGTGTTTTTGTATAATTTTCACATATCATAGAACCAGATTCAGTTTCGATCTAATCGTAATCAGATATCTAATCGCAATTAGATCGAATAAGCGTATAAAAAACAAGGGTGCTACAGTTAAATTAGTAATATTATGGAAAATTGAAATACTCGTATTTATGAATCAGACATAAATACGATCCGAATTAGCACTCCAAGCACCAACCCTAACACTAGCAGGCTCAACCTTTACTTGGTTCATTAACCTTCCATACCGGTTTATTGGATCATACCAAAAGTTGGCAGATAAGTTCATGAAGCACTTTACAAGCTCCTGCAAGCTTGAGAAGACCACATACGACCTCAACGCAGTCTAACGGTGGAAGAGAGAATTTCTACGAAGCAACATGGCTCACTTTTACAAGGAAAAGATATCAATACAAGATCTCCACCGACCGATCACTATGAAAGCCTTCAGGAACGGCTACTCACCGATAGTGGGCTTTATAAAAAGCTAACGAAATTTCAATGATACACTGTGGACTAAGGGTAAACACGGTTTCGGGTCAAACCGCGAACCGCACCGAACCGCACGGTTTGAAAAATATTAAAAATGGCTAGGACCTCACCGAATTGAACCGCAAATTTCGGGTCGGTGCGCGGTTTTGACCCACACCGAACCACACCAAACCATAAATTAGAATATGAAAGATTTTATAATGGCTAGGACAGTTTCCCTTAAAATTAATGGTACCTAGCCTTAACAGGTTAAGAACCGTGACTTAAAACGTTTTCAAAATCAAGGACCACAAAACAAACACCACTATTGTTTTTTTTTTTTAATGTGTTTCTTATTTTATCTATATATACACACATACACAACACGTGTGTTTTATGTTGAAAGATTTTGTTATATTATTTGAGAAAGAAAGTGGGAATTAAAAAAAAAAGATATGCTATGTTACTTATTCTTATATGTGTTCTTGAAGGAATAGCTTGGATTCAATATTAAGGAAAATGACGAGGATTTTTAGTGGAAGTAGCAGCTCCCAAAGATTAAAAAAATTGATATAATGTACCAAATATTTCACATTATGGATTTTGAGAAAGATTTAATATGTGTATAATATTATATAGATTGCTTCTTCTATTTTAACTTATGACATATAAATTAATAGTTCCCAAAGGTTATTAAAAAATAAAGATATCCCATTTTTCATGCAGAATTTTGAATCAATTCCCTTTTGCTAAAACATTCAAAAAGGGTTTTAATTCATCCAAAGCTGGGAATATAATAAAAATAAATCACAAAAGTTTGATCACTTTATATGAGAATGAAATATGGTTCCTTCTACCTCTATCACAAATTTATTGTATATTTGGATCCGATAATTTGAACCAACACTTGTTAGATCACTCTTAGTCTCTTACATATATATTTTTATTTATTTTATATTTATATTTGATTATTATCGGAATAGATATTCTAATATATTTAATGATCATATGACAATATACCATGAATAAATGAAAATTATGTATTTTTTCTCTTCAATTATAATGTGAAAACACATAAAATTTTCTTAAAAGTTTTATAATCCAAACCGCTGACCCGAACTGCCCAAACCGCTAAACCGCCAACCCAAACCGCCACAGTTTTCCTTATCAAATTTGCGGTTTTGGTTTCTAATTTCCCAAACCGCCAACCCGCGCGGTTTGAAGGAAAAAACGAAAAAACCGACCCGAACCGCTCCGCGAACACCCCTACTGTGGACCAGGCCTTGACCTAGACCTTGATTGAGATTAGGTGGGAAGAGGACAAGAGGAACAAAAAGTGTGAGAGTTCCACCAGCCATCATGGAGAGAAAATCCCAAATCCCCCTAAGTGGCCCAAAGACTTTGATAAAAAGGCTCGACAACCAGTAGATATGAGGATTCCATGAAGAAATGAGCATTGATTGCTCAACCGAGATTACGAGCACAGACCTTCATCCTAAGAGATTCCGAATCGGTCATCGCCAAACAGGCCAAGGCTCCCAGACTAGAGGTGGCCACGGTTCATTTCCGGTTCCAAACCGGAACCGAACCGTACGGTTTTCGGTTCCATAAGTGTGGAACCAAAACCGAACCGGATAATTCCGGTTCCACACTTAAGTGGAACCGAAACCATAATTGGAATCGGAACCGAACTGTACGGTTCCGGTTCCCTTCGTTTTTTTTTTAAACTTTTTTGAAAATAAAAAAATTGAGATTTAAACATTATGTTGGAGCCGCTAGAACCGTTCGGTTCCAGCGGTTCCAACTATTCGGTCAGGGTAAGAACCCTAACCAAACCGGTCAGGTTCCGGAACCGGAATCGGAACCGATTGGCACCGGAACCGTCCGGTTCCAATTGGTTCGGTTACGGTTCTGAACCGAAACATTGGCCACCTCTATCCCAGACTGCAACTTTAATGTGCCCTCCGGTGAATTGGTGTCAATCATCAAACATATGGGAAATGAAGTAAGATGGTCCACACGCCATAGAGATTGATCTTCTAAGAAGAACACGAGCAAATGGTACGAGTTCCACCGGGATTATGGGCACATGACAGCCGATTGTATCACCTAAAGGTTGGAGGTCCTAGAGCTGCTTAACAAAGGATATGTGAAAGACTTGTTTGCAGAGAAAAGCAAGGCTACAATAGCCCGAAGGGATGAGAGAGGCGACCGAGAAGTTGGCCCCCCACCATTACATCTAATTAACAATACCGTGAACTTGATCGTCGGTTGCCTATAGATTTATAATATGAGGGCAGTCTCGTCCACCTTCCACTAAGTGATGAAGTTTCGCACCACGTGAGGCATACAAGAGATTTGAGGAGATAAACTAGCCTCAATGAGTTGCTATTAGACAACTTTAAAGGCTAATCATACTTCAGCATTGTAATTGCAGAAAGGGCATTATCGGGCCCAACCGAATCATTCCAAGATCGAGGAACTCGAAGAAGTCCAAATTTACCCCCAGCTTGCAGACCACAAAGCTCAGATTGGAGCTCACCTTGAACCCAAGCTTCGCACGAAGTTAATCAACTTTCTCATAGAGCAACACAAATACTTTACATTCTCAAAATGATGACCCACAAGCTCCACGTGGACCCAGACTACCGAGGTGAAATAGAAGATGAGGAAATTCTCTCCTAAAAGGAACCAAATAATTGACGAAGATGTTCAAAAACCTTTAGAGAAAAGGCCGCCAAAGAAGATCAGTATCCCGAGTGGCTTACCAGTGTTGTGGTGGTTAGGAAAAATAATGGGAAATGGCGAGGCTGTATCAACTTCACAAATCTGAATAAGGCATGCTAGAAAGACTCATTCCCCCTGCCTCATATTGATTCGATTGTCGATGCTGCAGTTGGACATGAGTTATTGAATTTCATGGATGTGTACTTAAGCTACAATCATATTCTCATGCATCCAAACCAAGAGAAAATGACATTCACCATCAATAGAGGAATCTATTACTACAAGGTAATGTCTTTTGGACTTAAGAATGTCGGGGTTATATACCAGTGCGTCTTCAACAAGTTGTTTTCCCAACAAATGGGGAAAACAATGGCAGTATATATTGATGACATGTTGGTGAAGTCACTAAGAGTCGAGAACCATCTAGAGCACTTGGGGCAAGCATTAGATATAATGAAGAAGTACGGCATGAATTTGAACCCTACCAAGTGTGCTTTCAGCGTCGCCTTTGGTAAGTTCATAGGCTATATGGTCACTTAGCGAGAGATATAAGCCAACTTGGATCAAATTATGTCCATCCTCGATAACCCTTCCCACACATGCCCGAAAGATATCATGCGACATTGGGATACATATTACTATTATAAACTATTGTTAAAGTAAATATTCCTAATTATTGGTTTTATAATACGATCGAATTCTCATAACCTAGAAGACTAGCACATGTCGTATATTAGAATTGGAGTTTCGATGATTTAACCCGATGTACCTTGAGCTTTGGAAGCTCATATAGACGTGTGGGTATTGGTTGGACCGAATACTAAATGACTCACTAATAGTTGGAAGTATACAACACTGTCAATATGAGTCTCCTCGAGTCAAATAGCATACATAATCCTTTAACTATAGGATAACATTGATTTTGTGCGAGATTCCCCACACTTTGATGCCATGTATGTCAGTAACCTTTCATGGTCTAGCCTCTAGATGTTCGTTGGGTGTGGAGCGATGCACTCGTTAATCAAGTGCGAATCAAGATAGGATCCGTCGGCCCATATGTGTACCATAAGGGGTTTAGGTATCAATGTGAGTAAGTAACTATTCTTAAGACTTTGGCCAAAGTCGATCACCTAGGGTGGATCGCATCAGTTGTAAAGAATTATGGACATGTCGACATAAGATGTGCACCTCAGAAACTTGATGGTGTATTTTATGTTTCATAAGAACAACTCGGATAGCCTACGATGAAGGGATTGATAAACATATGTGATGACCTCGACTTGTATATTTCAGAAAGGTCGTTCATGTTCTTCGCGAATTCGAAGATGGACGAATTACATACATATTCCCTAGGCTTATATGACGAACGCGTCTGAACTTAGAGAGTCCCACTATTAAGTGTACTCGTTGAGCACTTGGGTAGTCGATTAATTTTGATAAAAGATAATATTCAATATTATAATTATCAACTAAGATAATCAATTATTATTGGATAACATTGATTATTTACTTTGACCTAATTGGATTAATTCAATAATTACACAAGGGCTTAATTGTAAATTCATTAATATCTCTATCATTTGAGGATATTTTGGTAATTGTAAATATATAATTATATGTGTTTTTGGCTTGATTTAATTGGATTAAATCAAAGTGGCAAACATTGAACTAATCCATTTCCAAATCTTTATCCTGATTTAATCGGATTATATCAAAGTGGTAGACAAATGTGATTAGTCACACCTAATTATATATATTTGGATAAATTATATTAAGCCCACATAAAAGTTGATTAGAACTTTTATTAATTAAAAATTTCCTAAGTTTTGTTATAAGTAGCAAGCTTGAAAATGTTTTAATTAAGCTTGAGAAACTTAAATACATGCACTTCTTGGAGAAATTAGCCTAAGTTAGAGAAGTATTTAGAGAAGCTTTGTGAGGTCTCTACACCATTTCATCTAGGAGAAATCAAGATTGGATCGTGGAGTGAAGCTTGCTAGCATTGGAATCGAGATTGGATCTTGGAGTTAAGCTTGCAAACCTTGGAAGTTCTCCAACCATTTCAACAAAGAGAAAAAGATTCGATCTTTGTATTAAGCTTACTGTAGACAACAGAACCTGGGCGACGCTGTTCTAGGCTCGTGGCCTAGTTGGGAGTACGAAATAACATGGAGTCGCCACCCGGTGTGAACCAGGTTAAAGATTTAAGGCCGCACTCACCCCTCGCAAGGGAAGACCTCAAACCGTTGGGTTCGAAATGGTCCCTTACTTATGTCACTTGTGATGGTATGATTTGTGCAATAAATTAACCGAGTCTACTCAATAATCATGCTCAAAGGTATTTAGATCTAACATGCATTTGCTAAATAAATCTTATTCTAAGTTTGCATGCTTGAGAGTAAGTCTTTGAACGACAAACAAGGTTTCACACATTGAGCATATTGAACCATTAAATCTTATTAATAAATAACTACTTAAACATGAATATAAGTTAAACTAAACATCATGCATAAAGAATGAAGAAACAACATGCCTCAATAACACAATCATGCTTTGAAAATTAAATAACAAGACTAAATTAACTCATGCTTAAAATAATAAATAAACGGCCTAGAACTATGACATGCTCAAATACAAGTTTGGATTAGACGAGATACGTGCATCTTAAGTGGTACGTGGCGTTGTATCCCGAGTGCAGACCGCAATACCGTCCATTCGGAATCGGCTACGGAATTTACGTCCGTATTTCCATCCGATATACCACAAAAGGGAACACACATCCCGCTCATCCAACAATCACATCATGCCTCAAACGACTCTCATGCAATAATATTTTAAAATAAATAAAATAAAACGAAAGAAGATAAGTAAGAAGGGGCCCTCAGGTCTAACCTCTTTTGTTGTCTCACGAAAGGGCGTTACACGTCTGTTGGAAGAGTGAATGATCTGTAACTCTTTTGGTTCACCAACTCAACGTCTTTCCTCGCTGTTTCGCTGTTTCGGACTGCTGTTTTTGTTGTATTGTTGGGCCACTGTTTTAAGGTAATTTAGGGACTGTTTTGAGGGTTTTTGGAGGGATTTGGACTGCAATTTTGGTAGGGTTCCAGGGGCAGTTTTTGTGCGTGTAGGTCTGTGTGTGTAGGGTTGTGTGTGCGTGAGTTTGGTTAGTGTACTGGGCTGTGTTTGTGCGTGTAGGGTTGTGTGTGTAGGGCTGTGTGTGCGTGAGTGAATGGGACGTGAGCGTGGGTGTTGTGGCGTGCAGGTGATGGCTACGTGAAGTTAGGTGGCAAGGGCGTGGGCTGGTGTAAGGCAATGTGGGGACGTCTCAAGGCTGCTATGCGGTTTGTGGCTAGGTGGCGAGAAGGAGATAAGCGGTGTGGCAGGCTAAGCGTGAGGCTTGAAGCAGCGTGATGAGTGGAGGGGCGTGGTGTTGCTGAGTGTTGAGCTAGGGTTGGTTGAGCGTGTGATTTGCGTGAGGTTGAGGGCAGTACGTGAGTGTGTGCTTTGAGCGTGAACTTAGAATTTTAGGGTTGATTTCGTGAGAATGAGTCAGCCAGGGGTTTGAATGTGTGGAGATGGGTTATTTTTATAGGCAAGAGGATGGGTTTTACCTTGTTGGGGAAGGAATCAAATTTGTGTATTAATTAAGAGATATTTTTAATTTAGTATGTGATAGGGAAAATCTTTTAATTAAGGGAAGTGATTTGATTTATTCTTTTTAGTTAAGGATATGATTTATTTAAATTGGTAGGTGATTTAATTAAATTAGGAATGTGATTTAATTTGTGAGATGTGTTTTAATTTTGTTTTAATTATTTCAATTTGTGAGATGTGTTTTAATTTTGTTTTAATTATTTAATTTGTGAGATGTGTTTTAATGGGTTTGGTGTGTTTTAAAACAGAGGTCCAACAAGCGAACCTGAAGCGAAACAAGCGAGTTAAATCTGACAAAATACTAATTTCCAACTTTACCCTTCCAACATCCGTTTCCCGAGGCTTTCACAATTAAAGAGGTAGTGTCTCCATATGAGACTCATCATCGGGATAATATGCAAAAATACAATGCCTACAGTCGCCCCCACTTTGATGGGACTTGTGCAGTGTGTGACAATGACAATCCTATCAAAGTACGTGCAATGCATTTTCACTTACCTGGCTCGCTAGTCGCCGCTTGTCTTGCCTGTTGCTTTGAACTGAGTTGATCTGGTGGTGAGGTGCTTCGACCCCTAAGGTTTATCCCTGCAAGATGCTGCGATCTCTAGGAATCACTACCGAACTGAACTGATGAGAGTTGGTCCCCTTCCGAACCTTGCCCCATTTCCGGAGCGCAATTTTCGGCATGCTAAACCTCATTCCCGAGGCGTCGCGGTTGTGATAGTTGTGGTCCCCTTCTGAACTTTGCTCCATTTCCGGAGTGCCATTTTCGGCATGCTAAACCTCATTTCCGAGGCGTCGCGGATGTGATAGTGGTCTATTTCCGAACCATACTCCATTTTCGGAGTGCCATTTTCGGCGTCTGATGAGATACTGGTCCATTTCCGAACCGTGCTCCATTTTCGGAGTGTTATTTTCGGTGAGCTGATGTGATTGTGGTCCATTTCCGAACCATGCTCCATTTTCAGAGTACCATTTTTGGCGTCTGATGAGATACTGGTCCATTTCCAAACCGTGCTCCATTTTCGGAGTGCCATTTTCGGCGAGCTGATGTGATTGTGGTCCATTTTCGAACCATGCTCCGTTTTCGGAGTGCCATTTTCGGCGAACTGATGTGATTGTGGTCCATTTTCGAACCATGCTGATGTGAGAATGGTCCATTTTCGAACCATTGTTGGTGAGAGACAGTCCATTTCCGAACCATTACTGATGTGAGAGTGGTCCATTTTCGAACCATTGCTGATATGAGAGTGGTCCATTTCCGAACCGTTGCTGATGAGAGAGCGGTCCATTTCCGAACCGTTGCTGATGAGAGATAGTCCATTTCCGAACCATTGCTGATGTGAGAATGGTCCATTTCCGAACCGTTACTGATAAGAGATAGTCCATTTTCGAATCGTTGCTGATGTGAGAGTGGCCCATTTCTGAATCGTTGCTGATGATGTGTGTCTCCATACCCGGAGTACTGATGATGCAGTGGGCCCTCGACCCTGGGATGCATCCCGAAATTGCAACTGATGTGTGGGCCCTCGACCCTGAAACACATCCTAAAAGTAATGATGTAGATGGTCCTCGACCCTGGGACGCATCCCGGAACTACAACCGACAACGGGGGCACCTCGACCCTGGACACGGATCTCGACCCAATACCGCTGACAATAGGGACCTCGCCCTGAATATGATGATATAGTGGGCACCTCGACCCTGGGCACGCATCTCGACCCGGAACTACAACCGACAACGGGGGCACCTCGACCCTAGGCACGCATCTCGACCCAATACCGCTGACAATAGGGACCTCGCCCTGAATATGATGATGTAGTGGGCACCTCGACCCTGGGCACGCATCTCGACCCGGAACTACAACCGACAACAGGGGCACGCATCTTGACCCTGGGCACGCATCTCGACCCAATACCGTTGACAATAGGGACCTCGCCCTGAATATGATGATGTAGTGGGCACCTCGACCCTGGGTACGCGTCTCAACCCAGAACTACAACCGACAACGAGGGCACGCATCTCGACCCTGGGCACGCATCTCGGCCCAATACCGCTGACAATATGGACCTCACCCTGAATATAATGATATTATGGGCACCTCGACCCTGGGTACGCATCTTGACCCGGAACTACAAACGACAATGGGGGCACGCATCTCGACCCTGGGCATGCATCTCGGCCCAATACCGCTGACAATAGGGACCTCGCCCTGAATATGATGATCTGGTTGTGCTAACCCCGTACCTAGGGTGTCGCAGATATGATGATGGTCCATTTCCAAACCGTTCTCCATTTCCGGAGTGTTACTGTGATGTGGTGTGATGAGGTCCATTCCCGAACCGTCACCGGATGTGGTCCATTCCCGAACCGATCTCCATTCCCGGACTGTCCATTCTCGGACTAAATCTCCATTCTCGAAGTGCCATTCCCGGCGTGCCATTCTCGGCGTGCTCATTCCCGGGCTGTCTATTCCCGGACTAAATCTCCATTCTCGGAGTGCCATTCCCGGCGTGCCATTCTCGGCGTGCTCATTCTCGAGCTGTCCATTCCCGGACTATATCTCCATTCTCGGAGTGCCATTCCCGGCGTGCCATTCTCGGCGTGCTCATTCTCGAGCTATTCATTCCCAGACTATATCTCCATTATCGGAGTGCCATTCTCGGCAGAACTGATCTGATGTGATGCGGGCCTCGCCCCCAGAATGCCATGCCCGGCAGAAACTGATCTGATGCTATGTGGGCCTTCCCCCCAGAATGCCATACCCGGCAGAAACTGATCTGATGCTATGTGGGCCTCGCCCCCAGAATGCTATATCAGGCAAAACTGATACTGATGTCTCCATACCCGGAGTGCCATACCCGGAAAAACTGATGCTGATGTCACCATACCCGGAGTGCCATACCCGGCAAAACTGATGCTGATAATGATGTTGGCCTTGCCCTATGATTCATTCCTGGATTCATTCCAAAACTCTGACAACGTGGGCCTCGGCCCTAGGATTCATTCTCGGATTCTTTCCAAATTTTGACGACGTGGGCCTCGGCCCTCGGATTCATTCCCTAGGTTCATTCCAAATTCTGACAACGTGGGCCTCGGCCCTAAGATTCATTCTCGATGCTGCTGAAAATGTGGGCTTCGCCCTCTGGGATTCATTCCTTAAACTGCTGATAAAGTGGGCCTCGACCCTGAGTTGATACTGATGTGGGCCTCGCCCCAAACTGATACTGATGTGGGCCTCCCCCCAGACTGAAACTGATGTGGGCCTTGCCCCAAAACTGATACTGATGTGAGCCTCAACCCCGGGACTCATCCCCAAACGAATACTGATATGGGCCTCGACCCCAAACTGAAATTGATGTGGTCCTCGCCCCAAACTGATGTGGGTCTCGCCCCAAACTGATACTGATGTGGGCCTCAACCCTGAGACTCATCCCCAAACGAATACTGATATGGGCCTCGACCCCAAACTGAAACTAATGTGGGCCTCGCCCCCATACAGACACTGATGTGGGCCTCGCCCCCAGACTGATACTGACGTGGGCCTCGCCCTAAAAATGATACTGATATGGGCCTCAACCCAGTACAGACACTGATGTGGGCCTCGCCCCCAGACTGATACTGACGTGGGCCTCGCCCTAAAACTGATACTGATATGGGCCTCAACCCTGGGACTTATCCCCAAAACTATTACTCATATGTTGCTGATTCTGTTTGGCTTGTCTTTGCCGCTTTCGCTTTTTCATCTTTGAAACCTGTGAATGCAAAACGAAATAAACACAAAAAGAATGCAAAATACGTTACGTGTATGCATGCATGCATGAATGAATTTCCTATTCCGTTGGGTTAGGTCTTCCGCTAGTTCTCCATGTGATTGCTCAGTCTTCTCTCTGGTCTCATGACTCAATATCTTGTTATGTCCCTGATTCGCGATGTGGTAGACTGGTCGCCCCCAGTCTTGGTTTAGCTTTCTGCTCTCCGCTGTTTGCACTTGGTCAAGATGAACCACATGGTGGGGCCTTCCATATCATACTATATCACATGCTATGAAATAGTCCCAATAGTTACACATATTATTTCCCTCAAAGAATGCTCAGTATTGAAACTAGAGAACCTTCAAAACATTCAACGCAACTCAAATCCAAGTCTTTGAATAAATGATCTAAGCCAGACTCAAAGTGTGTGTGTGCAAAGGTTCATTTGCGGATTCATCCATAGGTAAGCTAACTCAATGATTTCGTTTCAAAAATCGGGATCGATGGGTTAAACCAACCTAGTTGTCTCAATTATGCCTGCAGTTGCTTTTCTGTGCTCAATGTGGCATGGTTTTATTTCTTTTTTTTCTTGTCTCTTGTTTCTCTTTTAATTTTGAACGTCTTTTTTTTTCTTTTTTTTCTTTTTTTCTTTTTTTTTTCAACACACCTACCCTTTAAGGTAGCATGGAGTTGGGCGACGCTGTTCTAGGCTCGCGGCCTAGTTGGGAGTACGAAATAACATGGAGTCGCCACCCGGTGTGAACCGGGACAAATATTTAAGGCCGCACTCACCCCTCGCAAGGGAAGACCTCAAACCGTTGGGTTCGGAATGGTCCCTTACTTATGTCACTTGTGATGGTATGATTTGTGCAATAAATTAACCGAGTCTACTCAATAATCATGCTCAAAGGTATTTAGATCTAACATGCATTTGCTAAATAAATCTTATTCTAAGTTTGCATGCTTGAGAGTAAGTCTTTGAACGGAAAACAAGGTTTCACACATTGAGCATATTGAACCATTAAATCTTATTAATAAATAACTACTTAAACATGAATATAAGTTAAACTAAACATCATGCATAAAGAATGAAGAAACAACATGCCTCAATAACACAATCATGCTTTGAAAATTAAATAACAAGACTAAATTAACTCATGCTTAAAATAATAAATAAACGGCCTAGAACTATGACATGCTCAAATACAAGTTTGGATTAGACGAGATACGTGCATCTTAAGTGGTACGTGGCGTTGTATCCCGAGTGCAGACCGCAATACCGTCCATTCGGAATCGGCTACGGAATTTACGTCCGGATTTCCATCCGATATACCACAAAAGGGAACACACATCCCGCTCATCCAACAATCACATCATGCCTCAAACGACTCTCATGCAATAATATTTTAAAATAAATAAAATAAAACGAAAGAAGATAAGTAAGAAGGGGCCCTCAGGTCTAACCTCTTTTGTTGTCTCACGAAAGGGCGTTACACGTCCGTTGGAAGAGTGAATGATCTGTAACTCTTTTGGTTCACCAACTCAACGTCTTTCCTCGCTGTTTCGCTGTTTCGGACTACTGTTTTCACTCCGTTTCGCTACTGTTTTTGTTGTATTGTTGAGCCACTGTTTAAGGTAATTTAGGGACTGTTTTGAGGGTTTTTGGAGGGATTTGGACTGCAATTTTGGTAGGGTTACAGGGGCAGTTTTTGTGCGTGTAGGTGTAGGTGTGTGTGTGTAGGGTTGTGTGTGCGTGAGTTTGGTTAGTGTACTGGGCTGTGTTTGTGCGTGTAGGGTTGTGTGTGTAGGGCTGTGTGTGCGTGGGTGAATGGGACATGAGCGTGGGTGTTGTGGCGTGCGGGTGATGGCTGCGTGAAGTTAGGTGGTAAGGGCGTGGGCTGGTGTAAGGCAATATGGGGACGTCTCAAGGCTGCTATGCGGTTTATGGCTAGGTGGCGAGAAGGAGATAAGCGGTGTGGCAGGCTAAGCGTGAGGCTTGAAGCAGCGTGATGAGTGGAGGGGCGTGGTGTTGCTGAGTGTTGAGCTAGGTTGTTGGTTGAGCGTGTGATTTGCGTGAGGTTGAGGGCAGTACGTGAGTGTGTGCTTTGAGCGTGAACTTAGAATTTTAGGGTTGATTTCATGAGAATGAGTCAGCCAGGGGTTTGAATGTGTGGAGAGGGGTTATTTTTATAGGCAAGGTGATGGGTTTTACCTTGTTGGGGAAGAATTCAAATTTATGTATTAATTAGGAGATATTTTTAATTTAGTATGTGATAGGGAAAATCTTTTAATTAAGGGAAGTGATTTGATTTATTCTTTTTAGTTAAGGTTATGATTTATTTAAATTGGTAGGTCATTTAATTAAATTAGGAATGTGATTTAATTTGTGAGATGTGTTTTAATTTTGTTTTAATTATTTCAATTTGTGAGATGTGTTTTAATTTTGTTTTAATTATTAATTTGTGAGATGTGTTTTAATGGGTTGGTGTGTGTTTAAAACAGAGGTCCAACAAGCGAACCTGAAGCGAAACAAGCGAGTTAAATCTGACAAAATGCTAATTTCCAACTTTACCCTTCCAACGTCCGTTTCCCGCGGCTTTCACAACTAAAGAGGTAGTGTCTCCATACGAGACTCATCACCGGGCTAATATGCAAAAATGCAATGCCTACACTTACTAGGTAATGTTTGATCTTCTCCTAAGCTATGTTCTTCATTAGTGAGTTTTCATTAGTGAGACATATAGTGATGAATTATGTATTGGATGCATGATTACATAGCTTAAAGTTGAAATAAGGCTAATAAATTGTGTTAGAATGCTTTGGAAGTATAAACACAATATGCTTATTAATTAGGTTAAAGATGTTCTTGTTGGACATGAAACTATTAATAAGAGTTTAGAACTCTAGATTAAAGCTTAGAGCTATGGTTACCATTCTAGAATCAGTTGACCATCTTTGGGTGAATTAGAATTGTTCATGAGACATTTCATAGTGGGATTCTAAATTATTTTGTGTTTTGATTCAAACAAATTCATATAAGTATTTAGAATACATGTATGCTAGTTGTATCACATATGTTGATGGTGGTTATGATGCTAAAATTGGATTTTAGGTGTATTTGAAGTATTATGAGAAAATTGGAAGTGTTTTGATTGGTTTGAAGTAGAAAATGCTCACTGCCTAGGGCAGAGTTGCGACTCTGACTCCTCTGCGTCGTGATACAGAGCATCGCGACGCCCACTATTTCGATTCGTGATGCTGAGACGTTTAGCTCTCGCAGTTTCTCTCGCACTTTAGAGCATCTCGACGCCCAAGCTCCCGCATCGCGACACGCAGAGCTGATATATACTGAAACTTTATTTTCTTAGTTACGGATCAGACTCTATTTTGGTCCCTGTTTTATCCTACGGACTCGAAACGAAATATAGTTTTACACAAAAATATTTTAAAATACACCCATGCTAGATATCTATGGGTTATACCCACTTTTACTGTGCGGGGCATTGATCCGACCTTAGGGGTTCCACATCCTCCCCAATATAGTCAGTGTCAAATGAGTACGTTGGTATCAAACATTTCCTTACATAGTGTGGTCAACCTCAACTTATTCTCCCCTAAAACAAATATGTAATTCCTCTATGGAGCAGATAGACTCAGTATGTATCTGGTGTTCGCAACAACGTTTGGGGCTACGTCCAATTAGCAGTTGCTGCATGAACCTGCGAATCTCAAAGGAGATAAACATCAATCAAATGATAGTCATTAAAAGAATCCAAGGAAAATAGAAAGACACTCACTCGACGTCGACGTGTTCCGGTACTCAGGTATTGGATCGGCACCTACCGACTCAAATACACTATATTTTTTGTAAGAAATAGAACTTCTGCCAATATATCCGGTCGTTTATCGTTAGCCCCAACACCAGATGTTCCCTTTTTGTCGAAGGAACATGTGATACCTCCATTTTTCAGTCACATGTTCCTTCAATTAGTAGTGTATAATAGGTTTTTAACTCCGAACCTTATCCTCAACTCGTACGCCATACACTCAACCGGCAATAACTTCTTCAAAGTATTGGACATCAATTATGACGGAGCTAGCTCTTAGTTGTCCAACACCTCCCAGACCAATCTAGGTATGGGAAACTTAGTTCGTCGGCAAATAGATGCTCGTAGAACCCAACCGATCCCGATATCTTATAGTCTATTTGTTGGGGTAAGCACAGCGGAAGGCGCAGTGGAGGGCAAAAATGGTTTTTAAACGTTTTAAAAATTTCCGAGCGAATTAATTAACATCAAATCTTTTTAATTCACTCAAATAAATTTAAATATATTATTTATTAACATTTAATAACATAATATATTTCAAAACACGATGAATTATTTTACGAAAATATTTTTCGACAAATACTATGCCTAACGGGCAAAACCGATTGACCAACCGCCGAGCCAGACTAACCTGGTCACTCGGGCAGTGTTCAGTCAGCCCTTAGACTGCCTGAACAGTGCCAAGTTTGCTGGTTTCATAGCCGTGATGTGGCGAGGCCCGTTTCGACATGAATTCACCGTTTTCATGCGTTTTCATCCCGGAATAATTTTTGGAATTTATCCACCACCCAATACACATCCAAAATATGAGTGGAAAAACGAATAAACGAATCGAATTCATGACGAATACTAAATGAATCGAATCGTAATGCACTTAATTCGAGTTCGATTCGTTTATTAAACAAATCCTGATATTATGATCCGAATTCGATTCATTTAATAAATGAATATTCGTATTCGATTCCTTTATTTGTTTAAATAAAATTAAACGAATCGAATCAAATTCGATTCTTTAATAAATAAATATTCGTATTCGATTCGTTTAATGAAAATTAAATACAAAATCAGTGGAATATTCTTGTTCTAGATTAAAAATCCTTACAACAAGCATATTAATTGTTATAGATTAAAAATCCTTAAATAAGCTCCCTAATTTGGTAAGAAAAATGTTGAATCCAGAAACATTATTTTTGAAACAAACAAACAAATATTTGGTGAAATCTTCTCAATCAATACTCAAAACCAAAACTATGAAATCTGATGAGTGTTTTTCGAATGCTCTAAACGGAGCTGCTAGTGTCGTTTTGAATCAAGGGTTTCTGGATTCTACTGGTGTCGCTGCTGGAGTCGCTGTTTGCCGGGATTCATACTGAGGAGAGTGTCAAGGTGCAAGAGCTATATGGGTAGATGAATATTAGTGGTGGTGGCGAAAGCTGCTGCAACAAGAAGATGAGTTTATGGTATTGCCGTGGGGAGAAACTAAAAAAAAAAAGGCGGCTTAGTGAAATTTTAGAGACAGTTTTAGGTTTAGGTTTATAATTTTTTTATATAGTTAATTTTTAGGTTACAAGTATGTAATTACTAAAATATCATTCTTCTTAATATTTTAGTACAAAAATTACAATGGTTAATTTGTAATATAATTAACAGATATTAAACAAATCGAATTCATATTTGATTCGTTTAATAAACAAATTCCAAACGAATAAACGAATTGACAAGTTCAAATTATTAAGACTCATTTATTAAATGAATCCATTTTTCCAAACTCATATTCGCTTTAAAGCGAATCGAATCAAACGAATAAACGAATCCTGACCCAAATTGCCACCCCTATCCAAAATCATCCAAGTAACATACTTTTCATGAAAAATATTCTATTTTAAGAGACAAAATCAGATCTGATTCCAGAAATATTTTTATCCATTTTTCATGTTTAAATTCAATTTATTTACAAACTTAATCCAATTAATTTACACCAAATTTAATCATCATAATAAGAAGTTCCAAGAACAATTATGGGCAACATTAGAGTGGTAACATCACTCTAGAATGCTAATTTTTAATTTTAGATTAATTCCTTAATTAATCCTTTACACATGCTTAATAAAGAAACTTTTAAGATTAAACCAAACAACCAACACCAAATTTTATTTAAAATACATATCCAAGGTATATATTTAATTCAAACATGCAATATACATATCACATCCATATTTCACATGCTCAAGAGAATAAAACAAAGAAATAAAAATTTGAAACTTAATATTACCTTAATATATTTTTGTAACATCCCCTAACTGAAGATGCTACTGGCAGGGAATAGGCTGTACTATCCCCCTGAGCCTCTAATTGTGACCAACACTGTTAACCTCATTACAGGCATAACTCATGCAAAAGGGTCAATTGCCCAACTCAATAATCAATAACATGCATCTCAAATATCCAACACAATGTACTCATTAGTATATTACATTACAATTCTGTTAATGAACACACACAAAGACAGATACTCTACAATGTATGATGTGTAATTTTTACTTGACACAGACTATGTTGATTTATTTCTGTACTCAAACTAATAGACCTGATACCCGAATAACTGCCAACAGTATCCATCCTCTCGAGCTCGCCCTCCAGGTGTACCTAGAACACAGAAACACTGGGAGTGGGGGGGGGGGGGTTAGATCGTTTGAATGACCTAGTGAGTGGACAATTTTTAAAAAAATGGAACTGAAATCTTTTTTGAAAACTCATGGTTCTAAAACCAAAATCATCTCAAGTAACAAACTTTTCTGTTCTGAAAACATTTTCTAGAATCTCTCTAAATTGTGAGTTCTCTTGAGAACTCCTTTATGAAACCATTCTCTTTAAAGAATCGTGTCTCAAAAGTCTGTCTCTGAATCCATAAGATATAAATCAAGATTTTCTTTTCAAAACCTTTGTGAAAATCATTCACAAAACCATATGTAAAATCATCTATAAAATCATCTGTCAATATGTACAATAATCTCTTGGTCTTGGGGCGTTGTACGTACAGTCCCCCAAGCCACTAAGCTAATAAACAGTGGTGCTATCAATGCCACCAACCTGTCTCTGAAATCCGGGTATAGGGGCCTCGCTATCCCACTAGCCCTATACCCAGGATCTAGAGACATATGTCATCTCTAGTCCGGTATCCCGTGTGCACACGTCTATATCCGGATTGGTTACCGATATCCGTTAATTCCATATTTGTATCAAGTTACATTTGAGGTGGGTTCTTACCCCATGCCTCCAAAATCATAAAATCATACCTTTAAAATAATTTTCATCATCAAAATATTAATCTGAAACCAAGATTTATCAAAAGCTTAAATCATAATTTTCAACTCGCTTGAAATCAACAATTTCAAGTACAGGTTAATCAAATCAAGATATGCAAAATCATAATCTGAATACATATTTAAAATTCTGAAATAAATACTCACAGATAAGAGAAAAATATCCACTCATAGTGATATGGCAATTCAGATGCGGTATGCGATGTAAGTGACTTCCGGGTGTTCTGACGTCGATCTAAAGTCAAAACAACGTTAGTTTTCTTTTTTATAACTCAGAATATTTCCATATCACATGAAAGAATATGCAATACATGGACACTTAATCTAATGGAGTGTTGGAGATATCTATGGTATCTATGAATTTAACGGGCTTAGATTTGGAGTTGTACAAATGCGGTAGTGGAAACTTATATTTCACTAATCGCTAGAAAATTCACTGCTTGATGTCTAACTTTGAAAATTCACTGTGATTAATTGGGGATGAATCTGAAGCTGATATTTTACTCGCATGGTCCATGATGTATCTAGTTTATGTAGGTTCTTACGATTCTCAATTCCGAAACAAGAAAATCAATTTATGGACTGAAGTTCAGGGGCTGTGCAACCTGAATAATTGGGCATAGGGGCAGCATATTTCCCGACTTCAAAAATTTGTTTTGGCTTCATCTAAAGTCTAAAAATTACAAATTTTGGATATGTTACTCAGAAATTTACGCTTTATCAATCAGACACCACAAACTTGACTTATAATTAAATATTCGCAACCTGTCCGGAAGCATCATAATTTAACACTGTTATTTAACTTCCTTATTTCGCCCTCTAATTTAATTCTTCCAACCCGATGACCCCAACATAATTTTCATTATTATAAGTACTATACATAACATACAAATCATGTTTAATTTCATAATTTAATATAAACTTGGAATTCATCAAATTCTTGGTGTGCCAAGTGCACAAACTTCATTTTTTTCCCAACACAACATCAACACTACTCATGCTATAATATTTTATACACAAGAATCACACACAACAGCCTCCTTTACTGACTTGCAATTTCAAATAGCCCTTACAAGTAGGAAAATTGGGCATTCAACAAAAACAAAACTAACTCCATGATACAAAAGTATTTTTCAACACTTTAACATTAGAACAAAAGAAACAAATTCAACTCTCAATCAATTTCCAACAAAACACATGTTATTATCACCCAAGCATAATCCATTAATCCCCATATCAATAAATTATAACATTAATTCCATGGATTCCAATGTAATCCATGTCTATGTTTTCTTAATTTGGGTTTTCTCAAAATATAAACTTACAAACCTAATTATTAGCTAAACATCATCAATCTCAACTCAATAACACCCATCAATTACCAATTTACCAAAACATTAACATTTCAAGTTTGGGTCATACATTTCTTTACCTTAAATTTATTTCTTTCTTCACTAGCATAATCCTCTAAGCTTCCTCTTCTTCCTTCCAAGCTTGCATGTGTGATTGAACCTTTGAAACAACCAAAATTTTGGTGGACAAGGTGAAGAAAATTCTGCATCTTCTTTCTCCATTCTCCCACATTTTCTCCTCTAAAAAATATGAAGGATGAAAGAGTGGTGTCCCCTTTATATACTAAGGGCAATATGAAAAAGGTTAAATGATGAAAAATGTTTGAAAGTTTAAGAATTCTCTAGTTTAGTCCATAGGTTATGTTCATCCTAATTTTGAGTTGTATTATTGACCTATTTCTAATTCGAATCTGTAGTAATGTCCTAAGTAAAAGTTGTAGATCTTAGTCTTAGCTTTTCGACGATATAAAATTCATAAAAATCGGAGATCGTATGAAAAAATTACAACTCAAATACTAATGGTGGTCCGTAATGAACCTTATAATAAATATGTGTCGGTACTTCGAAGGAATTTATCGAATGTTCAACTAGAAATTTTCATGAGCCCGTACATACTCTCACATTATTAAATGTCAGGTATTAATCCATTCATAACTTGGAAATCATCGAGAGATTCAGGAATTACCGGGGTGTTACAATTTTCTAATTTCTCAATTTCTTATTCCTTTGGTGTTGGAAAACTTGTTTAAACCCTAATCCCCTTTTCATTTGGTTCTCACATATGAGAAAAATGGCCAAGCCAAGCAAAAAATGAAACAATTTCATTTTATATATTTTTCCTACATGTGGCCGAAATTTGAGATTAATTTTCGACAAAATAATCAATTTTTGTGGCCATAAATTTGACACACTTTTAATCTTATCCAAATAAGATTTTTATTTGAGATTTGTTAATTAAAATCCATGTGTTAAAAACACATGGTCTGGCCAATCAAATTATGCCAAAAATCAAGAATATTAATGTAATTAAAATAAATAAATTAACTAATCGATTAGTTCATTTTATTATTAACAAAAAGATAAAATAAATACATGGAGAAATATTCCAAGAATATTCTTCCATTTATTATTATTAATAATTAATTAACAATTAATTAATAATAATAATAAAACAAGTGTCAAAATTCAATAAATAATAATGTGGATCTAATCTAAATTATGTATCGTATAAAATACACATTATTTAATACGCATGTGTAAATTATGAATAATCCGAAAGTGCTCAACGAGTACACTTTATATTATGGGACTCTCTAGGTTCAAGTTTATCTGTCACGGAAACCATTTCCATGTCCGTAATTCGTCCATTCATAAATTACGACGACCACATATAATCGAGTTGAACCATCCAAGTCGAAGTCATTGCATATATATAATTCATCTGTCATAGGTTATTCGAATTGTTCCATAGATATAGATTAAACATCAAATATCCGCTATGAATAATTCATGTGTCGCAACATATTTATGATTCTTTAATAAATATTCGGAACTCGTTTTCGAATAAATCATCAGCCAATGATTTCAAAGAATCACAAATTAGACACCTAAATCCTGTACACGGGACTGACAGATCCTCTCTGGATACAACACATGATATCGTCGTGAGTATCAGTCCATACCTGAGGAACAGGCGGAGGGAGGTATGATTTTAAAAGATTATTGACGTTGACTGTCATCAAAGTATGGAGGATATATCACATATCCACAGTGGTATCACAAGTCAAAGAAGCTAATATGCTATTCGACTCGTAAATATCCTATTGACGTTGGGTACAATTAATACAACAAAATTTTTTGTATTAATACAACAAAATTTGGCGCGCCGAGCACCAACTCCAATATTTTCCCCCACTTGCTCTAGTGCCAAATTTGATGGCATCTAATACCCATCGTCTCTACATGTCTATCATATAATCTCGGAGGTAGGGCCTTTGTAAGCGGGTCTGCTATATTGTCCTCTCCAGATATCTTGCATATGGCAACATCTCCTCGAGCGATGATCTCACGAATAATGTGGTACTTTCGTTCCACATGTTTTGATTTCTGATTCGCTCTCGGTTCTTTTGCCTTTGCAAAGACACCACTATTATCACAGAACAACGGGATTGAATCCTTGATGCTTGGGACAACTCCCAATTCAGTGATAAATTTTCTAATCCATACGACTTCCTTTGCAACATCTGATGCCGTAATATATTCTGATTCAGTTGTGGAATCAGCTCTTGATCCTTGTTTGGAACAGTTCCAACTAACTGCAGCATTATTAAAAGTAAATAAAAAACGTGAAGTAGATTTTCTGTCATCAGGATCTGACTGAAAGTCAGAATCTGTATATCTTCTTATTTGTAAATCACCTTCTCCATAAATAAGAAGCTTATCCTTAGTACCTTTTAGATACTTTAGGATATGTTTAATGGCTATCCAATGGTCGTTACCTGGATTTGACTGATATTCTAGTAACGCTTACTGCATGACTAATATCAGGTCTCGTACATAACATGGCATACATGATGCTTCCCAAGTATGATGCATACGGTTGATTAGACATTCTAGCCTTTTCATCTTCCGTCGGAGGACACATCTTCTTCGAAAGATGAATACCATGTCGAAAAGGTATATTGGCAACTTTACAATTGCCAAAGTTGTACCTTTTTTAGGATCTTATCTATGTACAAAGATTGAGATAACCCAATCAGCTTCCTTTCTCTATCCCTATAGAGTTTTATACCAAGTATATATGAAGCTTCACCCAAGTCTTTCATGGAAAAGTTTTTACAGAGATATGTTTTAACACCCTGCATCATTCCAAGATCATTTCCAATGATCATAATGTCGTCAACATAAAGCACCAAGAACACTATCATACTCCCAATAACCTTCTTATAAACACAAGGTCTTCTTCGTTTTTGAGAAAACCAGACAATCTGATAACCTCATCAAAACAAAGATTCCAACACCGTGAAGCCTGTTTAAGTCCATAATGTAGGAAATAATTTTCCTTAGCGCGGCGGAAGTTGCTTATGGTGGCACCGGGTTCGGTATGGATCTATAAGATTTTCTTTGCCTTCTCCTTTTGTTGTAGTAGCCAAGATCAATCATTTGGTGTCCAACACTTGGATCAACCACTCGATCTTCCGAACTATTACTCGAAACCAACAAACTGAAGTGTGGGTTTCACTCACAAAGATTAAACCTCTAAACTATTTAGATATTTAGGATGTCACAATGGTGTTTGGCTCTTTGGAATTTCAAATACTCTCACAACATTTTTGAATATTTGAAGTTCTTCTCTCTTTTCTCTCAAATCTTTCTCACAATAATTGTGTGAATGAATGCAAAGTGTTAACCTTAGGAAGAGAGAGAAATGATAAAGATTATATTCTCTTACACAAGCCAATTAACCTTGTCATTAAGCATCTAATACTTTCTTGCAATGGCCAACACAAAAATGTGAATGCCATACCAAAGCATAAGAAATGTTAACCTAAAGACAATGGCTTTGTCATTAAGCATTCAATGCTTTCTTTCAATGGCAAACACATAAATGTGGAGGTCATACCAAAACATAAAATGCATTAGCTAATGACAAAACTATTAGGTGTATCCAAGCCACCTAATAGACATAATTGTTTGGATTACATGGTAAGCCATATGGCTTTGTCTCCAATGGTAAATAAAAATCAATATATTAATAATGATTTATTTACCTTCAATTATGTTGTGGTAATTATCTCATAATTATTACTAACTTGATTATCTCATAATCAAGACTTGATTATCTCATAATCAAAGAATTCTAGAAAACATTAAGTTAAACTAATTTAACATAGTTTTCATTTGTGGCAATAAATATTATTAATCTCATTAATAATATATAATTATAAAGTGAGTATATAATTAGACAATCTAATTATATTAGGTTTGCTACAGTTAAAAGAGCTAGCACGAGGACCAAATGGACCTACGGTTCTGAGTTCCAATAATTCCGAAATATTAATTAAACTCTTTAATCAAATATTACGAATTATTAACTCCACGTTATTCCACTAAAAACTCGAAGTTGAACTCCCGTTACCGTAGATGGATTAAATAAACCGAACATCTTCGGTGTCCATCGATATAGTCATTAAATATGGATATAGCCTTTCATGAATATCTCATAAATAGAGTCGGGTCAAAAGTCTGTTAAACCCCTCTAAATATTTTATCTCCTAAGCACCATTGATTCTATAATGAACATTAATTCATAACAATTATGAATATATAAAACTTTCTATTCGCTAGGGGTGAACACAATTTCGGGTCAAACCGCGAACCGCATCACACCGAACTGAACCGCGCGGTTTGAAAAAATATTAAAAATGATTTTGAACCGCACTGAATCGAATCGTAAATTTCAGGTCGGTGTGCGGTTTTGACCCATGTCAAACCGCAAACCGCCCAAACCGCATATTTTGACTCGAACCGCGACCTGAACCGCCTAAACTGCCGACCCGCGTTCAAATTAAATATTATTTTATATTTTTCTTCTTCTTTAACTATGAAAATTAAGATATTTAATGATCATATAACAATATGTAATGAATAAATGAAAATTATGCAATTTTTTCTTCAATTATAATGTGAAAACACACAAAATTTTCTTAAAAAATTTATAATCCAAACCGCCAACCCGAACCGCCCAAACCGCTAAACTTCCAACCCGAACCACCGCGGTTTTCCTTATCAAATTTTTGGTTTCGTTTTCTAATTTCCCAAACCGCCAACCCGTGCGGTTTGAAGTAAAAAACGAAAAACCCACCCCGAACCGTACCGCGAACACCACTACTATTCGCAATAGAAAAGTTGAGCGCTCAAATTATTCAAGTCCCGAATCAACTCTTAAAAGAGATATTCATCTGCTTCTCGTAAGAAGGAGTGAATTCCATATCTATGTAAAATATTCCCAGCTACATACCAAACCATATCTCCAAAATACGTAGTTATTGGCCGGGAATGCAACACCAACCTCACAATAGTAAATCAAAGGAGATAACCTGTCATGCAGGAGTTCGTAATACACTCAGGATTAAGATCGAATCCATATATGACCATCTATTAGGTAAAATGAATTTCTTCGGTTAACAGATATTAAAAGAAATTCATATTTATCTGAGTCCAGTCCTATATGATCTCATCATACAAGGTGCCTCCATTCCCATGTCACTACATAAACGATCCCGGATCAAGGTCGTCATACAAGTATAGAATGGACCGCAGCTATAGATAAACCACAAACAAAGTACCCTATTTGTTTCCTCTCTATGGACTATTTAGATTACTAACTTCAGACTTAAATCCTCTTGTGCATAAAACATAGACTAAGTCTGAAGGTACAATAGTAATTAAGGTAAATAAGACAATTGAATAATATGCGATATAAATCAAACAACTTTGATAAACTGAATAATGCATTTATTATTATTACAATAATAAATTCTGTTTACAATACATGAAGCTTTAGGACATAAATCCCAACAATCTCACACTTGGAATAGAGCAAATGGGACATATCATGTAATCATAAACCCTTTAGGTGACCTTTAAACACTTTAGACGATAAGGCCTTTGTAAACGGATTAGCCAGGTTGTCTGCGGATGGAATCTGCGTGACAGCGACATCTCCTCTCTGCACTATCTGCATGATGAAGTGATATTTCCTCTCAATATGCTTACCCCTCTTGTGGCTTCTTGGTTCTTTAGAGTTTGCCACTGCACCACTATTATCGCAATTAAGTGTGAGTGGTTTATCCATATCTGGAACAACTTCTAGATCTGCCAAGAACTTATGGAGCCAGACTGCTTCCTTAGCTGCTTCACAAGCTGCTACATATTCAGCCTCCACGGTGGAGTCAACAATACAAGATTGCTTAATGCTCCTCCATACTATAGCCCCACCACCTAGGGTGAACACTGATCCAGATGTTGATTTCCTAGAATCGACATCCGTCTGAAAATCAGAGTCCGTATATCCTCTCAGAATCATATCCTGACTTGTATATACAAGCATATAATTTCTCGTTCTCCGAAGATACTGGAGAATATGTTTCACCGCTACCCAATGAACTAATCTTGGGTTGGATTGAAACCTACTGACTACTCCCACTGTAAAACAGATGTCTGATCTCGTGCATAACATAGCATACATATGACTTCCAACTGCTAAAGCATATGTTATATGTCTCATCTCCTCAACTCCTTGAGGTGTCTTCGGATATTGTTCCTTAGATAAATGAATTTCATGCCTAAAAGGTAAATTACATTTCTTGGAATTCTGCATACCAAATCGCACAAGAATCTTGTCGATATAGGTTTCTTGAGACATTGCTAACAGTCGTTTCTTGCGATCCCGAATGATCTGGATCCCAAGTATATAACTTACTTCTACCAAATCTTTCATTTGGAATAGTTTAGCTAGCCAGATTTTCACGTCCGATTAAATCTTTACATCATTCCTAATGAGTAAAATATCATCAACGTAAAATACAAGGAAAACCACATTCCCATCAATGATGCGCTTGTAGACACAAGACTCATCGATGTTCTGCTCAAAGTTATAAGACTTGATCGTAGTATCAAACCTTATGTTCCAAGATCTAGATGCTTGCTTAAGTCCATAAATGGACCTTTGCAACTTGTAAACTTTTTGCTCTTGACCTTGGGTAATGAACCCCTCTGGTTGTACAACATAGATACTCTCATCAAGATTTCCATTCAAGAATGTAGTTTTGACATCCATTTGCCAAATCTCATAGTCATAATATGCAGCAATGGAAAGAAGAATCCTGATGGATTTAAGCATAGCTACTGGTGAGAAAGTTTCTTCATAGTCAACTCCCTCGTTTTTGGTGTAACTCATTGCCACTAGCCTGGCCTTGAAAGTCTGTACTTTTCCATCTATTCCTCTTTTTCTCTTGTAGATCCATTTGCAACCTATGGGTTTTACTCCATCGGGTTGGTCTACAAGTTCCCAGACTGAGTTAGAGTACATAGACTCCATCTCGAGGTTTATGGCTTTGAGCCATTCTTCTTTACCAGTATCTTTCATTACACTACGATAGGTCAATGGATCATCTATTCCATCACACGATGCAACAACTTGCACCTCACAATTTCCTAGATAGCGTTCAGGTTGTCTTACAACCCTCCCACTACGTCTAGGTAGTATGATATCCTGATAAACTTGCATCTGACTTTCAGATGTAGAAGGTGTTTTGTCTTTGTCAACATTTGACAATGGTGTACTAGTCGAACCAGCAAGTAACTCCTCAAGTAACACTTTACTTAGAGGTTTGAACTCTCTCATATAGTCCTCCTCAAGAAATGTAGCATTTCTGGACTATAAAAGAATCCACCCCTAGTTTCCTTAGGATAGCCTACAAATATGCACACCTGTGAACGTGGTTCCAACTTAGTAGTCTTGTTCTTTAGCACATGTGCCAGACACCCCAATATACGGAAATGTCGCAAACTAGTTTTACGACCATTCCACAACTCTAAGGGAGTATTAGAAACAGACTTAGAAGGAACTACATTCAGGATATACATTGCAGTTTGCAATGCAGACCCCCAGAATGAACTAGATAGAGTGATATAATTAAACATTGATCACATAATGTCTAGTAGGGTCCGATTTCTCCTTTCTAAAACACCATTTTGTTGGTGTTCCAGGTGTTGTGAGCTGTGAAACAATTCCATGCTCAACTAAGAATTCCTCGAAATCTCTATCAAGGTATTCTCCTCCATGATCTGATCGTAGAATTTTGATGCTTTTACCTAACTGGTTCTCAACTTCAGCACGATGCTCTTTGAACTTTTCAAATGTATCTGACTTATGCTACATTACGTAAACATACCCATATCTAGAATAATTGTCAATGAAAGTGATGAAGTATTCAAAACCACCTCGGGCTTTTACATTCATCGGTCCGCAAACGTCTGAATGTATTAGCTCAATCGTTTCTTTGGATCTTATCCATTTTTCCAGTAAAAGGTCTCCTGGTCATTTTGCCTTCTAGATAGGATTCGCAGACATGTAAAGTATCGAGTTTTAACTGATTTAAAACTCCGTTCTTAATTAGTCTATCAATTCAGTAAAGGTTAATGTGACCAAGTCTAAGGTGCCATAAATAGGTATCATCATGAGAAATCTTTTGCCGTTTAGTTTTAGATCTTTCAATCTTAAATATTTCAGTATTAATTAGTGATTCATGCATTAAAGACCTTAATACATATAGATTATTTTTGGAGTTTCCAGTGCATATCTTTAATCCATTTCTACTAATAATAACTGACTTATTATTAAATGAAATATAAAAACCACATTCCATAAGTTTTGTTACAGAAATCAAATTCCTGTGAAAATCAAGAATATATAGCACACCATTTAAACATAAATAATTATTATTAAAGTTTAACTTGGAATCTCCCACTGCTTTTTCTGAAACATCATCCCTTGTCCCAACTTTCATGGTAAAGCTACCTTCAGCAAGGTCCCTCAATGAGTCAAGTAGCTGCAAAGAACAAAAAACATGGTTAGTGGCACTAGAATCAACAATCCATATGGATTTATCATCCTCCACCAAAAGAGACTCAATGACAAGTAAATCGTATTTACCTGTATTCTTCTTCTCTTTAAGCTCTGCAAGGTATTTTGGGCAATTCCTTTTCCAATGCCCTTGTTGTTCACAATGGAAACATTTTCCTTTGGCATTGGTTTCTGTTGAGCTTTTGTTGTTGTTCTTTTTAATTGGTTTTGCCTTTGTCTTCCAATTGCCTTTCTTCTTCTTCTTTGCAGATTTAGAAGATTCGGCAACATTTACCTCATCATTGGGCCTACAAGGACCGTTCATAACGGACTCGTAATTGGTGAGCTCATTCAGCAGTTCAGTCAACGTAAAAGTCAACTTATTCATAGAACAATTGCTTTTAAACTGCAGGAAACTCTTCGGAAGGGTTTCCATGATCATTGTCACCTGGCTTTGCACGTTGATACGTGCACCATGGGTTTCAGCCATTTTAAGATGAGCCATCATCCTTAACACATGGTCTCGAACTGATATGCCTTCATTCATTCTAGCGGTAAATACAGAGGCAATTGCCTCATGTTGTTGTCGGTCTGAAGGTTGCCCAAACATGTTCAGTAATGACTGCATAATCATTGATGCTGTCACCATAGGCTCATACTGTGCAGCAACAACCTCAGACATGGATGCTATCAAATAGCTATGGGCTTTCTCATCAGCTTTAATCCAATTATTATAGGCATTACGTGCAGCTCTGCCAGTAATAGGTGCTGACTCAGGAAGACATTCCTTCATTAGGACAAATTTAAGGTCTTCTCAGACCAAAATAACATTCATGTCACTTTTCCATTTAACATAATTATCCCCGGTTAATTTTTCTTGTTGTTTGATCGTGGAGATTATTACAGATGCCATGGCTGAAAAAATAATAAACGACCATTCAACATTCATTCATCGCATATTAAAATTGTCAAATATTTAGGCATAAAATTAAACATGATGCATGATCATGTATAATGAATTAGAAACCTAAAATAATTACTATGCCACGGTTATCTATCATCCCTCAAATAAGTGCCGTCGTATGGTAGGTCAAGTATTCGCATGATAGATTGAGACATTCTTAATTGATTAATATATCTGAAATAAATCTTATTCCTATATTAATCAACTACTGTTATTTTGATCAAGGAACTTTGATTAACAACATAACCATTCCTTTGTGAGTGTGACCCATTATTTTGGAACCCTTGGACTTAACTAGTGAAGTGCCGTCGTAGGGTAGGTCAAATCGCTAAATACATCTAGAGTCCATATCTTTTCGGAATCCAAACCTGATATTGACCCAAAAAGGACACCATCCGTAGAGGGACGAAAGCAAAGCCGTCTCGAGGTGCCTATTGAATCTCACGTTGGAGATTGTGGGATATATTGTGGTATACCCCTCTCCCACTCACTATTAAAAAGTGTAAGGTTTCTATCTCGCTAGTATTTTATAAATCTTAGATTATGCTCGGCTAAAGTCATAACCTTAATTAATACTAGTTGATGATTTACTGATCTAACCAATTTTAACTCTTAAAATTTTATTCACTAATCCCGATTAGTTTCTACTAACCAATTAACTTAATTAAACTAATTTAATCAAGTTGTTTTAGTGATCTAATCAATTTAACTCTTAAATAATATTCCACTAATAGGTTTTAAAATTTAGAATTCAACGAACGGACCAAATGTCATTAAACTATTTAATTAATAAAAGCACATTATTTATTCCAACGGTACGTGGTATTGTATCCCGAGTGCATACCATATTACCGTCCATTCGGAATCGGCTATGAAATTTACGTCCGGGTTTCAATCCGATATACCAAGGAGAATAATGTACTCATAAGGTCCATTTGTTTCTAAAACTTGAATTCACAATTTTAAAACCTTTAAACCAATTAATCTTATTAATCCGTTTACATGCATCTTATTTTCTAATTTAACTTTTAAATTTACATAAAATCATATTTTATGACTTGAATATCATGCATGTCTACATGTTATGGCATGTGAAAATGCAAGAGTAGACACCCTAGGCAATATGACATGTTAATAAATAATTTAAAACATATATATATGCCCAGGTCTGGGCTGAAGACGTTTTTCTGGCGTTAGACTGGCGTTCGAACGCCTGTACCTTTGTGTGGCATTTGACTGGGGTTCGAACGCTGTCGGAACACTAGAACTTCATTTACTCCGTTCCGGAGCTTCCGGACTCCGTTTTGGTCTCCGTTTTTTTTTTTACGGACTCATAATGGAATATAGTCTTACATATATCCATAAATTGCGTTAACCACGATCTTATTTTTCTATACTAATCTAATTAGTACAGCAAATCCAAGGCATCCCTTGGTCTTCAAATCTTGTTCCATGGTATGTTGTTGAGTTCTTCGTGGAATAGGTTCGTAATGAGTCCTTCGTGGCATCGGCTCCTCCAAGTTACAAATTGAGTTACAAAATGAACTTATTACAAAGGAAATGAACTTACAACACTTGAAACAATATGACCTTATGGTCTTACACTTCCAATACTAAAAAAAAAACCGGAAAAATTAACGATCAACGCAATACATTCATCACATGAATCAAAGTAAACATTCATCATATGAACATTAAAAACAATTCATCTCATGAATCTAATTGTGCCTACTCATCACAACATGCATTCTAATAATCTATATCACATATAAATTATTAAAACTTAAAACTTTAAAAGAGAAGGGTTAAGAACACTTTTCAACCTTAAACTCTCGATGCCAATTGTAGGAAACAATTTTCCTTAGCACGGCGGAAGTTACTTGTGGTGGCACCGGGTCCGGTATGGATCTTTAAAATTTTCTTTGCCTTCTTCCTTTGTTGTAGTAGCCAAGATCAATCCTTTGGTGTCCAACACTTGGATCAGCCACTCGATATTCCGAACTATGACTCGAAACCAACAAACCGAAGTGTGGGTTTCACTTAAAATGATTAAACCTCTAAACTATTTAGAGATTTAGGATGTCACAATGGTGTTTGGCGCTTTGGAATTTCAAATACTCTCACAACACTTGTGAATATTTGAAGTTCTTCTCTATTTTCTCTCAAATCTTTCTCATAACAATTGTGTGAATGAATGCAAAGTGTTAACCTTAGGAAGTGAGAGAAATGATATAGATTATATTCTCTTACACAAGCCAACTAACCTTGTCATTAAGCATCTAATACTTTCTTGCAATGATCAACACAAAAATGTGAATGTCATACCAAAGCATAAGAAATGTTAAGCTAAAGACAATGGCTTTGTCATTAAGCATTCAATGCTTTCTTTCAATGGAAAACACATAAATGTGGAGGCCATACCAAAACATAAAATGCATTAGCTAATGACAAAACTATTAGGTGTATCCAAGCCACCTAATAGATATAATTTCTTGGATGACATGGTAAATCATATGGCGTTGTCTCCAATGGTAAATAAAAATCAATATATTAATAATGATTTACTTACCTTCAATTATGTTGTGGTAATTATCTCATAATTATTACTAACTTGATTATCTCATAATCAAGACTTGATTATCTCGTAATCAAAGAATTCTAGAAAACATTAAGTTAAACTAATTTAACATAGTTTTCATTTGTGACAATAAATATTATTAATCTCATTAATAATATATAAATATAAAGTGAGTATATAATTAGACAATCTAATTATATTAGGTTTGCTACAGTTAATCGAGCTAGCACGGGGACCAAATGGATCTACGGTTTCGATCTCCAATAATTCTGAAATATTAATTAAACTCTTTAATAAAATATTACGAATTATTAACTCTGCGTTATTCCACTAAAAACTCGAAGTTGAACTCCCGTTACCGTATATGGATTAAATAAGCCGAACATCTTCAGTGTCCATCGATATAGTCATTACATATGGATATAGCCCTTCACGAATATCTCATAAATAGAGTCGGGTCAAAAGTCCGTTAAACCCCTCTAAATATTTTATCTCCTAAGCACCATTGATTCTATAATGAACAATTAATTCATAACAATTATGAATATATAAAACTTTCTATTCGCAATAGAAAAATTAAGCGCTCAAATTGTTCAAGTCCCGAATCAACTTTTAAAAGAGATATTCATCTGCTTCTCATAAGAAGGAGTGAATTCCATACCTATGTAAAACGTTCCCAGCTATATACCAAACCATATCCCCAAAATACGTAGTTATTGGCTGGGAATGCAACACCAACCTCACCATAGTAAATCAAAGGACATAGCCTGTCATGCAGGAGTTCGTAATACACTCAGGATTAAGATCGAATCCATATATAACCATCTATTAGGTAAAATGAATTTCTTCGGTTAACAGATATTAAAAGAAATTAATATTTATCTGAGTCCAGTCCTATATGATCTCATTATACAAGGTGCCTCCATTCCCATGTCACTACATGAACGATCCCGGATCAAGATCGTCATACAAGTATAGAATAGACCACAACTATAGATAAACCACAAACAAAGTACCCTATTTGTTTGCTCTCAATGGACTATTTTGATTACTAACTTCAGACTTAAATCCTCTTGTGCATCAAACATACACTAAGTCTGAAGGTACAATAGTAATCAAGGTAAACAAGACAATTGGACAATATGCGATATAAACCAAACAACTTTGATAAACTGAATAATGCATTTATTGTTATTATAATATTTAATTCCGTTTACAATACATGAAGCTTTAGGACATAAATCCCAACACATAAATGTACTTCTTAAGCTTATATACCATGCCAAAATTTTGGCTGGAGACAAAACCCTTATGCTGATCCATATAGAAATCTTCATCAAGAAATCTATTAAGAAAAGCCATTTAGACATCCATTTTCCAAATAGCATAATCATGGTAAGCAGCGATAGCCAATAAAATCCTAATAGACTTTAACATCACTATTGGTGAAAAGGTTTCATCATAGTCCACACCTGGCCTTTGAGTGTAAATTTTAGCAACAGTCGGGCTTTGAAGATTTCAACCATCCCATCAGGTCCTCGCTTCCTATTTTAAACCCATTTACAACCTACGGGAATAATTCCCTCAGGAAGCGGAACCAAGTCCCATACTCGATCCTGATGCATAAAGTCTATTTCGGAATTCATGGATTCCTACCATTTAGCGGAATCAATGTCTAACATTGCTTCTCTATAGGTATACAGATCAGTCTCCTCAACAAGGAGCACATCGAGACTCTTGTCTTGTATCAAATACAAGCTTTCATGAGGTCTCGATATCCTAGTAGACCTATGGATAGGGAAATTAGAAGGTTCTGCTTCTATCTGAACCTGTGATTCCTCTATTGGTATGCCTTCTCTAGGTTGAACTTCATCAAGTTCTACCTTTCTATGATTACCACCTTCTACCAAAAGTTATTCTTCAATAAATCTGGAAAAAACGAGCTACGAACACATTTTGATGCTCGAGTTCATAGAATTGATATTCTTTGGAATTCGAAGAATATCCAACAAATCTAACTTTTCGCCATCGAAGTAAAAGTTTATCCTGCTGCATCACCTTGACGTATGCAGGACAACCCCAAACCCTAACATAATTAAGGTTCGGTTTCCTACCAACCCATATCACATATGGAGTAGTAGGAACGGCTTTAGAGGGAACCTTATTCAACAGATGTGCAACAATAAGAAGAGCATACCCCCACAAAATGTAAAGCGGATCTGTAAAACTGAACATTGATAAGATCATATCCAATAAAGTCCGATTTCTCATTTTAGATACTCCATTGAAATGTGGAGCACCTAGATGAGTATATTGAGCGATAATCCCATTCTCTTTAAGATACTCGGTAAATTCACTACTCATTTGATGAATTTATAAGTTTATTTTTCTACTTCGTTTCAAAATTCTTTGATCTTTTCAAAGGTTTCCGATTTTTGTTTCATCAAATAAACATAACCATACCGTGACAAATCATCGGTAAATGTTACAAAGTAAGAAAAAACACTATGAGCAGTATGACTGATGAGACCACATACATCACTATGTACGAGCTCCAATAAGTCAGTGGCCCGATGTCCAACACCATTAAATTGGGCTTTTGTCATTTTATCCTGAATACAAGATTTACAAGTTGTAAAAGATTGTATGGTTATATTCTCAATCAAACCATTCTTAACCACCGGGTCAGGCGTCGTACACCTATATGACCTAACCGTATACACCACAATTCAATATCAGTTATTTCAGATCTTCTACGTTTATTATCCCCAATTTTATAAACATCTCTAATGACAAGCAAAATATAATGACCTTGCGAATTTGAACATTTGTGTAACAAAACATCATTCGTATTATATATATACATAGAATGATTTTTAATATGTATATGATATCTTTTTGAATCTAATACAAATAGAGATATAATATTAGCTATACAACCAGGAACAAAAACATAATCTGTCAAAATGATGCTGCCACTGGATAGACGAATCTCGTATTCGCTAACGGCTGCTGTAGATAAAGATTCTACATTCCCAAAACCCAGCTGCATCTCGTTTGGATTAAACATCATACTGACCCTCAGCCCTTGCAATGAATTGCAGATGTGAGTAGGACTAGCAGAATCTAAAACCCATCCAGAACTAATGGCTTCACAAGCCAAGAGATATCAATGATAGGGAAAATAAATATACCTGAAGCATCGGCTCTCTCCCATCTGACGGAAGCTATATAGTCTGGACAGTTGCACCTCCAATGTCCAATCTTGCCACATTAGTGGCACTTATCCTCAGCGGCTTTCTTCTTCGACTTGTCTGATTTCACAAACTTTCCTTTGGGAGAAACACCAGAACCAGTCTTCTTTGCCTTTTTCCTCTTCTTCTTGCCAGATCTCGTAGATTAAGAAGAAGAAGAAGAAGAAGAACTAGGCAAAGAGGACTTTGAAATGAGTGTTGGCACACCTTTTTTGATGTCATCCTCAGCAGTCTGAAGCATCCTATGCAACTGACTGTAGAACAACGAATCCCATGCATGTTGAAGTTCATAATGAACTGAAAAATATGACGGTGAGAGTGAGCTAAGAATCAAATTACTGCCCAGAGTCTCATTCAGCTAAAAGTCAAACTTCCGAAGCTGCTCGATGAGATCCATCATGTGCAAGACATGTGGACTCACTGGCTTACCATAAGCCAACCGAGCGTGGAACAATTCCACATAGATCTTATATACTAGGGTTTTATTTTGGTTCAAAAACAACATCCTAAGCTGAGTTATAATGCTATAGGAGTCAGACATATCAACATATTGCCTCTTCAGATCAAAAGATATAACGATCTGACTCTCATATCATCATCATTCCATTACTGAAATCTCCATCTCTTCAGGTATAGACTCCAGAGCAATATTCAAAAATATTCAACGATACTGGATTATCCAGCACATAACCCAACTTCTTGGACCTCAAGACAATCTTAAGTTTTGATTCCCATTCACTAAAGTTCTCAGGACCAATCAATTTGTCCGCGTCCAAGACACATGCAAAAGGATTAGAAGTTGTAGCTGTCATCACAAACTTAACAAAAGAAACAGGAATTAGCAGACAAGAGTAATTTCATCAATATAAAAAAACATCCAACATATCATGAAATTTTTAATATAAGGATGCTCTCCCATTATTTTACATAAATTGATAATCCCCAAACAAAATACGAGAATTTAATAATTAAATTAAATTATATAGCACGAAGTAGACCTTACAAATATATTTGAAAACACAGCTTTGGCACATTGTGCCGAAATATATTTGAAAGTAGATAATAATTATCAATCACATCCAATGTGACTTTTCCAAATAGGTCTTGAACTATTTCCGATCCTCACTATTTTGGAATATATTGGATGGGGCGTATTCAAGGCAATATTCGTCAATAGACATACCCAAGGTGCTTATGCACTACCTCACTGCTTGAGCATTTATTGGTATGCACTTTCGCTCAAATTTGTGGGATCAGATGTTCAGATATCATTTTATTGGGGTAAGCGCAGCGGAAAGCGCGGTGGATGGCGAAAATGGTTTTTAAACATTTTAAAAAATTTTGAGCGAATTATTTAATATCAGATATTTTTAATTCACTCAACTAAGTTTAAATATATTATTTATTAACATTTAATAACATAATATATTTCGAAACACGATGAATTATTTTACGAAAATATTTTTCGACAAACACTATGCGTAACGGGCAAACAATCAAACTGGTTGACCAATCGTCGAGCCGGGCCAACTTGGTCACTCAGGCAGTTTTTGGTCAGCCTTTGGGCTACCCGAACAGTGCCCAGTTCACTGGTTTCACAGCCGTGCCGTGGCGAGTCCGTTTCGAAGTGAATTTCACCATTTTCACGCGTTTTCACCCCATAACAATTTCTAGAATTTATCCACCACCAAATACACATCCAAAATCATCCAAATAACATACGTTTCCATGAAAAATATTCTATTTTAAGGGACCAAATCAGATCTGATACCAGAAATATTTTTATCCATTTTTCATGCTTAGATTCAATTTATTTGCAAAATCAATCCAATTAATTTACATCAAATGTAACCACCACAATAAAAAGTTCCAAGAACAATTCTAGGTAACATTAGAGTTGTAATATCACTCTAGAATGTTAATGATGAGTGGTAAATGTATCACTATTTCCCACTCATTTGACCTAATATTTTGTATAGTTTCTTAAGTT